>JBBBDQ010000604.1:482500-1020000 GCA_037127315.1 Ascarosepion bandense | reverse complement strand
GTTAGTGTGATAGGAGGTGTCTATTGACCCTACATTTAAACACCTGGAGATTGTAACTGTCAGGAAAGCAGAGTTGTGGAAGTGAGTTCCACAGGCGGGAAGCGCGAGAAAAGAAGCTGTTGGAGTAGAATTTACGGTTACATCTTATCTGTTTAACTGTAAAAGGGTGGGACCTAGTTGCTAATCTAGTATCTCGTGTAAATTCGTGCTTAGGCGGCACCAGTGATCTAAGCTCATCGGAGCAGTAGCCATGAAAGTACTTGTAGAAGAGGCACAGGGAAGCCACATCACGCCGGTGAGAGAGCGGCTGCAGCCGGTCTGCCAAGTCAGTATCAACCACGTTACAGATCCTCCTTTGTATTTTGTCAAGAAGCCCAAGGAGAGCAGAAATCCAACGATTTAGATTTCCCGTCTATATAAATAATTGTTATTACTATAAGCGTTTTATTTAGTGGATACACAGGTTTATATAAATAATTCTTATTACTATAAGCGTTTTATTTAGTGGATACACAGGTTTATATAAATAATTCTTATTACTATAAGCGTTTTATTTAGTGGATACACAGGTTTATATAAATAATTCTTATTACTATAAGCGTTTTATGTAGTGGATACACAGGTTTATATAAATAATTCTTATTACTATAAGCGTTTTATTTAGTGGATACACAGGTTTGAGTAGATTGTAGGGAGTGAATAAAAATACGAAATAAAATAAAAACACTAAATAAAATAAACATAAAAATATTCCAGGAGTTCTCTGACAGGAAAGACAATTTACGCATGTGCAAAAAGAGAGGTTTCCTAGCGCCAAAAATAAACTATATTTCTTTTACTGTTGGACTTTGACTGGTAAAGACGTGCCGACTGTTCGGGAAGGAATTTCCCCAACAAGAGGTCGTTGGAAACAAAGAAAGACAAAAAGATTAAAAAAAATCCGTGTCCAAACTGTCCCTCTAGTCTCATTGTATCTTTCCTTTTCTCTTTGCCTATTTATTTCAGCGACGAAAGCTATTCAACAAGTCTTGGATGTTTAGGCGAAAGAACCGACCCAGCAGTAATAGCCATAACATCCATAAGATAACCTTTTTTAAACTGAAATGAATGTTAATCTGAGATATAAATCTTCAAAGTAAACGAAAATGAAGATTGTGAATGGCATTAGATTATTTTGGCACAAGAGAATGTTTGTTGAGCAACGAGTAAAAACTCGATTCTTAGTGGTAAGTGGTGTCATCTCTAATACCATACAACGATGAGACAGATTCAGAACTGGATAAATAGAAATATAATTAAATTCACACTACTTAATTGTATGAATCGAAAAATGCAATATAGAAAAGACGTCACTGGTAGACGTACGTTGGTTGGTTGATTTTTCTAGCAACATATGAACCCCTATGTCGAAAGCTAAATAATTTAAACACTATTATATCGCTTCAACTAAATATATTTTGAACGCAGTTGTATGCATTAAAATACATTTAAGCTTTATTGCTGGTCATTTTGCTTTAAAAATGGATTGTTAGTTATTTTACTATAAATATACAATGTCGGCCATTTTACTTTAAATTACGTAAAGCTGGGACCTCAACAGGCGCTACAACCTCGGGTCAGGGTGGATCTTGGAATAACAACAGTTAAGAGGCGCTTCCGCGATCCCCAAATGATCTCCAATCTCTCGAACATAGGCCTTGTATGATGTAGTTTATTGATATACCAAGAACTGATATATGTGCGTAGTGTGCTTAATTAAGTCTGGCAAGGTTCGACACTAATGAGGGACCTAATTCAAGTCGCTAGCTATAAAACTTAAAGAAGAGTTCGCTAACCATCGCACCAAAGCAGGAGGAGAGAATAATTTATCGTCAGTGAAAGAGGAGATTCATTATTTTGAAAGAACTTGATACTTCGAGGAAGAACAAAAATGTAATGAATAATCATAACTGTCGCAAAGAACTTAGGTGAGGTATAAAGCTGTAGGCGGAAATGAACCGAATCCGGGTAGATATTAGGATGCAGTTCGTCGAGCGTGACGAGTGTCTTTATTATTATTATTTTTTTTTATTGTTTACGGTGTCCCAGTTTCCTAATCTTCCGTGAAAAGAAGTCCAGAAATAAGAGGGATTTTGTTTATTGCTAAAGATTTATGGTAATATAATTCCAGCAGAACAGGAATTACAGAGAAAATAAGTCGATTTCATAACCGACTTTACTATTTTATTGCAAACTACTAATCCGGTAAAATAAAGATAACTACATTACTGTTCAGGGATGTGCGTTGTGGTGCAGTGGATATCGACTCGGAACGACAAATCGGAGAGCCGAGTTCGAATTCCAGTTGCATTCACTTACGCGCAAATACCCTTGGGAAAGGTATTAATCTGTCTCTTCTCCCTCCAGCTATGGGTTAAATAATAGAACAGACTGGGTTCCATAGCTTTGGCTGGCAACCAGTCTACCACAGAAAGCAATGGCAAACTACTACGGGATAATCTTCTGCCCAGTCAGTCATGTGTCTTTCGAGACATAATCGCCGAAGCATGTATCACATATGGCACGTAACTGACTGACTGACATTACTGTTCATACAATATATATATATATATATATATATATATATATTCTAAACATATACTGTTAAAATTAAGAGAAAATGAGTGTATATTATGTTTCATCATGAGTTTTATCTAAACGTCGTATTTTGGCTTAATTTCAGTTGAAAATAAAGACAAAAATTCTCCAACATTTGGATAGTTTTTTATTAATTTGGTTCTAAGCTTTCAGCTCACATGAGCCATCTTCAGAGAGGTTATTAAGACGGTAATACAATAACATCCACCATCACTGACGATTTTATTATTCAAATGTTGGAGAATTTTTGTCTTTATTTTCAACTGAAATTAAAGCCAAAATACGACGTTTAGAACGGCTCATGATTAAACATAATAGACATTCATTGTCTCTTATATTTAACAGTATATGTTTAGAAAATTATTTGCTGCCTCGATACACTAAACTATCTATCTATCTATCTATCTATCTATCTATCTATCTATCTCTCTCTCTCTCTATATATATATATATATATATATATCTGTGCGTGTGTGTGTGTGTGTGTGTGTGTGTGTGTGTGTGAACTAATTCTGATTATTAATGCCATTGTAACGGGAGCGCTTGGTAAGAATTATTTATTTTCCCATTTGTATTTTCTCCGTTATGTGCATTATTATATCCATGATATAATAACTCCGCAATTTACAGTTCAAGAATCAGTAATATTATTGGTCTTGATCTGGCATCTAACTTCAGTCACTTTATTACTGCCGCAATGTAGCTTCCCTGTACATTTTCTATAAATACTCACATAATTATATGTCTACCATTCGTTCACGCTTTAAATATTGCATCCGCATAAGGTCCGGTGCTCCTGCTGTATATCTCGTGATTCTTCATAAAATCTAAAGAAGAACCCGCAATGTTATTGGTCCTTACCTGGCCGCTCGACTTCAGTCACTTTCTCACCGCCGTCATGTAACTTTTTGTTGTGGAATAGTTTTCGCACTGAAGGTTATAATCGTGCTATGTTGGTTGTTAATCGACTTAACGCGCCCAAAATGTTAGAAACTTGGTAATCTTCCACTGTAAGCTGACTCCTTAGTATTCGGCTAACTGCCGACTAATATCAACTGCTTTAATCCAACGATGTTCAAATTGGAACTAACTAATATTTCTACTGAACTCCAACAGAACTCTAAATAATTCCCTAGAACTTCTAAGAACTTCATTATTTATTGTACTGAAGTACAAATGTGGCACAAGGCCTAATACGGGGATGGGGAAGGCTGGTCATCAACTGTCCTATATTTAACTTAGCTATTCACTTTCGTTGACCCTGACACGCCAACAATAACCTTTCACCATAAAACCACATTTTTACTTACCATTCTTACCACGTCCACCATAATACCTCAGGTTCTCTATGTAGTCCTACTTAACTCCCATATGTACAATGTTCAGTGGAGGGCATGGACAGAAATAACAACATTTAAAATCCCCAATGATTTTATACAATGAAAATAAGCTATGTACAAGAAACTAAACAAAATCATATTAGTAATAAAAGCCCCCCACTACTCTAATATTGTGACAGCAAAATTACTTCCCCGGACGAAATATAATGCGTGGCTTTAGAAGTATAATACCATATATCCGATCAGCAATTACTCACACAATCACTCACACATTTAAACATCATAACAAAAACGAAAAGCACACTTGAAAAATAACGAAAGACGCCACGCATCCACCGGAGAACTAACATTGTTGAACACCTAAAGTGGGAAGGGATGGGGGATTAAACTAAAGAAAAATAGGGGACGAAAAAGAAAAAGGGGGCCAATGAGCAATCATAACCTAGCTAAGTTAACAATGAAGCAAAAAACAGAAAAAAAATCAAACTTTCCCTACACTAACCTAACAGGGACGGGGTGCACATGTTCTGCCCAGCACACCCAATATCCTGATGCCTAACCAGCATCAAACAACCACTCCAGGTCAGCACCTTTCACTCGACAGAATCGCGCAAGACTCACCCACCTTTTGCCAAATTCAGATGGAGTGAGTCGTTTCCTTTCCGTCCTGATCTTGACTTTAAGCTGATGCTTAAAGAACAAGATCAGTTGGGAAGAGGTAAACTTCTCATCACCATAGAATTCCTTCTGTCGCGTCGTCCAAATCACGATTCGCATAACACCTAGTAAGCAAAAGAGCACATAGTGCTCAGCCCTAGATAACGGAGGTACGACATTGCTACAAACAGAACTAGCCTCAAGGACAAAGAACTTTCCACGCAGCATACGAACCATGAGGTCTTCAAGAAACTTACACAACGGAGCAACAACACTGCAGTGGAAGAAGGCATGATCGACGGTTTCCGTCGTCAGCCCACAACGCACGCAGGTTGATTTTGGTGTTAGGCCCGCTGCATGAAGCCTCTTGCCTACCCAGAGAGCCTTTCGAATCATCAGCCAGGTGAGTGATGCCTCATCGTTAGTGAGACATTTCAACCCAGGCGCCCAAGGCCATATGGAGCGAGCCTCCTGCTTCGTAAGCCCGAGCTCGCCAATCAGTTCATCTTGAACGGCCCCCCTAACTAAAACCCGATATAATGCCCTAAGAGACAACGATTGGGCGTTGGAGAGGCCATCCGTAGCCCGCAAGAGAAACTGGAGAGCCAAACGACATTCTTTATAGAAGGAGCACTCGCCACGAGGAGTACGGCCGGCCTCCTCCTCCGACAAATGCACACTTCTCAGGGATGGAAAGTTTTTATGGACGTCCTCTTGAACGAGGGCGCCGTTCTCATCCTCCAGCATACACATTCGATCCAGGAATCTGATGCGAAGCGTGTGTTGACGAATCTCAACGCTAGGCATGCCCAGACCGCCCTCAGATGGATGCAGGCAACAGATCTCGCGACGTACCTTGGGAGACTTGCCTTCTCCCCAAAGGAAGGAGAACAAGAACTGAATTAAACCCAAACGAATGGCACACGGGAGAGGAAGTACCGAGAGTCGGTAAAGAAGAATCGGGTAGATGTGCGAGGCACATACTTCCGCCCTCCCCTTTAAGGAGAGCCTCCTCCGAGTCCACAGACGAACTGCGCCCTCGGCCTTCTCTCGAACCTCCGACCAATTCATTTCCAACTGGAGATCAGGACCGAAAAAGACGCCGAGAATCTTGATCGGCCCGTCCGTCCAGAGGAAAGGTCCGGGAAGAGAAACTCCCTTCCACGCACCCAATCGCAAGCCAACAGACTTATCGCGATTGATCTTGGCCCCTGTCACCGTCTCATAGCATCTGATTTCTTTGCTGACTTCGTCAATCTCAATTGAGAACTTCTAAGAACTTCTCAAGTTAACTTCCTGTTAACTCTTATTAATATAGGAGGGAGAGTCCATTATCTGAGGATTAGGTGTGTTTCACTAAAACACTTTTCTGTAAATTTTTGACGGTATTTTTTCGGATGTACTCTTTGCTGTGGTCCCTATTAATATGAGAGAAGAAAGATTTATTCGCCCATTCATATTCCCCTCCCCATTATGGATCTTATTGAAATGTTAAACATGTTTTGTTTTCAGAATTATTTTTATCCTGCTAAAAGATACACAGAATTGTATTAACACACATATATATATATATATATATATATATATATATATATATATACGTGTCCCACGCGGAGAATAATATATCACATATAATATAATATATCAGTTAAGTGCCATACGTGTTACACACTTTGAGTGATCATGCCTCGAAAGAGACATGACTGACTGGGCAGAAGATTATCCCGCAGTAGGTTGCCATTGCTTTCTACGGTAGACTGTTTACCAGCCAAGGCTATAGAACCCAATCTGTCCTTTTATTTTACCCATAACTATAGGCAAGAAACGGATTAATAGATTTCCCAAGTGTATTTGAGCGTAAGTGAATGCAAGGAATTCAACTGGAATTCGAACTCGGCTACCAGATTTGTCATTCCGAGTCGTTACCCATTGCACCACATCGCACAATGAGTTGATTTCCGCCTTTAAAATCGGAATTTACAACCGGGCTTTCTATTGTTAAATTTTCCGCGAGCTACATACTTTATCCCTCCTCCTTTAGCGGGATCTAAATAAATCTCATCATTTTACAATCTCCAGGAGTTTAAATGTAAGGTCAATAGACACCTCCTAACACACTAACCTGCTCCCATTCTATCAAACACTCTTCCCATCTGCCCAACCCTCATCCTCGCTATCCTTACTCATCTGTCACCTTCCTCCTGACATTCCCTATGTCTAACCACTTCTTCTCTTTACCTTCCCCTATGTAGCCCCATGCGCAATAGTGGCAGTGGAATGCCTTGCTTGGGGTGAGATGATAAAAAAAAAAACTTCTTTATTTTCGATATTGTCTTTGTTTCTAAATTTTAGTATTTGAATAATAGTTTATTAGATTTAAGTTATGGGTTTTTATATTAGGTAGCATAGTAAGAATTTATTTTCGTGTCTGCATTTGGAAACTGTGTAAACATTAATATATTAAATAAGTAACCTGATGGTGCTAAATGCAAACAACCGAAAACACTAGCTTTAACTATAACAATAGGGAACTGTCGTTTTCTGCCTTCTTCCACTTGCCTTAATCAGCTTGTGACCTATAAACATAGCCGGTTAAATCATTCTTTTAGCGTAAAACTAACAGTTATCATGCAATGTTGATTCTTCACCCTCCCCCCTCTCTCTCTCTCTCTCTCTCTCTCTCTCTATATATATATATATATATATATATATATATATATATATAATACTAATCACAATGAAATTAACACCAATTATAAGAAACTAAATCGCAATATATGCCCTGAAGGACCGTAGTGTGAAACCGCTGTAGGTTTTGGCTCACGTTTAGATTTTTTGCATATATATATATATATATATATATATATATATATATATATATATATATATGCGAAAGGACTTACTTCCTCCACATCATATTTCTTCTGCTGTTTATAAGTTTATTTTTTAGTTGTGGTAATGACTACATAGGAAATACGTCACAACGTTTAGATTACAGAATTAAACGTCATATGCCATTAAGAATTCTCAAAATGAATGTTCGTGCGAGTCAACTTGCGAACCCTTCCGGGTCAGCAATTACTGAACATCTGATAAATAGCAGAAATTGTGTGACTGACTTTAGTGTGGACCAGTTGACTGTGCTGTCTGGTTCACACTCAATGTTTCACTTTCAGGCGTTTGTAGTCATTATATATTAAATCTAGGACTCTGTCTCTCTGTAATCAGAGATATTGTTTACTTGAACTCCACATAATTATCATCTAGTCCCTGCCCCTACCCATTTTCATATTCATATCCATCTTCAGTTTTAATATTTTAAAATAATGATGAATTAAAAGTCCCAGTTGACCCTGATGAAAAAAGGATTGAAACCGGTCGGTCGTTTTCGTGTTTCTTATTTTTTATTCTTCCATTTTTAAAATACCTTCTTTGTATGAAATTTACCTTGCTTTCTTTGTGCTGTTATATATATATATATATATATATATATAATGAAACTGTGAAAACAAAAGAAACCTGGTTTAAGCTACAAGAAAAAATTATGGTTATGGGCTTTTATTTAGAGTTTTTAACCAAAATGTAATTGTAGGTATCATAATATAAATTTCTTTTCGTACATGCATTTATCAAACGTTAATAAATATTAGGTTGTCCCAAAAGCTCGTAAACACTTGCAAAAAATTGAAATTTTACTTACCAAGTAATCTAAGGTTACCAGAAAACACTTGCAAAAAATTGAAATTTTACTCGCAAAAACAACAAAAATTATTGATCAAAATAAAGACCATCATTTCTTGACACGCTTCCTGGACTTCATCAAACGAGTCGAATCGGTGGCCCTTCAGAAAATGTTGCATTGAGCGGAAAACTGATGGAGCACAGTCTTGACTGTAGGCTGAATCTGGCAGAACCTCAACGCCGTCCAGCTCTTCAAATCTGTCTTTAGTCTTCCTGGCGGTGTGTGGTTTGGCATTGTCCTGCTGCATCAAAGCGCGCTTTCGGTTGATCAGAGCCGAGTACTTTTGGTTCAACTTTTCGTAGACCCGCTCAAGTTGCTGACGGTAAAGTTCGGCACTGATTGTACGACCATTCGGAACCAACTCAAAGTTCCACCAAACGCACAACATGACTTTCTTGCCGAATCAATCTTGTTTTAGAACCGACGGTGTCTCTTGCCCTTTCTGAACCCATCGCTTGTCTAGATTGTGCTGGGCCAGATAGACCCATTTCTCGTCGGATGTCACAATGCGCTTCCAAAAGAATGCTTGTCTAATGAATTGCTGAGCAATTGACGGCAAATTTCAACTCGTCTGTTGGGTTGTGCTTCGGTGAGTTCGTGCGGATCGTGCGGATCTCGTGCGGATTTCGTGCGGATCGCGCGGCTTTTTGTGAACAAAATCAAGTTGCTTCAAATGTAGGTGAATTGTCAATTTGCCAACTCCAAGCTCATCAGCCAATTCTCGAGTGCTCGATGAAGGCGCAATGTCTAACTTGGTTTGCAAGTCTCCATCATCCAACTTTAACGGCCGTCCCGAACAAGGCTTATCTTCAAGACTCATGTCGCTAGAATCGAAACGCTTGCACCACTTTGAGATCGCCGCATATGTAATTGTTCCTTCACCTTTGGCAGTACAAATCTCTTCTGCAGCTGTTCTGGTTGAAAGACCTCGCTTCCAGCAGTAACGAATCCAAACTCGCAGCTCAATTTTATCAATTGCCATCTGGAATACAAAGATGAAGATCACTGTAACAATATAAACGCAAAATTGCATAAAATTTCAATTTTTCGCAAGTGTTTACGAACTTTTGAGACAACGTAATGAAATATGCAAACCAAAGATCATGGATATAAATAACCCAAACCATTACCGCTAGCCAAAATGATTGAGGAGGCTTGTTTTCTTCTATTTAAGACAATTTACGATCATTTTTCAACAAAGATACAAAGGGCTGAATAATCTAGAAATTTCTAGAAGGAAAAGTGACGTAAAATACACAACAAAAAATGAGATTCTTCAAGTTGACTTCACGTTTCATGCTATGAAAGAAAAAAAATCTTTGTATTCCATTAGTAAGGAGGAAGTTTTCTTTCCTTGAACTGTTACTCTAAAGAACAGACTCTCGAAAAGACGCTTCCTCGGTCGCTATATTCTTCATCTTTTATACAGCAATTTATTCTGAATTCCGTGATCATAGGCAGTTCCTCATTTTACGGGCTTACAACAATCCCAACCGTCCTTCAGTGGCTCTTGAGCCTTGTATTGGTCGAAGAATTGTATAAAAGCATCTACTTATTACAACGCGTAATTCTTGACAATTTGGTTAACATCGTTTTCGAGAATTGGAAAAACAATCGAATAAGATATAACAGACAGAAGCATTAAGTTAAATTTAACTAAACCTGTTTGAATTAATTTTTGCTGCCTATATACACCTAACTTGAGACGAAAGATTTGAGAGCCGAGTCCGAATTACAATTGAACTGGTTCCATTCACTTACGTTCAAATACCTTTGATACCTCCAGCTATGAATCAAATATGTAGCCTTGACTGGCAACCAGCCTACCGTAGTCAGTAACGCTAACCTATTGCAAGGAAATCTTCTGCTCTGTGACTTATGTCCCTTCTGAGACATGTTCGCCTAAGCTAACTGACTGATATAAACTTTACATACACACACGCACACATCGACACGCGCGCACACACAGACAGACAGACGCATATATATATATATATATATATATATAAGTTTTGTGTGCCTGAAAAGGAGAAAGAGTGTGTGTATGTGCTTGTGATTCAGGAGGTGTGTGTGTGTGTGTGTGTGTGTGTGTGTGTGTGTGTGTGTGTGTGTGTGTACTTGTGCGCCCGCCTGCGATCGGCACAGTTAATCTGATTATACTTTTTCCCGCGTTCGGAACTTGCTGTTGAAGGAAACATGACAGCCGTCAACCTTTTTAGCCTTTTCGTGAATACAGAATTTAATTTCCCGACTTTTAAAAATCTTTTTTTTTTTTGTTGTTGTTATGGCCGTTGTTGCTTTTTTTTCTTATAGTAAAGTGCGTGTGTGTTTTGTTTTTTGATTCTTTCTTACCGACAAGACTGTCACGAAATATTTCCCTTAAATGCTTCCACTACGGGTCAAAATTATTGGTACAATATTTTCCAAGAAAACCTTTATTTCAGTGAATCTTATTTTCTGTGATTTATTTTTAACCCTGTCACACCTGGAAAATGTCATTTTTTTGTTGAATTCTGCATTCATTTATTTTTACCATTGCCCACAGTTTTTTATTGTCAGGTAATAATTTCTTAAGTAATATATATATATTTTTTAATCGTATCACCCCAAGCAAGGCATTCCACTGGGTTACAGGGGGTTACATAGAGGGATTAGGTATAGGAAATGTCAGAAGGAGGGTGATAGACGACTTAGGATGTACATAGGGAGAGAGTTGGACAGAGTGGGTGTGAGTTAGTGTGTTAGGAGGTGTCTATTGACCTTACATTTAAACTCCTGGAGCTTGTAGCCGTCGGGGAAGCAAACATGCGGTAGGGAATTCCACAGGCGAGAAGTGCGAGGAAAGAAGCTGTTGGAGTAGAAATTGCGGTTACATTTAATCGGTTTCACTGTAAAACGGTGGGACCTAGTTGCCAATCTAGTATCTCGTGCAAATTCACATCTAGGGGGCACCAGTGATTTAAGTTCGTCAGAGCAGAAGCCATGATAGAATTTATAGAAGAGGCACAGGAAAGCCACGTCACGCCGGTGAGAGAGTGACTGCATGTGATTGATACCGACTTGGCCGACTGCAGGCGATTGATACCGACTTGGCTGACTGCAAGCGGTCAGCCAAGCCGGTATCAATCACATTACAGATTCTCCATTGTATTTTGTCAAGAAGCCCGAGGAGAATAGCAGGGGCATCCGACCAGATGTGGCAGCAGTACTCAATACACGGGCGGATGGTGGATGTGTTGAAGATCTTCGAATATTTAATCCAGGATTGCTTTTATAACTCAGTTGACAGAGGAAGATTCATAGAGAAAGAACGATACAATTTAATCGCTGAATAAACATGCTTTGAATTTATATTAACAATCAAGTGTACTTGGGATGTGCGTTGTAGCGTAGTGAACATCGGTTCGCAATGAGAAATCGTAGTGTCAAGATAGAATTCCAGTTGAATTCGTTGCATTCAATTACACACAAACAAGCTCGAAAAAATATTAATCCCTCCCTTTTCTCCAGCTATTGGTTAAATAACAGGGCAAATTTAGTTCTATAGCCTTGGTTGGCAACCAGTCTACCGCAGAAATTAATGGCAACCTACTGCGGTTCAGTTATGTCTCTTTCGAGACATGACAAACGTGTATCCCTGATATGATTCTTTATAATATCGGCCTTAGGTATATTTACTCAGCCTCCCTACCAAGGCTGAATGTGACACAAGGCCGTTTTAAGGTGAGGAGTGGCATACACATACTTATGAATATGTGCCAATGACAAAAAATTATTAATTTTTTGCCCGGCCCCCGACACCACTATCATGACCTAACCACTTTACTGCAGCATAGTGAATTCTGCCACTGTGTTGGAACCCCCGAGGCTGAGCAACTTCTTGAGAAAAAAGAGGAAGACTCATTAGTTATTAGTTCTTGAGAAAAAGGAGAAAGACTCATTAGTTATTGATTAACTCCTGTGACAGGTAATATCGGACTCAGGTGATGATTCCAATAAGAAACACCGGTGAGAAGTGACTAAAAAAATTACTAGGTCTTACGAATGAAATTGTACAGATGAGAGTATTCGAAAACCGTAGATGATTCTGCTAGCACCGAGTCACAAGTCTTCTTGATCGAAGGTTTAAGAGTACTGGTCTTGTTCAACTACAGATCACACTAATTCTCTCACTCAGGGGTCTATAACTTACGTCTACTCAGCATAGATACAGTGTAAACCACATGTCGACTCAGTAGTTGTTCAAGAAGCAAGTGTATTTGAAAAAAATTTGTTTCAAATCAGATTTTTTAAGCTTAGTAGAAATTTCTGAAAACGTGTACCTGTGGATAATATGAGCCTCTCCTTGGCTTTCGTTCAAAATTTCTCGTATTATATACAAGGAAAATGCGGCAATATATCTGGCTAATTTATACGACTATTTTATTTCAAATCAACGATTCTTTACTGCGTCGTATGTGCCTTGCAGTGCAGTGTATATCGACTCGGAACAACAAATCGGGTAGCCGAGTTCGAATTCCAGTTGAATTCCTTGCATTCACTTACGCGCAAATACCCTTGGGAAAGTTATTAATCCGTCTCTTCCCTGGGTTAAATAATAGACAGATTGGGTTCTATAGCATTAGTTGGCAACCCAGTCTACTGCAGAAAGCAATGGCAACCTACTGCGGGATAATCTTCAGTCAGTCATGTCTCTTGCGAGATATGATCGCCCGAAGCGTGTATCACGCATGACTCTTAACTAACTGATATACAACTTGAAGATGATCGATTGCGAGGAAGAATAATCGCTGTTTTACTTCCTGTGCTGGAAAATGTATTTTCTGTTGTAGAGCTTTGTTCAATGCCTTGAATGATTCGCTTTTAATTTCTAAGTCGCTGGTTCTGTTCTAGTTGACCTATTTGCAATTCAGAGGGCTGCTTGCAATAAATGCTTTTGATCTTGAGTTAAAACTTACTCTTCAAAAGAAAAACAATTAATAATCGTAAGAGACTTTTACATGTTCCATTCTTTTGATCTCTTTTAGTTTGTTTTTGTAAAAGATGACCGTATATTTTGTTTCTATTCTTTTCAGCTTTAAATCTACGTTGAGATTTTATCTGTTTAGGTAGGAATTGGGGGTGGTGTAATAGATAGAGTCACGAAATGAGAAGTCGGACTGCTGAGTTCGAAATCCCGTCGAGTTCCCTAATGTCACTTACAGCTTAACTATTCTTGGAAAAGGTAGGAATCCAGCTCCCTTTAAATATGGGTTCAATAGCAGGAATAAAATCTGGAAAAATAATTGTTATTATAAGAAATAATCTAATTTCATTCGAAAAAAAACAAAAAACAATCCTAATAATCCACAAACGATTGATAAGCAGTAAAAAAATGTGTCTATATTTCTGAAATAAGGTTGTGTAATAAGTTACTTTTGTTATGGACCAGGTTAAGGTCCGAAAAGAACAACACGACCACAAGGGTAGAAATAACAAATATATATTAACAAGAAATAACAATACAAATTTGGAAGGTGTTAATATGACTCTCAGTCTGGTTTAGAGGGAACCACTACCAACTCGACTCTCTCTTTCTCTCTCTCTCTCTCTCTCTCGTAGAGAGGCGTAGTATATATAGTGTTAGAAAGAGTTAACGGTAAGGACCCATGGCAACTTTGTTCGGATTGTTGGATCCTGTCTTTGTTGCCATGTGTTCTTCAAAAGATCATTGTTCGAATTATTGAAACTTATAAGTCTAATGTCTCAGTTACCATTTTAAACAGAACTCATATTACAATCTTTATGTTTGCAATTGATTTTCTCTAACACTCCGCATTACTGGTTTTCATATTGCATTCATTTTTTAATCATTTCACCCCGAGCAAGGCAGAAACGCCACTGATGTGCAGGGGGTTACATAAATGTAGAAAGATTAATTAGAAAAGAGTGAGGAGTACAAGCTAGTTAGAAAGGAACAATAGAAAGCTGAGAAAGCAGGTGCAATGACAGATACATGGGCGGAGAGAACGTGAAGATTATACAGGGGAGGGGAGAGAGCTAGAGTCCAGTGGTTAGTAGGTGAGTATTAACTTTGCTTTTAGATTTCTGGAGGTCGTAGCCGTCAGGAAAGCAAGAATACGGGAGTGAGTTCCACAGGCGGGAAGTGCGAGAGAGGAAGCTGCAGGAGTAGAATTGTCGTCTGCGTTTGGCTAAATGACTGTGAATGGGTGGGACCCAGTTGCCATTCTGGTTGCACGGGTAAACACCTGTTGAGGAGGCATCAGTGACTTAAGCTCATCCGAGCAGAAGCCATGAAAGTATTTATAGAAGAGACAGAGGGAGGCCACATTTCAACGATGGGAAAGTGGCTGCAGACGAGTCGCCAGATCAGTACCTATCACATTACAGACTCTCCTTTGGAGCTTGTCAAGAACACTGAGGAGAACGGCAGGGGCACCTGACCATAAATGGCAGCAGTACTCCATGCACGGACGGATGGTTGACTTGTATATATGCAGGATGGATTCAGGTGGAAAAAACATCCTGGATCGACATAGTGACCCAATCTTCTTAGCAGTAGATTTTGCTATGGATTCAATATAGTGGTTCCATTTGAGGTCTGAGGACAGGGTAAGTCCGAGGAGGCGTAGTGTATTACTCTCCGGGAGAATCATCTGGTCCATGCTTATGGGAGGCAGAAGAGGTTGCCTGTAATGGTTGACAGACAACAGCTTGGTCTTAGAGGAATTGAAGTTGACAAGCCACTTCTTGCCCCAGTTCACCACAGAGTGTAGATCCTGCTCAAGGTCAGCAGCGAGATTATGTCTGTCCGCCACGACAGGTTTCTTACTGGAGCGGGAGTATATTGTAGTGTCATCTGCGTAGATGCCTACTTGGGACTTGATCTCATCTGGGAGGTCGTTGATGAAAATAAGGAAGAGCGTTGGGCCCAGGATAGAGCCTTGTGGGGCACCAGCATTCGTGCTGTAGGACGAAGAGGCACGCCCATTCAGAACGACCTTCATTTTGCGGTTATTTAAGAAAGATTGGATTAGGTCAAGCAGGCGACCGGTAATACCATAACCGCGTAGTTTGCATAGGAGGCCAGGGTGCCAAAGCCTATCGAAAGCCTTGGAGATATCCAGAGCAACCGCGCGAGCCTCGTCAGACTCATCAAGGGCCTGAGGTGTTTACATTCGGACATTACTTCGGATCTTTCTCTTAGTAACCTTTCTAGTTCTGGAAATAACATTACGGTTAATATTCTTGGCCCAATCTGCAAACATCACCTCCGTTTTAAAGTCTGGCCTTGTTTTTATATGCTCCGTGTTATATTAGGGTCTTTGACGGATTTTTTTTTATTTCCACGCGTGATTAGCTAGTTTGGTACAATTTTTAAGGTTTCTAGTTTGAAAGTAGATGTGCATTGTGGTGCAATAGATATTGACTCGGAATCACAAATCGAGGAGCCGAGCTCGAATTCCAGTTGAATTCATTGCATTCACTTATGCACAAATACCATTGAGAAAGATATTAATCCGTCTCTTCCCTCCAGTTATGGGTTAAATAATAGAACAGATTGGATTCTATAGCCTTGGCTGACAACCAGCTAACCGCAGAAAGCAATGGCAACCTATAATCTTCTGCCAAGTCAGTCATGTCTCGAAAGAGACATGATCGCCCAAAGCGTGTTCACGTATGGCTCTTAACTAAAGAAGAAGTTTGAAAGTAGAATTATGATTATACCAACGGTATAATTATTAAAAAATTCCTTCAGTACATCCTAGATATATTTTTCGTTGTCCATCTTCATCCTGTACTTCTTTGTAAATATCTCCTGTTTTACAAACTCCGTTAAGTTAGCAGTTGTTTTTGTCTCTGCAGTTACATTGTTCATTAACGATGTTTTGCTTCACGTAATTTTTTAAATTGTTGGCGTTTTGCTTCCTAATGTAATTTTCTAAATTACAAGTGCAGCTGTAATTTAATTTAACTTTATTTCTATTGAATATCCGAGTTTTTAGGCAAGTGTTTATTAATTAATTTGAAAATTATTTGCCGTATTTTGAACTTTACTTCTAAATTACAAATTGGGTTGAAGCAAATAACGTTTCGTTTCCTTGCATTATCTTTTACTAGCAGGATAGCCCGGCGTTGCCCGGGTGTAATGGAACCTTTAAAACTAATCCATGGTCCTGGGGCTTAGACTCTTTAGACGTTGGCACGAAAGACTAAAAAGCAATAGTTGTTTCCAGTTAAAGCGAAACCGTAGACTGAAAGAAAAATGAATGGATGTTAGTCAAATTTGATTTCCTGGTATCGATATCAAATAAGTATTTTTCGTCATAAACTGAATTTTGAAGTCTAAATAAGTCCTCTGAGTAAATGGTATCGTGGCTGAGACTAAGAACTACAATTATACCTACTTAGAGGCAAACCCGAAGCAAAAACTAAAATAAAAGGGCTGAAAAACTGATTTTGATCAGACACGGTAGGATATCGCTGTATCGATTTCCAATATCGGAGTCAAATAAGTCATCCAAGGATAGAACTGCAATCTCGAAATTTCTGAATATCGTTTCTTATGTCTTTGAAAATCAGACCATTTCTTCTATAACCCGATTTTTTCGATTATCGATTTTCGATATTTATCGGGGGTGCTTGACACAAAACCTTGCTAAGAACACTGGTAGACGCTTATAGTACAACTGTGTAAATTTTCAAGAAAATCGGTTCAGCCGTTTCGGAGTCTATAGGTATCGGACACACACACACACAAACAAAGTTCCATTTATAAATAAGTTTAGATTTCCTTGTTAATTTGAGGTTTATATTCTAATTTATTTTTAAGGCAATTTTTATTTAAAGCCTTTCATCGAAAATTGTTTTGTGAGAGGAATATTTTCGATAACCTTTGTTCTATTCCTTTAGGGATGCGTTTGATTATGTTAGCAGGTTAATACGTTTCCCTCCTGCCACGCTTAGGGGTTTGAATTATTTTGTCTTAATGTAAGATATTTAATAAAAGATACATCAATATATACATGTTGGTATCATTTAATACGGCATATCGATATTAATATTTTACCGTCAATTTTGACAGTCCGGAACCACTCGCCTATTATAACAGAAATTAAATTGAAAGCAGGATTTGACAATTATTTTAGGTCTTAGCGTATGATTAATGGGAATGGAGAAGCAATGGTTTGATCCGAGATTTGAACTCGGATTGCCGAATTTACTGCTCATGTGTTGTTAAAGCAGGATTTGACAATTATTTTAGGTCTTAGCGTATGATTAATGGGAATGGAGAAGCAATGGTTTGATCCGAGATTTGAACTCGGATTGCCGAATTTACTGCTCATGTGTTGTTATGTTAAACAGTTTTTCAAATACCTTGGATCCATGATTCTTCTTTTTCTCCTTTTTCACGTTTTTGCATCCAACAATGTTTCCAGTTCCTTAACGTTGTTTATATTTTACGTTTCTTCTTTCCGTGTTGCGCCGATGTCTTTTTTTTTTCTTTTTATCTTCCCTCTATTGGACCTTCTTTTATGTTTTCCTGAGCTCTTCTGCGTGATGAGATAGAAAAAGGCGGTGGGAATAAAGACGTTTCCCGGCAGCATCTACAAACACGCCATGTCGAATGAAAAGAGCTTCAAAGATTTTAGTTTATCCTTTGCTTGCAGTTTTTATTTTCATTTGTACTTGCTTAGCTGATTTACTAACCTGGCATTTTTAAAACCCAACAGCATCTGCTTATATATATATATATATATATATATATATATATATATATATATATATATATATTCAGCAAATAGCGTTTTTCCCTTTTATGGGAATGTTGTTGTTGACATCAATGTGGAACCCCATCAATTCATGGAAATCTTTGTGGATGTAACGTCATATTCAAATCTCTTGAGACGGGTGGCCGGTTCAGCCGTGGGTCCTTCTGAATTCGACAAATGACTAAATAAATAATTATATAAAAAAAAGATTAGTAAAAATAAAAGAGATGGAAGGCTTGTGAGCATCTACAAAATAAATAATAATAATAATAATAATAATAATAATAATAATAGAAGCCACGAGGGACTGTCAAAATTAAATTTTTTATCGAAAAGAAACACAAACCAACAAAGAGAAACTATCAATGTTCCTGAATCTTTTTCCAAATGAGATCAAAGTTTGTTTCATTGCAGGTTTTATTTTTCTTTAAATTGGACATCGGACCGTGATTGGGAAAGAGAACATATAAAGTCAATAAGTCACTGATTTTCAGAGTGGAGTCACTTGGTCCCCAGTAAGGGTTAAGTTTGAAAGAGGTTGAATTTTAGACATTGTAGAAACGGGACAAGACGTTAGAAAATATAATGAAAGTATAAAGATGAGAAGACAATTCAGCAAAGATTAATTTTGAAGAAACCTGAAATTACAAATGTTTCGCTTAGTTACATAAGAGATAATACTGGATTCAAAAAATATTCATCAACTGTTTAAATATGACTGTGTTTATGTTTAGTATACTAAGATAACATTAGCTGATAAAAATTTTGAAAGATCCCAAAGAAAGATATGCATTTATTATGTAAGGTGATTAAGTTTTGCTTTGTTATGACGGATTCTCGTAACTTAATGGTAAGGCACACTGAGCTTAAAATAGTTTTACTTATTAAAAAAGGAAATTTTATATATTCTCTATTCCGGTAGACAATAATTTGAGTAGTTTTGAAAAATGTATAGCTACTAAAGCACGCATACGAAATGAATAAAATTTTTGTAGTGATAAAAAAATAATGCCGAAATAAAAAAATTGCATATAACGGTACTGATGAGCATTGATACAGAGAAAAACAGATTTGTCTGAGAATGACTATTTACGCTCTCACAGCCTGATTGAGCACTATGTAGGAATAGTAGACTTTGAAAAAACAGTAGCTGCCCACTCATCTACGCATCGTTTGTTCGGTAATGAATTTGAACACTCTCGGCGTGTGTTAACGTTGTATATAACACGCTAAAGTCTGACTTCTGAGCGCCCATAGCTTAGAAATAGAATCGCCTAATAATGTTAATTCGGTCGGATTTCAATCCTGGTTAGAAGCAATCGGATGTCTAACCGCATTGATGAGCTATGATACAGCGAAACAGATCTGTCTGCAAATGACTATATATATATATATATATATATATATATATATATACAACAAGTTGGACATCAGAAACAAAAGAACTCGATAATTAAAGCCACAATTTTATTGGCCTGAAGAGAGTCAATTTTAGACTAGAAACACGTGTAGCGTCACAAATATCATTATAAACACTTAATGTATCATAACATGTATAATAACAAAAACAATAAATATACACATTAAAGAAAACGTTCACGGTGTCTCACACTTTTTATTCTATACCAATTTCTCTCGTTGGAACAACACTATTTCTTTATCCAATTATATATATATATATATATATATATATATATATATATATATCGTTGTTATTATTATTAATATTACTTGCTTTTTGTATGATATATTAAGTGCCCATAATGGTATTTGTGTCTCTATACGTGTTTTGAGTCTAAAGTTGTGAATAAACTTGTGACTTCACATATCGAGATCCGTTTGCTTTTCTGATGGTCAAGGTATCGTGTATAAATAGAGTGGTAAGCAGGTCAGAAAGTTCATATGCGTGCGTGTTTGGGTTTTTTCACACTGGTAGGTTAAATTTCTCCTGTCACTTTCGTTGGCTATAAAAATACTGAGCATTTAACGAAGGGGAAATCCCTTCATATAAAAATCATTTCGAGAAATATTAACGGCACAGGATACTGAGGAGCAAAACCAAATGAAAATGACCCTCAGCCTAACCAAATCGCAGGCTAACATCGACATACAAGAGGACAGAGCAATAAACTATAAAAAAAAGTACACGGAAATAAAGAAAACACTACTAACAAAAATAAAAGACACGTGTCGTAAAGAAACACAAATATTCTTATCAGAATTATGGGAATCTAAATGCAAGAAAAAAGAAAAGAAATCCCGGAAAATTCTAGAAAAATAAATAACATGGATGAAAACACTACTAAATCAAGAAGAATCGGACAATAAGAAAACCAAATACGTGAATCAAAATTCTGAAGAAAAATCATACTAAGGAAGCTAATATGAAAAACACGTGGCATTTAACTAACTGAAACCACCTCACCCCACCCACCAAAAAAACCCCCAAAAAACAAAGAAGAAATACGAAGAGCAGAAATACTACTGTAAGATCTCAAGACACGATGTGAGCAATCTGATGAAATTACCGACTCGCACATACAGGAGAAGGCATTTAAAATAAAGAGACAAAACCTCAAAATGTAGGGCAACTTAATAAACGAAATAAAATTAGCATTTTACAATTTAGACCAGTTTAAGGCATTTGATAGGGTCGACCATCGTTATCTGGCTGCTGTCCTGAAGGCCGCCGGTTTCAAACCGACTTTTGCAAGTGGATCAGCCTTCTGTATCGCTCACCCAGTGCTGTGGTACAGGTAAACGGAAAGTGTTGGGCGCTTTTGCGCTGTCAGGGTTGGTTTTCAGGGTTACCCGCTGTTGATTTTACTTTAACCTTTGGCATTGGAGCGCGTCCTTTGCAGGCCAAGGAACAGAGCGTGCAGTTCGGCTCTAAGCGGAATCGCTCTCCTTCGTGGGGGTCAGGCCAGGGGTTCTGCGTACGCCGATGATATATCCTTTTGATGTCGTCTCAGGACGACATTGTGGCGGTACAGAAGGCGCTTGAGCGGTACGAAAAGATGACGGGAACTAGAATTAATCGCAACATGTCTTCCGGTTTGTGGTTAGGTGCCTAGAAGGGGATCACGCTTCCGGGGCCCTTCATTTGGACTGATTGATACGTCTGCATTCTTGAAGTATAGTTCAGGCCAGATCTCCAGCTAGAGAAGAATTGCTTAGAGGTACTGAAAAAGGTCGAAGTGTCAGTCCAGACTTAATACCTTGCGGGCCATTCTTCAGTCTACTGACGTTTCTCGGCCTTGAAGGTACTTGTATATTAGTGGAAGGTGTCGCGACGAAAGACCCTCGACGGGATCAGCTCGGATTGTCGCCGGTCGAGCCATGTTATTTTTGCGAATTAACTCAGTAACCCTGAGTTTTCACTTACCTGGTGATTGATGTAGAACGTGCTATCTCTCAATGACGTGACTTTCAGATGGGCGGGGTGGATTTACGCGACTGTCATCCGTGTGTGTTTTGCGCACGCCGCCTACCATTGTCCTCAGATGCGCCCTTTCTGTGACCGTGTAGGCGAGTTGACGGTTAGTATCTCTTCCGAACAGTTAGTGTCCATCGATCTCGCGTAAGTGTGTCATAATGGGTCGCCCTCGTATTCTGGGGTGAAACTGATGGTGTTTCTCATGTTACTGACCGCAGCACGATTGGTGATTTGGACGTTGCAGATGGAGGGAATCTTGCGATATGGACGTTATTCTTATCAGCATGTGATTAGATTCTTTGTGCATCAGCTCAAGATTTGGTTAAGATCTGATAGAAATGTTTGATATCGGCAGATTTCAGCAAAAGGTGGGTAAATGTAGCAAGGCTAGTTCGCGTGAATGGGACCAGTCTTGATTTTCCTTATTAAGTCCATTATGTCACAACGAGGCGGTTTCCTGCAAACACCGCCGTGGTTAAGTTAGACATCTTGCTCTTGTTAAGTACTCTTTTACAGAGTCGCCAGTAGTCTTTAGCGCCGAATTTAGAGCATGCTATGCGTTGCTTCATTCTGGCAGCAAACAACATCTTAGCTTCGTTAAGTATCCTTTTACACTTATTACGAGCTGAAGTGAAAAGGCGCCTGTTTTGGTCAGACGAGTAGTTACGACAGAGTCGGAAGAGATGATTCCGGTGGGCAATGGCAGCCGAGCAAGCGGGTGAGAACCATGGAGACGAATGAGATTTAAGCTGGAATTTCCTAGCAGGGATGAAGGCATCGATGCCAGCCTTAACCCAAGAGGAGACCTCGGATGTACATTCTAAGATGGGAAAACTAAAAACGTTGTTCCAAGAGATGCCACAGAGGAAGTCTCGGAACGAATCCCAGTATGCTCTTTGGTAGCAGTAGGATATTCTACTTGTCTGGGTATCATGGGTCGGGCGGGAGTGGAGTGAAATAATTGACGGACACTACAGTGTGTTCAGAGTTTCCGAGTGGGCAGTGTTGTCTGGTAGTGCAAGAGTCTGGGATGGAAGTGAAGCAGAGGTCTAGAAGTGAGTCCCTTCCGTTAGGGTTGTCGGAGAAACGCGTGGGGAAGTCCACTATTTGCGTAAGGGATTGGGTGATTGAAAAGTTCATGGTGTGGACACCAACAGAGTCGGTGACAGCGTTCTTCAGCCACTTGGTGTGGTGGGCGTTAAAGTCACCAAACACGAATACATGGGCAGAGGGATGGGAAGAAATGGCTTTGTCGACATTGTCAGAAATGATGTCAAGTAACGAACAGTCAGGGGAGGAAGGAGAGCGGTAGAGAAAGAAGAGATAGCTAATCGAGCTGAGAAGTGAGAGGCGGAAGCACATGAAAGAATGATCTGGGAATTCAAAAGATGACACCCAAGCTAAGGGAAGGTGTTCGCTGACATAGACACCAAGCCCATGCATATAAATAATGGAGTCCTTCCTGAAGCGGAGAAGGTAGCCAGGAGCGTAAAACTCAGAAGAGGGGATAGAAGGGTTAAGGTTAGTTTCACATAGGGCTAATATATCAGGTGAGTTATTATGGAGGAATGAATCTACGCTGGGGAAGTTGGTGTGGATGCCGCGTATGTTAGTGAAAGAGATGCAGACAGGTTTGGGCGTTTTCAAATGAGCTGGTTTAGTTTTGCTATTATGTTTGCTTTTTTCCATAGTGATTCAGTTAAGGAGAGGTCTTAGAATAGAATCAGTCGGTCAATCGTTTGCAACTTGTGAAGGATGGAGACTGGCGCGGCCTACAACATAATGTTGCCTCGGAGTTGCCCACCGAACGTTCATGCAGGGACACCCGTCCATGCGTGATATAGCACTACAAGAACCCCGGTATTATTCAACTGTTGATCAGAGCAGCCTCTCAAGACGCTACGCAAGAGTTCGGGCTTCTAACTACCAGTCGGAAGCAGCAACCAGGAAACTGCCAACCCGGTACCCTCAGAATGTAAAGACGTTACCACCATACTCCGTAACTGCAAAGAGCTTCCAGCTGAACTAACACTAAGACCGGAGAAGGGGGATGAACCGGGAACTCCTTCCTAAACAAGAAACAAGGCGATCACCTCTAAACTCATTCAAAAGAAGGGGCTGGAGTGTGAGATCGGGCGATAGTAGGAACTATCTACTCCAATTAAAAAAAAAAGGAAGAAAAAAAGTTATTGAGGTTTACAAAGTTTTAACTTTGTATAGTCAAAAATAACCTTGAATTGCAAAATAATTTACACAGACTAACTGAAAAAAAAAAATCAAAGACGAACAAAAAACGAAAAAAAAAATTTCCAAAAATTACAGAAAAACAGACTGAAAAATGGACTGAATCCCGGTTGACGTACCACAAGCAGCTAACACTGAAAAGTTGATTTAATTAAATTTCTGAAGACAAAAATAGAAATTAAACCATTTACAGAATATAGTCGAGTTAAGCGGCATGCGTTCGTTGGCCAACCGTTACGAATTACTGGGCAGTCTTTGTTTTTTCCAGTCCATTATTTATTTTATCCTTCCTCTCTCCGTTAGAGAGTGTGCTACTTGATTTCACTGTTTGACAGAATACATAAGCCGCTCTGTATTTTTGTGGTAGACGGGTCTTACTAACATTTGTTATTTTTAGTTTGAATATATTGTTATATTTTAGTTTGTTTTTAGCATTTCAACCCTCCCTTTTCATTTTCAATTCATTAAATTTTAACATATATTTTGTAGTATTGTGTATACAATCAGCTTTTTATTTCATATGCTTTGTTCTCCTTTGTTAGATTCCCCTGAGATTATGTGGTATTATGTTGTATGTAGGATTGTAAGATGATGGACGAGTTTTGGTGATAAATGAAGAATGTGTAATGAGTGATTGGGTCGTCAATCGAATTAGCTAGGTATAGGATAAGTGTAAGACCGACCTCAACCCACTCCACTTCAGCCTTGTGCCGCATTTGATATATTTTTTACATTAATAAATAATCAAGTTGAGTCAGTGTAAAGCAATACAGCTTAACAATAAGTTTATTTACTGGTTCTGTTTTTACTTCAATTTATTGTACTTACAACGGAACATTTTATGCTGCCAGAACGTTTTGCTTATGACTCAGGAAATAAAGAGGTAGAAAAACCCTGGACACACTGGCTCGAAACCTTTATCATCTTCACTGGCATTCTACTTCATGTGAACCCGAATCGGCCCATTAGCAAGCGAAGAAAACACCCGACTATTCATGGACGCCGTCAATAAATACAACCTTACATTAAATAACGACAAATGCTCGTTTGGACAAAATAAAATTAATCTACTGGGTTATACAATAAAGAACGGTTCAATGGGGCCAATCCAAAGTGATTGAAACCTCTGATCGAATTACCCGTCTCAGATAAAATACGTGTGCTGCGACGAACTAAGGGCATGTTTGCTCACTACTCACAATGGATCGCCTCCTTTTCAGAGAAGATACGCCCACTGACACAAATACTTTTCCTTGTCTCGCTTAGAAGTGGAAGCCTTCGAAAAACTGAAGCATTATAAACAAATCTATGCTGTGAAATAAGCAACTGAAAATGTTAGTTACCAAAACAAAATAAAAAAAATTTGAAAAACAAAAAACAAAAAACAAAAAACAAAAAAACAAAACAAAACAAAAACAAAACAAAAACAACAAAAAACAACAACAAAAAAACAAAACAAAACTAACCGACTTCTAAAAATATATTATCTATTGCATAGATAAAGCATGTCCGTTGTGGTGCCGTGAATATCGACTCAGAACGACAAATTGGGGAGCCGAGTTCGAATTCGAGTTGAATTCATTGCATTCACTTACACACGAATACTCTCGGGAAAGGTATTAATCCGTCTCTTCCTACCAGTTACGGGTAAAATACCAGGACAGATCGGGTTCTATAGCCTTGGTTGGCAACCAGTCTACTGCAGAAAGCAATGGCAACCTACTGCAGGATAAACTTTTGCCCAGGTAGTCATGTCTCTTTTGAGACATGATCGCCCAAAGCGTGTATCATGTATGGCACTTAACTGACTGAAGTCTCTCAAAAAACAGATACTAAAAGAAATAAACGATAAAGTCAAGATTTACTTACTTGAATCATTAGTCTTTGTATTTTTAAATGTCAATCAAGTTGAAGGTGAGAACTGTTGCAATCAGTTTCAATGCAACAGTCAGCATTCAGCTAGCTAAAGGCTGACTGACTGTAGTTAAGACGATATTTCTTCAAAGGAAAACTATAGAGAAATATTTCACGGAAAGCGGAAGCTAAAATGGGTTTCGGTTTTAGTGATCATCATATATATATCCCGGTTCACACTCCACCCATGTCTATTGAACAGGTGTAGAGGCTCATCCCTTGTTCCCAGTTTAGGATGTGGTTTCCGGCTTTCTTTTTTCCAGTCTTTTCACTGTTTTCTTTTTTCTTTTTTTCTTTTTTTCTTTTTTTCTTTTTTTCAATTGGAGTAGATAAACTAAACTATCGCCCGGTTCACACTCCACCCATGTCTATTGAACAGGTGTATAGGCTCATCTCTTGTTTCCTGTTTAGGATGTGGTTTACGGCTTTCTTTTTTCCAATCTTTTCACTCCTATGTGGCCCCCTGCACATCAGTGGCGTTACCGCCTTGCTCAGAGTGATATGATTAATATATATATATATATATATATATATATATATATATATATATATATAATCATTAGTGTCAAAAATTACAATATGAGCTCTGGTAAAAAATACTAGAGAAAACCATTAACATAAAAAAAAACTAGAGAAAACAATTAACATCAAAAAATTGCCATATGAACTCTGGTAAAAAAGGGTTACCGAACATTAGGTGTATAAGTCCAAAAGAATCAGTTGTTCTTGTCCTTAATGACACATGTAAACGTTGGTTAGTTCCTGTGATTTAAGTTATGAGTTTACTACCAGGCTACAGCAGTGGTGAACAAGTAACTTACAGGGTTAGAGGGAGATAACTCATGACTTCCAAAAACAGGGGCACTACTCCTACTACTACTAAATTTGAAAACGTCGTACAAAAATATGAAGTGTTATATGAGCAGAGAGAAAATGAATACATACGCAACAGTCTGATTTGTTTCGTCTATTTTTCTAAATGGACGCGCGTGTTCAGCTCAGACACGTTAGTGTTTCTTTAAGGCCCGCATAGCAACCAGTTGTTTATACGGGGACTATACTAAGTGAACCTATGTTACTCTTTCTTGGAGAGCATATACTTTGGCGTGATCAGTAGTTGAACAAAGAAAGTAATCTCAAAACTTAGGCCAACTGACGACGGCATCCGATTTATTTCGTCCACCCAAATTCAATTTCAAAGTTTGTGGCCAATCATTGGTCGGATTTTTGTTTACTAGTCAATAGACTCTGATATTATTAAAAGTGATATGGTTGGAACGCATGAATTATAATCAGGTGGCCACGCGCTTATTAAATTCTCTATATAGTTATGTATATTAGAAGTCTTGGTATCAAGCAGACTTTTATTCTCGAAGTAGATGTGTTCTGACCTAGTCTGATGCGTTTGATTTCGCATTCGTGGGGCGGTGAATATCGGCTCGGAACGAAAAAATGCGTTAGCTATTTCGAATTCTATTTGATTTCGTTGCATTCACACACGCAAGAATATCCTTGGGAAAGGTATTAATTCCATCTCTTCTCCCTCCGCCTATGTGTAATGACAACCTCGTGTGGGAAAAATCTTCTGTCCAGTCAGTCATGTCTCTTTCAAGACATGACCAGCCAAGCGTGTATCGTATCTAAACATATTTATAAATAGAACTTTGGCTGTGTGTGTGTGTGTGTGTGTCTCTGTGTGCGTGTGTGTGTCCGTTACCTATAGAATCCGAAACAGCTGAACTGATTTTCTTGAAAATTTACACAGTTGTACTATAAGCGTCTGCGAGTGTTCTTAGCTAGGTTTTGTGTCGCGGTACCCCAGATAAATATCGAAAATCGATAATCGAAAAAATCGGGTTATAGAAGGAGTGGTCCGATATTAATCAAATTTGATACACTCATAGACAAAGACAAATAGTGCAGAAAATCGACAATATATATAAAAGGCAAGATGTTTGTGTGTCTGTGTCTGTTTATCTGCCTGTATGTCTGTATTTTTTTCAGCCCTTTTATTTTAGTTTTTGCTTCGGGTTTGGCTTTAGTCTCAGAAATGATACCATTTACTCAGAGGACTTATTTAGCCTTCAAAATTCAGTTTACAACGAAAAACACTTATTTGATATTGATAGTAGAAAATCAAACTTTGACTTACATCCATTCATGTTTCTTTCAGTCTACGGTTTCGCTTTAACTGGAAACACTATTGCTTTTTAGTCTTTCGTGCCAACGTCCAAAGAGTCAGAGCTCCAGGACCATGGATTAGTTTTAAAGCTTTCATTACACCCGAGCAACGCCGGGCTATACTGCTAGTAGCTCATAACTGATCGACTGACCTTTGAAAGAGAGCATGGATTCTTTTCTTCTATCGAAGAAATACCACGGATTAAGTCGTGTCATAGACTGGGCAGCTAATACCTGAGTGGCAATCCGTCTTGGAGAACGGGTACATTAAATTCAAAACCGTGTAGAAGAGATCATGGCAATATACAGATAGTAATGAAAAGGAATATGTCGAGAGTCATCATTACCTACGTACTGATTGGATTTATCATTTAAAAAGAAAGAAACATTGTTTAATGCATGTAACGAAATGAATATAGCGTCTTTTTTTATCATTTAACTCCACGTATTTATGGGTTAAATAACAGGAGAGACTGGGTTCTATAGCCTTGGTCGGCAACCAGTCTACCGCAGAAAGCCATGGCAACCTACTGCGGGATAATATTCTGCCCAGTCAGACATGTCTCTTTCGAGACATGATCGCTCAAGCGTGTATCACGTATGGCATTTAATTGACTGAACTCCACGTAAGATGAGGTATCACCAGTATGTAGAGTGAAAATGAGAGAAAAGACTGAGTATAGGGAGAGTTAAGGCAAGCACAAAATATGAACGTGCATTCAAGAAGATGAGCAATGACAATTGACGCATTTAAATTTTTGAATGTTGTAGTTATCAAGGAAGCAAATAAACGGATAGGATCTCCACAGGCGGGAAATGCAAGATAAGAAAATTTTGGAGTTAAAATGGCGGTTAAATTTAGATATTTTAAGTCAACGGTTGATTCTTCGATGCCAATTAAGCAACACGCTTAATTTATGCAATCGGGGCACTAGGGGGAAAAAAAAGCTCGTCAGTGTAGTTTTTTTTTTAATCATTTCACCCCGAGCAAGGCGGAAACGCCACTGATGTGCAGGGGGCTACATAAATGTAAAAAGATTAATTAGAAAAGAGTGAGGAGTACAAACTAGTTAGAAAGGAACAATAGAAAGCTGAGAAAGCAGGTGCGATGACAGATACATAGGTGGCGAGAAAGGGAAGGTTATACAGGGGTGGGGAGAGAGCTAGAGTCCAGTGGTTAGTAGATGAGTATTGACTTTGCATTTAAATTTCTGGAGGTTGTAGCCGTCAGGAAAGCAAGAATACGGGAGAGAGTTCAACAGGCGGGAAGTGCGAGACAAGAAGCTTTGCCTTGAAAAAGATTTGTAGAATAAAAAGAGAAACCAGATATTGAAATTGAGACAATTCACAAACAGGATAATTGGTCGACACTTTAAATCTTTTTAGGTTCAAGCTCTCACCAAGATTTTTTTTAGAACATACTGGGAATTGTTCTAACTGAAGACGGAAAGTGCGACCCAGAGATCCAAAGGCGAATTGGCATGGCGAAAGACGCGTTCCAGAAGCTGAGTAAAGTATTAAGACATAGAAAATTTTCACTAGAAACAAAGAAGAGAGTATTGGATTGCTATGTGATGTCAGTTCTTCAATATGGCAGCGAATGTTGGACAATATCAACAAAGATGAAGGGAAAACTTGAAGCAGCTGAAATGAGGTTCAACAGAAGGATGCTGCGGATATCGTGGACCGAGCATGTGAGCAATGACGAGGTTTTGGAAATGATGGAAACGAAAAGGAAATTAATATTGAGCATCAGGAAGAGACAATTAAAGTTCCTGGGGCATGCAATGAGGAAGGAGGGCTTGGAGAACCTGATACTGATAGGTCAGATCGAGAGAAAAAGAGGAAAGCAGCGGATAACATATTTAAAGGGCCTGAGCAGGTGGATGACAGAACGGGGATTGAGAGACGTTACAGGAGAAAGCTTGCTAAGAGCCACTGGGGATAGGGAGACGTGGAAGGCCATGATCGCCTACGTCCTGAAGGGACAAGGTACATAAAAGAAAGATTTCTAATCCTTTCGGTTGTCATGATGGAGTTTGTCATGACACAATGAGAAGGCATAAGGCTATTATTTCTGGGAGAACCCTATAGTGTTGATAAATCTGGAAAATCTAAAAGTTACTGGGGGTGCGAAAAACGAAAACTGTGCAAAACAAGACTGATAATAATAATAATAATAATAAATAAAATAAATAATAAATAATAATAAATATAATAAATAATAAATGTTAAATAATAAATAAACAAATAATAAATGATAATTAATATAATAAATATATATAATATATATAATAAATATAATACATTTTTATAATAAATAATAAAAATAAATAATGATAATAATAAATATAAATATGAATAATAATAAATAAAATAAATAATAAATAAATAAATATAATAAGTAATAAATGTTAAATAAGAAATAAATGAATAATAAATAATAATTAATATAATAAATATATATAATATATATAATAAATATAATGTATTTTTATAATAAATAATAAAAATAAATAATAATAATAATAATGAATATAAATATAAATAATAATAAATAAAAGAAATAATAAATAATAATAAATATAAGTAATAAATGTTAAACAAGAAAGAAATGAATAATAAATAATAATTAATATAATAAATATATATAATATATATAATAAATATAATGTACTTTTATAATAAATAATAAAAATAAATAATAATAATAATAATGAATATAAATATAAATAATAATAAATAAAATAAATAATAAATAATAATAAATATAAGTAATAAATGTTAAACAAGAAAGAAATGAATAATAAATAATAATTAATATAATAAATATATATAATATATATAATAAATATAATGTATTTTTATAATAAATAATAAAAAAATAAATAATAATAATAATAATAATGATGATAGATAATAATAATAATAATAATAATAATAATAATAATAATATCTATGTAATGCTGAGGATGATAGGGAAGATAGAAAAACATGAAATGGAGCCATAACAACACGCCACTACCTGCCTTAGGTCTCCCCGCAGACTTGGTTGGTAGTGAGACCAAAGCAGAAATCGAAATATGATGAAAAATGACATAATAATAATTATAATAATAATAATCGATGATGCAATTGGCAGAAGGCTTTTGGAACAATCGTGTCCATCGACACCTGGACAATCCGCTGACAGTTTCTAAAAAAAAAAAAAAAAAAAATGGACGAGAGCTTGAACATCAAAAGATTTAAAGCGTCGACAACTTTTCATTCCTGTAAGGGCATCGGCGAATAGTCTTTCGGCAAAATCTCTGCGCATGTCTAATTCAAGTAATTGGCTGAATACTGACACTGAACTTCATAAACTCAGAACGGACATGCCTCCCGATACTATCATACAAACGAGGGTGTCCCTGAATGCTCTATTCTAAGTCCTACGCTTTTCCTGATCTACATTGCCGATATCCCCGATGTAATAAGATCCCAAGTAGGTATATACGCTGATAGCACCACCGTCTACTCTCTCCTCGATCAAAAATCTGCTGAGATTGACAAAGCGTACCTCGCTGGCAAACTTGAGAAAGACCTCAAATCTGTGGTGGACTAAAGTAAGAAATAGCTCGCAAATTTTAAAGCTTAAAAAACGAAGCTGCTATCTGTTAACAATCATAGACAATCGCTCCTACCTCCCATTAGCATGGATCAGGCTAGCCTCCCTGAGAGCAAGACACTACGCCTCCATGGCCTAACACTATCAGCAGACCTCAAGTGAAATAACTATATCAAATCCATAGCTAAATCCGCGGCTAAAAAGGTCGCTTCACTGTGCAGGGCCAGGATGTTTTTTCCCGTCTGAATTCATCTTGCACATATATAAATCTACCATCTGCCCGTGTATTGAATACTGCTGCCACATCTGGTCGGGTGCCCCTGCTATTCACCTCGGGGTTCTTGACAAAATCCAGCGGAGAATCTGTAATGTGATCGATACCGACTTGGTAGCTGGGCTGCAGTCGCTCTCTCACCGGCCTGATGTGGCTTCTCTGTGCCTCTTCTGTAAATACGTTTACGGCTTCTGTTCCAATAAACTTAGTTCACTGGTGCTCCCTATGTATGAATTTACACGAGCTACTAGACTAGAAACTAGGCCCCATCCTTTTACAGTGAAACCGATAAAATGTAGCCACAATTTCTACTCTAATAGCTTCTTTTCTCGCACTCCCGCCCATGGAATTCCCTTCCATACTTGCTTCCCTGACAGCTACAATCTCCAGGAATTTAAATGTAAGGTCAATAGTCATCTCCTATCTCACTAACTCGCATTCTTTGTCTCAAGTCGTTTTCTCCATCCACTCCATCCCCATCACACCGGTATTCTTATCCCTCTATTTCCTCCCGCCTGACACCCCCTATAACCTACCCCTCTTTCTTATCACTTTTCCCTATGTAACCCCATGCGCAAAAGTGGCTGTAAAACTGGCTTGCTTCGGGTAAAATAATTTAAAAAAATTACTAACATAAAAACCTGCATTTAATTTACCGTATGTATTTCACCGGGATTAATTTGAGGAATTCGATGATTTTAGAAAATTCAGATAAAAGTGAACACCACCCGAGATCGAAACCGATTTGCCGTCTCCACTGATAGACACCATATATTATTACATCTATCATACGAACGTTCTTCGTTTTTTCTTCAATGTGCCGTGTCCCTTCCGGGCGTAGGCGATTATGGCCTTGTACATTTCCCCATTGTTTGTCGCTCATGACCCCACTCTGCCATCCATCTGCTCAAGCTCATCAAATATATTACGCGTTGCGTTCCCCAATCTTTCCTTCCCTCCGTCTGACTTGTATGAGATTTTTCAAGCCCTCCTTCCTCATTACATTTTCCAGGAACTTCAGCTGTCTTTTCCTGATGCTAAGTATTAGCTTCCTTTTCGTTTACATCGTTTTCCAAACCTCATCGTTGTTCATATGTTCTGTCTTGGTATCCTCAGCGTCCTTCTGTAGAAACACATTTCGGTTGTTTCAAGTCTTCATTTTCGGTGAGATTGTACAGCATTCACTGCTATAGTGAATCACATGTAACAATCCAGTGCTCTCGTCTTTCTTTCAAGTGAATTTTCCTGTCTCTCAATACTCTGCTTAGCTTTTAGAATGCGTCTTTTTCCATATCAATTCGCCTTTGGATATCAGCGTCACACTTTTCGTCCTCGGTTAGAACATTTCTCGGGTATTTAAATTTCTGTACCTGCATGATTTTATCTTTAGCAAATTCAGATAAAAGTCAACACCGCCCGTGATCAAAACAGACTTACCGTCTCCACTTATAGACGCCATATGTTTTACGTTACTCGAACGAACATTCAGTCAGTTAAATGTCATACGTTTTACACGCTTGAAAAAGACATGACTAACTGGCAGAAGATTTTCCCGAAATATGTTGTTATTACTTTCTTCAGTAGACTGGTTGCCAACCAAGGCTATAGGACCCAATCTATCCTGCTATTTAAACTATAGCTGGAGGGATAAGAGAAGGATTAATACCTTTCCCAAGGGTATTTGCGTGTAAGTGAATGCAACGGATTCAACTGGAATTCGAACTCGGCTCTCCGATTTCTTGTTCTGAGACGATATCCACTACACCACAATGTGAACATTACTTAAAAGAAACGTTAAAATCTAAGCTCAAAGTTAAAAGAAGTTAGACAAATATGTCATAAATAACAACGATGGTCCTTGACGATTTTTTTTAGGCTGGTCGATGCCGACTCAGTTATCGAATTTGGTGGTTGCAAAAGAATTTTTTGAAATACAATCGAATTTTCCATTGTTCTTTCAATGTCAGTTTTGTCTAAGCTCTATTGCTACATACACACTTGTCTCTGTGAGTGCACAAGTGCATAACATGGGCGTGTATATGTGTCTGTATTCCTGGATGCGTGCGCATATGCGTGTGAACTTGTGTTTTTGAGTTTTAATAATAGCGTTTTTGTTCTGTTTTTTTAAACGATGATTCGTGCTTGATTAATTTTGGAAATGCTTTCATTCAACCATGTCGATCGGCTTCCCGCGCAAATTAATAAAATCGAATTCATTCTCTAACTTTTTCCTTGACACTGTGGAGGTGGTTTGGTAGATTTTTTTTTTTTGCTTTATCAATTTACATTTTTTCTCTCTTTTTTGTCTCAGTAGTGTTTGTTTTTATTTTTAATAATAAATATTTGTTCTTTTTACTTTTAACTCATATTGATGTCTAGCTCACAACGAAAGCCTTGTAATTTTTCGTCTTTTCCTTTTCCCTCTCCTAATCCTTCTTCTTCTGTTTTTTCTTCTTTTTTCTTTTCTCTTGTTATTGTTCTTTTTTTATTTTTTATTTTTTCTGCCTTTTCGTCTTTTCCTTTTTTTCGTCGTCTTCTTTTTTCTTCAAGTGTTTCTACTTTTTTCTTCTTTTCCTTATTTTTTCATCTTTTGCTTCTTCCTATTCTACTGTTTCTTCTTTTTTCTACTTTTTCTTCCTTTTTCTTTTTATTCTACTTCCTTTTCTTCTTCTTCTCTCTTACGGCTTTACTCTTTTTTTTTCTTACGGCTTTACTATCTCAAAAAGAAAAGTAAAGAAAAATATCTTCTCTCTTTCTCAGTCACCTCTTACTTTGTTTCTCCTTTTTTTCCACATCTTTTTCGTTTCATGTTTCTTCGTCTTTCATATTAGTTTTCACAATTCCGTTCTCTTCCTGCTACATTTGCCTTTTTAATTTTCGAACCATTATTTTTCACTCTCACTCTCCATAGTCATAGCATCCTTCTTTCTTCTCCTTTCTCTTCTCTCTTTCCTTCTCTTACCCCCTTCTTCTAAGCATGATAATTTTTCGCCTCCCCTCTGCCTTAGCATCTATTATTCTTGGTAACGTTTTTGATTTTGCTCCATACCTTCCTCTCAAATTAGGTTACACTGAGTTTCATCTTCTGACATTTTTAATTTATTCATCATGTTTTCCCTTTTTATTCACTTTTCGGTATTTTTCCTTTCCAAATTTCTTTCTTTTTCGTTATAAATCTGCTTCACATTAGCAAATATATAAATAAACAAATAAATAAGGATTTAAAGTAATATAGACTTGCATATATTTGTTACTTACTATGTATCTGACTATCTAACAGCCTACTTCGTTCCTCTACTTAATTTTTTCTTATCTGTTTTTATCCACCACTTTCATTATTATTATTGCGTTTGTTGCGTGCGTTTGTTCTTTTTTCTTTCTTTCTTTCTTTCTTTCTTTCTTAATCCATATGCAATTCTTTCTTTCTTTCTTTCTTAATTCATTTGCAATTCTTTCTTTCTATTTTTCTTTCTTTCTTGTCTTCCATTTGTTGCTTCTTTCTTTTTTTCTTTCTTTTCATTTTTCACTTTTTCTATATCACCTTTTTTCTTTCTTAACCCATTTGCAATTCTTTCTTTCTTTCTTTCTTTCTTTCTTTCTTTCTTGTCCTCCATTTGTTGCTTCTTTCTTTTCTTTATTATCAATTAAACTGCTGCGTAACTTTCTTTCTTTTGTTTCATTTTTCCCTTTTTTCCTTATCACCTTTTTTCTTTCTTTCTTAATCCATTTACAATTCTTTCTTTCTTTCTTTCTTTTATTCCATTTGTTGCTTCTTTCTTTTCTTTTCTTTATTATCAATTAAACTGCTGCGTTTCTTTCTTTCTTTCTTTCTTTCTTTCTTTCTTTTGTTTCATTTTTCAATTTTTTCCTTATCACCTTCTTTCTTTCTTTCTTTCTTTCTTCCATTTGCTGCTTCTTTCTTTTCTTTCTTTCTTTTCATTTTTCACTTTTTCTATATCACCTTTTTTCTTTCTTAATCCATTTGCAATTCTTTCTTTCTTTCTTTCTTTCTTGTCCTCCATTTGTTGCTTCTTTCTTTTCTTTATCAATTAAACTGTGCGTTTCTTTCTTTCTTTCTTTCTTTCTTTCTTTCTTTCTTCCTTCCTCTCTTTCTTAATAAAATATAATTTTTTCATCATTTCTCACTTTCTCACCCTTCTCTTTCTTCCTTGCAGTTCCATTGTCCCTGTCGCATATCCTTTCCTTCTACTCCTCTTATTTTTTCCGATTAAACTATTCTTTCTTGTACTTTTGCATTTTTACGCCACTATTCACGCCTTTCTTCTTTTTTTTTTACCTCTGGTCTCCTCACCTGTCTACCTCTTCCTTTCTCGATTTATATTTCTTTAGTAAAAAGTCGAGCACCAGCTACCTCCCCATCAGTTCAATAGTTTTTTTTCCCCAAGTTGAACGCGAATATCAGAAAAGAGACGCCGTACTCCACTCTTTCTTTTTTCATTCCCTATTTTCTCTTCTCCAATTTTTTGTGTTGCTTTTATTTATTTATTTTTTTTATTTGTTCCCCTCTCATTCTCTTCCTCCCCGGCTACTCATTTCTTCTTTTACCTAATGTAATTTCCTCCATAGCAGATAAAAAAAATCAACGCAGGGATCAGCAAATGTCAAACGATTGCTGATTTAAGAAATCGGTCACGTGACAAACCAAAAATCATCGTGTGGCTCCCCTAACCATCCCCCTCAAAAAAAAAAAAATACAAAAAAAAATATATAGTAAAAATTAAGAAAAAAAAATGTAAAGTTTCCGCCAATAATTCGTTCAAACAAGATGGCTGACACTATCGGCCTTTTCACAATTTTCCTTTTTTTTTCTTACATTTTCATTGTTTATAATTTGTTTTGGTTTCCTTTTATTTGAAAGGCTGTTTCTCTTCTTTTCACGGTTCCTTCATTTTGGCACTGTTACACATTCTACGGAGGAAAACAGTTGTATTTTTTATTGATATTTTTATTGAAAATGTAATAAGACATTAGAAGTTTTTTATGTCGGTGAGCGTGTACAGCGTTGGGATATGTGTGAGTGTATGGGTGTGTAATCTCAAAGAAATCTGAAGAGTACTTGGAGAATTTAACCAAAATATAAGGTAGACCAAGTAAATTTGAACGTGTTCAGAAACTTAACATCACCAATAAAGTCACAGTGTCCATATTTGGCAGCGTGTGTATACGTGCTCACAAGAACACATGCTACAACATAGAAACACACATATATCTAAATATTCGTGAAGTTCACTATCTACATAATCAGTTTAGGATTTAGAACGACAGAGATTAGATTGCTGCAAAAATTGTCAGATAATTTTTAAAAAAATATTTTCTTTGTGTGAAGTCATAGCTAAACGACTCAATCGCCAATGTAGTTTCCTTGTCTTTCCTTCAGGAAGTTGTATATTCTTTTACCTGAATTTTCAAGATGAGGAATTATCTAAACTTATTTATAAATGGAATTTTGGCTGTGTGTGTGTGTGTGTGTGTGTGTGTGTATCCATTACCTATAGACTCCGAAACGGCTGAACCTATTTTCTTGAAAATTTACACGGTTGTACTATAAGCATCTGCGAGTATTCTTAGGTAGGGCTTGTGTCGAGGTACCCCCGATAAATATCGAAAATCGATAATCGAAAAAATCAGGTTATACAAGGAGTGGTCCGATTTTAATCAAATTTGATACACTCATAGACAAAGACAAATAGTGCAGAAAATCGACAATATATATAAAAGGCAAGATGTTTGTGTGTGTGTCTGTTTATACGCCTGTATGTCTGTATTTTTTTCAGGCCTTTTATTTTAGTTTTTGCTTCGGGTTTGGTTCTAAGTAGGTATAATTGTAGTTCTTAGTCTCAGCATTTACTCAGAGGACTTATTTAGCCTTCAAAATTCAGTTTACGACGAAAAAAATTATTTTATATCGATAGCAGGAAATCAAAATTTACTTACATCCATTCAATTTTTTTTCAGTCTACGGTTTCGCTTTAACTGGAAACAGCTATTGCTTTTTAGTCTTTCGTGCCAACGTCCAAAGGGTCTGAGCTCCAGGACCATGGATTAGTTTTAAAGCTTTCATTACACCCGAGAACGACGGGCTATACTGCTAGTCATTATTAAATCTGATTTTAAAAAACACTCGATAATTACAAAAAACCTGAATACACGGTCCCTAGCAAAAAGAGACAGCTGTCGGAAAGCAAGGGAACAAATAAGAAATCGCTGGTACTAAAATCACACAAATATAACAATATAAAAATATGAAAAAGAAAAAGAAAAAGGTCTCTAATATATATATATATATATATGTATATGCCTACGTAGATATATATTTAGTTATTCGTATCAATCTATCTTTTTTTTTTATAATCGTGTCGCCCCAAGCAAGGCATTTTACGGCAACTGTTGTGTAAGGGGGTTACATAGGAGGAATGTTATGAGAAGGATTGAGAAGGATTGAGAGGTTGCAGGGGGTGTCAAGAAGAGAGTATGAGAAGGAAGAGAATACTGATAAGAGTGGGGTGGACGAAGAAAAAAGCATGAGAGAGAATATGTAAGTTAGTGAGACAGGAGATGACTATTGACTTTACATTTAAATTCTTGGAGATTATAGCTGTCGGGAAAGCAAGGGAATTCCACAGGCTGGAAGTGCGAGAATAGAAGCTGCTGGAGTAGAATTTGCGTTTACAATTTATTGGTTTCACAGTACAAAGGTGGGACCTAGTTTGCTAATCTTTTGGCTCGAGAAAATTCATATATAGGGGTTACCAGTGAGCTAAGTTCATCGGAGCAAAAGCCGTGAAAGTATTTGTAGAAGAGACACAGGGAAGCCACACTGCGTCGGTGAGAAAGCGACTGTATCCTAGCTGCCAATTCAGGATCGATCCTATTACAGATTCTCCGTTGGATTTGGTCGAGGGCACCTAAGTGGATAGCAGGAGCACCCGACCAGATATGGCAGCAATATTCAATGCACGGGCGGATAATAGATTTATGTATTTGTAGGATTGTTTCGGGCGGGAAAAATTTCCTGGCCCAACGCAGGAAACCAACTTTCTTAGCAGCGGATTTAGCTATGGATTCTATATAGTTATTCCACTTGAGGTCTGATGTGAGAGTTAATCCGAGGAAACGCAGGGAGAGAAGCCTGATCCATGTTAATGGGCGGGAGGAACGATTGTATCTATCTATCTATCTATCTATTTTTCTTTCTCAGCTTCTTTATCTTTCACTTTCTTTCTTTCTTTCTTTTTTCTTTCTCAGCTTCTCTCTATCTTTCTATCTATTTTAATGTGTGTAAATCTTTGAGTTTATTCACATTTGTCTATACCATGTGCCATGTGAAAGCGAAAGGAAATAAGAGAGAAATAAAGAGAGAGAGAAAGAGAGAGAGAGAGAGAGAGAGAGAGAAAGATATCAACATTAATGAAACGAAGAACCGTGGGAAATTGACTTCTAAACAGACGAATTGTATATGAGTGAATGGAGTATATATATATATATATATATATATATATATATATAAGATTAAGAATAATTAAATAAAAAATATAAAATTTAAAATTATACGAATTAAATATACAAATTTAAAATTCCAAGCAATTCTTGCCTATAATGAGGAAGGAAAGCATGGAGACTTTGATACTCACAGGACAACACCAAACTTGAGTGGAAAAACGAAAGACTTTATAACAGAAAGAGGAAGGAAGAAAGGGAAGATATTAAATAGGGTTTGAAAAATGGTTGCATAAGCCGTTATTGGAAATATTTTATAGATGAATGAATTGTCTCCCTTTGTAGGGGTTGTGATTACTGGTCTCTGGTTTGAGCTGACAGCAGGCTATCTTTCTTCTTTTTTCCTTCGATTCTGACGTGTCAACACGGACAAATTTATCTCCGTGAAACTCAACCAGCAGCCACATGGTGTCAGAAAATGGAGCTACCAAGAAGACAACATAGGATCGAGGATGTCTCAACAGTTGCAGCAAAGCATCAGAGAACGGAAACCCTCATCAACCTGAAGACGAATATACATAGCCACAGAAAATGAGAAGAACTGTTAACAGAATGAACTATACTGCTTCCAGTTATGTCTTCATAACCATTCAACCATTTTTCAAACCCTATTTAATATCTTCCCTTTCTTCCTTCCTCTTTCTGTTATAAAGCCTTTCGTTTTTCCACTCAAGTTTGGTGTTGTCCTGTTTTCTCTCGCCGTGTCACGTCAGTGCTCTTTCACCCTTATTTTCTACAGAGGACAAATTAACTAGTCACTAAAATTCTAATGGATTTAAAAGCCCGCACAATTTTCTAAAAAACAGCATATTGCGCCAACGTAACACATTTAGACTGATGAAGTTGTAAAAGACGAAACACGTCACACGAAATTTTTTTTATTATTTGTCACACACACACACACACACACACACACACACATATATATATATATATATATATATATATATTAAAATAAAGAAGACAAGAAGAAAACTATATTTTTCTCGCCTACGCGTTTCGTCGTGTGCCGGACTTTATCAAGGCAAAGAGTTGAAATGAATTTTATTTTAAATAAAATATCTATAAAGAAATATTGTTGTCTATGAGAAAAAATGCTCATAAATTTTCATAAGATTAACTGAAAATATTAAATATTTAAAAAAATCATCGTTCATGTTTGAAGAGAATTTTTGTGTGTAGCAAAAATGTTGTTATGAGATGCTGAGAAGATGGAAATTTACCGTTTTCTTCATCTCTTTTAAAATTTGTATTGTGTATGTTGGTGTGGGGAAGAATTGTTTTCATTAGGCAAAGTGAGATTGGAAAAAAAAACCGGGGTGGAGATTAATAGTTGATGGCAGGTTCTCGAGAATTTTCTTCTGAGTAAATTGTTTTCTCTATTGATGAATATGGCATTTTTCTATAACACACACACACACACACATATGTATATAGGAATTGAAATTAGGACCTTTTTATTATATATATATATATATATATATATATATATATATATATATATATATATATAGTCATCCGCAGACAGATGTTTCGCTGTATCACAGCTCATCAGTACGGTGAGACAGTCGATTGCTTTTTACCTAGAAGTGAAACCCGACCGAATTGGCGTCAGTCGGCGATTCTACCTCTGAGCTACGGGCTCTCGGTAGAAGGAGGCAGACTTTTTAGCGCGTACAATATCATTATACACGCCTAATAGCTGAGAGTGTTCTAATTCATTGCTGAATGAACGATGCGTAAATGCCAGAGTAGCTACTGTTTTTCAAAGCCTACCATTCTTCGAGAGTGCTTAATAGGTAATAAAAAGCCTCTAATATCAAATCGTACAATACCAAACGGCTTTAATGCAGATACAGCTAAAACAAGCAAGCACAGAGGCGAACAGGCTCTCTTCAAAATTCAATTCAGAAAGTGATAAGTTAAAGTAATTTATTTGATTTGCAACACACTGTTATCCTCAGAGATCGCAAGCATTTTTTTTCTTTTACTCAAGCTGATTATGCTAAAGAGATCATACGTTTTCTCCGAAAAATTGAAATATTTCCGCTTTGTCTCAGCATCTTTCCTTTTGCTTCAGATACCCTTATCCGTCCTACAAAACGACAATTGCAACAATTTAAATAAATCCTTGTTTTAACTGCGGACGGAAAATGAAATCTGAAGTAAATCTAGAATAGCAAAAGATAACAACAAGTAGTAAGAAACAGATGAATCTCGTTAGCAAAAAAAAGAGTACTGTTAGATAATATCAGTCTTCATGTATAGCAGTGAACGCTGAACAATCTCTTCACAGATGAAGCGACTTGAAGAGACTTGAAGTAACAGAATTTTGGTTCTACAAAGAATGCTAAGGACAGATCTTGTTAAGAATGACGAAGTTTTAGAGAAAATGGAAACAAAACGCTCATTTATAGGAAAAGAGTGCTTACATTTCTAAGGCACATAATCAAGAAAGGAAGGCTTGGAACATTTGATACTCACTCTGTAAATTTAAGGCAAAATGGACAGAAGAAAACAACGAAAAATGAATCTAGGAAGCTTGAGGAAATAGATGGCGGAATAAGGTTTTAGAAGAGAAAACAAAAGACAAATTTGCTGTCAACCATTTGCTCAGACCTAACAAGTAGGTCTAGCGCTGCTTGCCCCTGTCTCTTCTTCCAATTATCCGACCTGTGAGTATCAAGTTCTCCAGGCTTTCCTTCCTCATTATTTGTCCCAGTAACCTCATTTATCTCTTCCTGATATCTATTATCAGTTTTCTCCTCGTTTGTATCCTTTCCAAAACCTCATAATTGCACACGGGCTATGTCCATGGTATCCTCAGAATCCTTCTGTAAAACCATATTTCTGCTGCCTCAAGCCTCTCCGTCATCTTTGATGAGATCGTCAAGCATTCATTTTCATAGAGAAGGACAGATATCACCTTGCAGTCCAGCACTTCTTTTTTTGGCTCTAATTAGATTTTCCTGTCTTTGCGTACTCTGGCTAGCTTCTGAAATGAGTCCTTGATCATGCCAATGCGTCTTTAGATCTCCATGTCGCACTTTCCATCCTCTGTTAAAACACTTCCCAGGTATTTGAATTTTTTTGTTTTATTTTAGATTCTCCGATTTGCAGTTGGCATATTGTTAAGGTGCAAAACAAAACAACAACAACAAAAAAAAAGATAAAAGGAACCTTAAGCTAGGGATAAATTGAGCTTGAGTTCAACAAGGTTTAGAAAAAAATGTTCAAAAGGCATTAAAGAATTTCAAATTATTGCGGAGAGCCATGATCACCAAACTCCTGTAGGAACACGGCCGTTTAGTTATTCCTTTATTTTTATTATGAATTGTGTTTTCCTTAAAATGGTAAAGAGACTTTCTGCGCTATAACGCATTTCGTAGCTTATTAACAACATCTCATATGTTAGACAATGTAATGTCGCGTATATATTTTATACATGCGACATTACAGTCTACGCAGAAATAGATGGAAGAATACGAAAAAAGAAGGATAGTAAGAAGATATGCAATAGAGAGGAAACAATGGTTGACCAAGTCAGGAAGGAATACGGCGCATAAGGGATTCTATTTAGTTACTAAATAGTAGTATAGCCCGACGTTGCTCGGGTGGAATGAAAGATTTAAAACTAATCCATGGTCCTAGAGCTCAGACTCTTTGGACGTTGGCACGAAGGACTAAAAAACAATAGTTGTTTCCAGTTAAAACGAAACCGTAGACTGAAAAAAAAAATGAATGGATGTAAGTCAAATTTTGATTTCCTGCTATCGATATAAAATATTTTTTTTCGAAGGCTAAATAAGTCCTCTGAGTAAATGGTATCATGGCTGAGACTAAGAACTACAATTATATCTACTTAGAGCCAAACTCGAAGCAAAAACTAAAATAAAAGGACTGAAAAAAATACATACAGGCGTATAAACAGACACACACACACACACAAACATCTTGCCTTTTTTATATATATATTATCGATTTTCTATACTATTGTAAGAACTGCAACCTTGAAACTTCTGAATATCGTTTCTTATGTCTTTGTCTATGAGTGTACCAAATTTGATTAAAATCGGACCACTCCTTCTATAACCTGATTTTTTCGATTATCGATTTTCGATATTTATCGGGGGTACCTCTACACAAAACCTATCTAAGAACACTCGCAGACGCTTATAGTACAACTGTGTAAATTTTCAAGAAAATCGGTTCAGTCGTTTCGGAGTCTATAGGTAACGGATATACACACACACACACACACACACACACACACACACACACACACAGACAAAGTTCCATTTATAAATAAGTTTAGCATTTCGCCGGCAATCGATGCCCCGGTAACTTAATCAATTCGTCTTTACAACTTTGTTTTGTCAAAAGTTATGAATATCACGGCGTTGTAAAAAATCTGGTGCTGACTGCTCTGATTCCAACGCCTGAAAATGGAGAGCATGTCAGATCTCGGGAGCCATGTTATCTACGCTAGCTCAGTCAATTAAGTGCCATACGTGATACACGCTTGGGCAATCATGTCTCGAAAGTGATATGACTAACTGGGCCAAAGGTTCTTCCGCAGTAAGTTGCCATTACCTTCTGTGGTAGACTTGTTGCCAGCCAAGTCTTTACAACCCAATCTGTCCTGTTATTTAACCCATAAAGGGAAGGAAGAGACGGATTAATACCTTTCCCAAGGGTATTTGTGCGTAAGTGAATACAAGGAATTCAACTGAAATTCGAACTCGGCACTCCGAATTGTCGTTCCTAGTCGATATCCATTGCACCACAACGCACATGCGATTTCTTCTGTTGCAGTAACTTTTTCAATCCCGACTCTAATAACAGAAAATGCAAGTCTGATGTGCAACACGTTCACTTTATAAAGCTTTTTTTTTAAACGAAAGGCATATGGGTGCAACTCCCGAACTCTAGATGATCTTTCTGATGTAATCATTTCCTAAGTAAGCATCTATGCAGATGACACGACCATTTATCCTCGTCTCAATAGGAAATCTTCAAAGGCCGACAAAGCAAACCCGACTGTTACCTTTCAAAACGGCCTACAATCTGTGATTGATGATATAAGAAATCGCTTCAGTCACTTTCTCACCGACGTGATATGGCTTCCCCCTCTCTTTCCTACAATTATTTTCGTGTGAACTGCTCTTTTGCTGGTTCCTCGACATCATTTCTTTATGCGTGCTACTCGATTGGTATCAAGGTTCCACTTCTTTTGAAATAGTTAAATGTAACCCTCTCTTCTACTCTAACAGTTTCTTTTCTCGCACTTTCTTTTTGCAGAACTGCCTTCCGTTTTCTTGCTTCCCTGATAGCTACAATATCTAAAAGTTTCATTGTAACGTCAATTGCCATCTTCTATCTCCTTGATTCCCATCCATCTCTTATTCTTTCTTCGACATCCCCTATTACTATTTTCCCTTTCACTGTAGCACCCTGCTCAACAGTGGTGGTTCTGCCTTGCTTGGGATGAAATGATTAAAAAAAAAAGCAGAGATTGGCAGGTAATCTCACCCCTGATCGAGCTCTAACAGCTCAGTTGGGAAAACTGACTGATCACATTTAATGGCTCAAACACCAAACTAGTGAACCCTCCATCACCGATCAGACCCTGAAGTTTCGTCAATTGTGATTAACGGAAGTTCCATCAGAGACGCCCTGTGCCTTGAGAGCCTCTTGGAACTTAAATTCAGTCCAGAGTGGAACTCGTACATATAAATAAAAAGATGCTGGGAAAATTAACAGTTTCTTGTAACGCTTCAGCAATTATCTCATCCTTTCTGCTATCCTCTGCCTTTGTAAATGCAAGATCAGGCGTAAAATGAAGTAATCCTGCCATATATAGACTAGAGCTGCCTAGTCTTTACTTTCCCGTCTTTATAGTGTTCAAAAGCGACCCCGTGTCCTTGTAGTCGACGAATTATTTTCCCCTATGCGACTTGTTTCTCACAGACCAGACGTCGCAAGCCTCTCACAGTGAGAGGCTTGCTTTCTCTATCACTATTTTCATGGTGAGTGTTTATGTGAACTACACTCTTTAGTTCCACCAGTCCTAACATTCAAGACCCACTATTCCACGCACATCGTCACAAAACACACTCATTTCCTTCATATCTCCTTGGTGAGAGGTCAAATTCCACCCAAGTAGATTTTTTCTACGAACCGCTGCTTTGTAGAACAGGCTCCCAAGAGGATGCATCCCAGCATCTTTGTAAGCGACTAATTATTTTGCACCGAGCAACCCCTTTCTCATAGACCAGACGTCGCAAGCCTCTCACTGCTCTATTGCTATTTCCATGGTGAATGTTCATGTGAACTATGTTCTTTAGTTCTTAACCTTGAAGGCCAAGACTTGTCACGCTATAAACATTGTAGCCACGGCCTTTTTTTTAATCATATCACCCCAAGCAAAGCGGTAATGCCACTGAAGCGCAGGGGGCTACGTAAGAATGAAAAGATTGAAAAAGAGAAAGCCGGGAACCACATCCTAAACAGGGAACAAGGGATGAGCCTCTTCACCTGTTCAATAGACGTGGGTGGAGTGTGAACCGGGCGATAGTTTAGTCTATCTACTCCAATTGAGGAGAAAAAATAAAGAAAGAAAAGAGTGAAAAAATTGGAAAAGAGAAAGCCGGAAACCACATCCTAAACAGGGAACAAGAGATGTGCCTCTACACCTGTTCATTTCTTTTATCTCTCCCTCGTGAAATATAAATTCTACTAAAGCAGCTTCTTCCCACGAACTGCTTTTCTTCATGGAACAAACTCCCAAGTGGTTGCTTTCTCGATCATTACAACCTTAGGCTGTTCAAGTTTCGGTTTAACCGTAATCTTCTGCAGATATCCGCATAAGCTGTACCTTTTGCACTGTAACTCTACCTCGAGTGGTTCCAGTGTCTTGTAAAGAGTGACTATCACAATAAAAAAGAAAGAAAAATAGGCAGGTAGCACAATAAAATAAACAGGTTGTTACCATTGATTTACATGAAAAGAGTTTAGTGCGTTCTCAGATCCCAGGAAATCTTTTTTCCCGTGTCTGCCAAATGTGATGCTGATATTCGAGGAGTACTTTTCTTTCTTTCTTTCTTTCTTTCTTTCTTTCTTTCTTTCTTTCTTTCTTTCTACTCTCATCATTCCTTCATTAATTCTTTTTTCGTCATTCCTTCACTCTTTATACCTTCATCATTCCTTTATTCTTTCTTTGATTTTCCTTCTTTCCATTTTTCGTCATTTCTGCTCTCCTTCCACCTTCATTTTAAATTGATTGATTCTTATCTGCCTTTTCTTTTTTTTTATTCTTTCCTTTTTCTTTGTTTTATTGTTTCTTTGTCATTCCTTCACGCCTTCCTCTTTAATTATGACTTTATTGCTTCTTCTCTGCCTTTTCTTTTATCTGTTTTTTCTTTGTTATTCCTTCATTCTATGTTTGATTTTTTTTCTTTCTCTCTTGTTCGTTATTCTTTCGTCCTTTTTCTTTCATCATTCCTGTATTCATTCTTCAATTTTCTTTCGTTCTTTCTCTTTCGACATTCCTCCTAACTACATTATAAGTTCATTGTTTCTTGTCTGAATTTTCTTTCTTTCTTTCTTTCTTTCTTTCTTTCTTTCTTTCTTTGTCATTCCTTCATTCTTTTTTGCTTTTTTCTTTCTTACGACATTGCTTAACCTTCTTGAATCAGTAATATCACCTGATTACCAAGTGAAGCAATAATTTCTTATAGAATCCCGATTCCTGACGGCAAACACACGTACTTGCTTTTACCCGTTCTTTATTGGCTAGAATCAGCATCAGTAGATTCCGTGAGCATTCATTTATTAAAAGGTGCACTACAGGCGCACTGCAGGTGAAGTCTAGATTAGAAGCAAAATATTCGAAAGCCCCGAGGGCACAGTTGTCGGTCATCAGAAATTAATCTCAACTAGATTAATATCGAATAATAAATACATTTCCCTCTCTAAGATCGGTGCTCCCACCAATGTGTCGGGCTGACCAGAGTGTCGTCTTTTCTTTTACTCAAAGCCGGATATATTATTACTGACAATCGATTCCGGCTTGTGAATATATCATTCAATGACTGGTCAAGAATCTGGAGAAGACACTATCGCCATTCGTTTGAAAAGAAGCCACAAATTTCCTGACATCTTGTCAAGGATAGATTTGCATAAAACACCGAGAGCTTTGATGACCATTAAAACGTTGCCGATGATACGATAAAAAAAAAAATGTTCGTAAAACTATTCCGCAAAGTAAGATGCTTAAAAGAGATAATTCTAGCAGGAAAATTACGACATTGAAAATCTAAGACGTGTTGGGATAATGAAAGATATCTTCCAAAAGCTAAGCAAAGATTTATGAAACAGGGAAATTTGGCGCGACAAAACATCTACTGAGCTGTTGCGTAATATCAGCCCTTCTCTCTGTCAACGAATACTAGACAATCTCTACACCATTAAGAAGAGAATTGAAGCAACAGAAATGTCATTTGACAGAAGGATACTGAGAATAGCATCGACTGAACATGTGTGAAATTTCTAAGGACATAATGAAGAAAAAGGCTTGTAAAGTTTGATACTCACAGGACAAATTGAAAGCAAGAGGGTCAGAGGAAAGCAATGTATAAGCTATCGATCTTGTGTAAATGGATATCGGAAACTTTTTAAGAAAGATCAAAAAAGAGAATATTTATAAAGAGCTACAAGAAGAGAAAATTGTGGAGATCCATGATTGGCAATATCCTTAAAGGTTACGGCACCTAGAAGAAGAAGAAGAAGAAGAAGAAGAAGAAGAAGAAGAAGAAGAAGAAGAAGAAGGAAGATGTAGATAGAAGATGAAGACAGAAGAACAAGATGATCGTTTTAAACACGGTACGTGATATCTGTAATTCAATATGGCAGCGAATGCTGGACAATCTCGTCAAAAATAAAAGAAAAGCTCGAAGCAACAGAAATGTGGTCCTACAGAAGGATGCTGAGGATAGCAAGGACCAAGCATGTGAGTAACAACGAGGTTTTGGAAAAAATGGAAACGAAAAGAAAACATATGCGTGACATTTGGAAGAGACAGCTGAAGTTTCTGGGACACGTTATGAGGAAAGAGTGCTTAAAGAATCTGATACTCACAGGAAAAATAAAGAGAAAGAGAGATAGAGGAAAACAACGCATGATATACTTGATGGGCTTAAGCAATTGCATGGGAGGAAAGTGTTTGGGATAAATACCAAGACAAAAAAGGTATTAAAACCTACAAGGGATAGAAAGATATGGAGGGTCTTATCTTATAATTTGACCTTAGTTGAAATTGCATACACACTTCGCTCATATCCCCTGAAGAGTGGATATATGTTTTAATATCATAAAATATAATACCCTTCTTTCCCACTCAGGCATACACATACACAGACGCGTGCAGACACACAACACGCAAACGCATACACACAGAGCCACATACACAGAGACACATACACAGGTACACATAAACACGCACGCGCGCGCATACACGCACACACACACGAACACAGAGCCACATACACAGAGACACATACACAGGTACACATAAACACGCACGCGCGCGCATACACGCACACACACACGCACACACACACTCTCTCTCTCTAACACACGCATTAAACAAGACTTTTCTCTTATCCTGTATTTTCTACCTGCTACGCGGCCATAATATCAACAAAGTAAGATACACGGATGACACAGTGCTGATAGCGGACACAGAAGGAAAAATGTAGGACTTTCTACAGAAGGTAGCAAAAGAAAGCGAGAAGAAAAGACTAAGCATAAACTGCAAGAAAGCAAAATGTATGGTTCATCAGCAAGAAGAAGACGCCAAATTGTCAACTACAGTTCGGAGAAACTAAAATAAAACAAGTAAAGAAATTTAGATACCTGGGAAGTGCGACGTTGAGATCCAAAGACGCATTGGCATCGCCAAGGACGCATTTCAAAAGCAAACCAGATTACTGAAAGACAGGAAAATCTTATTGGAAACAAAGAAAAGAGTTCTGGATTGCTATGAGATATCTCTATTTCTGTATGGCAGTGAATGTTGGACGATCTCATCAAGGATGAAGGAGAGGCTTGAGGCAGTAGAAATGTGGTTTTACAGAAGGATGCTGAGGATACCATGGACTGAGCACGTGACTAACAACGGTGTGACGAAGAGGATGGAAACGAGGAGAAAACTTATATTTAACATAAGGAAGAGACAGATGTGGTTACTGGGAAGGAGTGCTTGGAGAATTTAATACTCACAGGACGGATAGAAGAAAAGAGAGACAGGAGAAGGCAGTAGAAAGCAGCGCGAGGCCTACTTCATAGGCCTCAGCAAATGGATGACAGAGCGGGGTTAGGGAGAGATACTAAGATGAAAAAATATTATGGGCGACAAGAGACGGAGCCAAGTGGAAGTCCATGATCGCCTACATCCTGAAGGGATACGACACATGCAGAAGAAGAAGACGTCTGCAAGTTTCTTTTCCAAGTTTTCTTTTTAAAGGAACAGAATTATTTTACCTGACTTAACAGCCATTATTTAAGCAATACAATCTTGATTAAGTTCTTAAGAACAACATTTTATTTTGTTTTTTCAAATCAATTTTATTTTTATTGAATTTAAAAAAAATCATTAGTTTCATTCACTTATTGAAAAATTTATCTCACGCACAAAATAATTTTTTAAAGTAAATAAAAAATAACATTAAATAAATATCGAAACGAATTTTTATTAGATTGCACTTTTAGCTGAATAGTAACCACTCGAAAACACTTTAGAATTTCAATAAAATCAAATCAAATTGCCCCAGGCGCTGAACCAAATAAAAAGTTATACCTTTACTGAAGGAGAATCTAATTGGAATAAATCTCATGGTTTTATTCGATTTCTTTATTTTCTAATCAGTAAGCTCCATTGATTCACCTTCAAAACTTGTGGATCAATTTATAGCATTATTGCAATGGCAGTTCTCTCCCTTATTCCCTGTTTCTTATTAAAAAATAAATGTAATATAATCTCATAAAATATTTTGAATTTTATTTTCAGATAAGTTTATTCAAAACCTCGAATAAAATAGGATAAATTTATAGTTTCTGATTTAAATTTGTCTCGTGAAATTGAAATTTGCTGGACACTTAAGTTAACCTATCATCCCAGATCTTTTTCTTCTCTGTGCCTTGCCCTTTCAGAACGTAAATGATCATGGCCCTCCACGTCTTCCTATCCTTGGTAGCTCTTAGCGCGCTTTCTCCTGTAACGTCTCGAAGTCCCCGTTCTGTCATCCACCTGCTCAGCCTCTTCAAGTATGTTATCCACTGTTTCCCCTGTCTCTTTTTCCCTCTATCTGGACTGTTAGTATCAGGTTCTCCAGGCTCTCCTTCCTCATTGCATGTCACAGGAACTTCAGTTGTCTCTTTTTGATGTTCAGTATTAATTTCCTTTTCGTTTCCATTCTTTCCAACACCTCGTCATTGCTCACATGCTCGGTCCACGATATCCGCAGCATCCTTCTGTTGAACCACATTTCAGTTGCTTCATGTTTTCTCTTCATCTTTGTTGATATTGTCTAACATTCACTGACATATTGAATAACTGACATCACACAGCAAACCAGTACTCTCGTCTTTGTTTCTAGTGAAAGTTCCCTCTCAGGTAGAAATCTTATATTTAAAACGGTTTTATTATAGCAGACGTCTTCGTCATTTTTATGCGAAACTAACTTTTAAATCAATATCTATTTTAATTTGTTAGTATTTCCCAAACTTTAATTCTGGCTTTCTTTATTTCTTTCTGGCTTATTCTTCCTTTCTTTCTTTCTTTCTTTCTTTCTTTCTGCATTTTTAATGCTGATTTTCGGGTGAGAACTTTGTCCCATTTGGAAGTTGAGAAAAAAAGACAAATGAACAAACTAACGAAAACCCGCTCAAATACAATCGTGCTCAACGTCTAGCAATCCGTACATTTGCATATTTATAAAATCTTTTTTACCTACGTTTATAAAATTAGTTGGCAAGAGTTGATCATTGATTTAATATCTGGTCTGGTTCTTCTGCTATGTATTTAGAGATTACTGATAAAATACAAGAAAAAAAATCAGCAATATTTTTGGTTCTGACCTGATATGTCGGCTTCTGTCCGTTTTCCACCACCGTAATGTAGTGCTTCTTTTATAAGTATTTTCATGGTCATCGATCGGATTTCCTCTTTTCTTATATTCTCTAATACTCAGTAACCCGTTGTTCGTTAGTGGCGTTATTGCCTTTCTTGGGGTTAAATGATTTAAAAGAATATGTAGATATATATAGCCAGCTTATGTTAATGATACAGCGTATTTGTACTTCATATTTATGAAGAATAAAACTGATAAACCAAACTCACGCTTATGAATAAAATTTTATGTCTTCTCATGCTTCAACGAGGGGAACGCAATTTGGAATACGGAATTCTAGGCATGGACAGAGCCCGAATTCAGTTACCCGACGCCAAATGCACAATCATATTTCATATTTAAAATATCTATCTATCTATCTATCTATCTATCTATCTATCTATCTATCTATCTATGCCACTTTTTCTTTCTTTCTTTCTTTCTTTCTTTCTTTCTTTCTTTCTTTCTTTCTTTCTTTAGCTTCTCTCTCTCTCTCTCTATCTTTTTTTTCGTTCTCAGCTACTTACTATTTCTATCTATTTGAATATGCGCATATCTTTGGGTATGCAAATGAGAGAAAGAGAAAGGGCGGGAAGGAGAGATCAACATTAATGAAACTAAGAACCGTGGGAAACATGCCTCTATATAAACAAATTTCACCTGAGTGAATGTAATATGCATATATATATATATATATATATATATATATATATATATATATGCGCGTGTGTGTGTGTATAGTGTATATATATATTGAAATAGAGTGTATCATGCCATTTAAATTATGTATTGAAATAGAGTGTATTTAAAATGAAAAATATTTCCTTTATATATATATATATATAGAGAGAGAGAGAGAGATGTGTGTGTGTCTTATCAGGTGATGATGTTGATTTCAAGTTGAAGGGCTTTAAACGTTCAAAAGTAGCCAAATTACCTTAATCAAAGTGACATTTTACGTATTCAGCAGTGACCAATCAAAATACAAGTAATTTCTGAATTGAAGAACATAACAGAAGAACATAACTGAAGAACATAACTGAATTGAAGAACATTATTATGGAATTAATGTTAATATTTGATTAAAATAGAAATCAGCATCATCGATCGGCTATCAGATTTACTTAACAATAAAAATTTAAATTTATTTAGAAAACTGAAATATATATATATATATATATATACACACACACACACACACACACACACACACACACACATATATATATATATATATATATATATATATGCCTTCTTTTACCGAGCGCCCATAGGTCAGAGGTAGAATCGCCAACTGACGCCAGTTCGGTCGGGCTTCAATCCTGGGTTAAAAGCAGTCGGAGTCTAATTGTACTGATGAGCTGTGATACAGCGAAACAGTTGTGTCTATGATGACTCTCACATCCTGACTGAGCACCCTGGAAGAATGATAGACTTTGAAGAAAACAGCAGCTACTCTAGCAAATACACATTGTTCATTCAGCAATTAGAAAACTCTCAGCTATTTGGCGTGTATAATGATAATATACGCGCTAAAAAGTCTACCTTCTTGACCGAGCGCCCATAGCTCAGAGGTTTAAAAGCAATCTGAGTCTAATCGTACTGATGAGATGTAATACATCAAAACAGATCTGTCTGCGAATGACTTTATATATATATATATATATATATATTGTAAATTATATTTTAGAACATGTTCATAATTATTTTATGTATATCCACGACAAAGGTACGTTTGTTTCGACATTGAAACTTCAATGTCTCATCAGACGGTGTGTAAAATTGAAGTTTCAATGTCGAAACAAACGTACCTTTGTCGTGCATATACATAGAAAATTATGTAAATGTTCTAAAATATAATTTATAATAAATATTCACAGCTCTATATATTATATATCGAGCACTTTTTTAAATCAATATTTTGGCCGTTGTAAGAATTCTTTCTTCGTTCTGTATTCACTCCGATATATATATATGTAATGAATTATTTTGGACATTATTTTTACCGATACTCGTATTTAAGTAGATATTCTGTTTTTAATTAAACAGTATTTTATATTTATATCTAGCAGCCTGATTATTTCACGATAAATTTTTATGACGAAAATGTGTGCTATCCAGCAGGATTCGAACCTGCGACCCCTATTTACATAGGGGAAGCTACCATTTGATCTGGTACTGTCTTAACCACTCGACCATGAATAGCCTCTTGATCAGTATTAGTTTTATTATCTTTGGTATTATCTATCTCAGTATTGCAATGCATCAATTGTGCGTGGGTATACTTACTAGTATATGTTTGTATGTGTATATATTTGTCTATTTGTCTATATGTAGATATCTATATATTTGTATATATGTGTGTCTATCTCTTTTCCTCGTTTCCTATTTGTATAACTTTACAATAATCTAAATCTAATGCTTTATTAAATTTAGAATTTAAAATTCGTAGTTTCTAACATCAATTCGTAATAATAATAATAATAATAATAATAATAATAATAATATATAAAACAAAACAGAAGCCAAGAACCAACTATTGCGGCAAAAAATATAAAGCAAAACAGAAGCCAAGAACCAACTATTGCGGCAAAAAATATGAAAATGAAAGCCAAAGATAAAGCTCTTGAACAGATGAAACAGCGCTGGCAAGACAAACCTCTGCATGGCCAATATCCAGTACGTGCCAATAAATCCAATGTTGACAAAGTTAATACTCATCGATGGTTACGTGCATCTGGATTAAAGTCTGAAACTGAAGGATTTATACTTGCAGCACAAGACCAAAGTCTTTTCACGAGAAACTTTCAGGCAAATATTATGCATAATAATATGGATCCAAAATGCAGGTTTTGTGATAAACACCAAGAAACAATAGACCACCTAATCTCAGGCTGTTCTGTGCTTGCCCCAAATGAATATAAAAATCGCCACGATAGAGTTGGGCAATATTTACATTGGGCAATGTGCAAACATTATGGAAAAGCTGTAAACAAACAATGGTATGAACATCACCCAGCACCGGTTACAGAAATAGAAGATGTAACCATTCTATGGGATTACACCATCTACACAGACAGAAAAATTGAAGCAAACAGGCCAGACATTATTGTTAAAAACCAGAAGGAGAAAACTTGTCTATTAATTGATATGGCTTGTCCAGCGGATTGTAACATAGCAATCAAGGAATTTGAAAAACTGTCAAAATATAAAGACCTGGAAATTGAAATAGAAAAAATGTGGAAATTGAAAACAAGAGTTGTGCCAGTGATAGTAGGTGCACTTGGAATGATAAAAAATGGAACAAAACAACACATTAAAAGAATCCCTGGAAACCCCAGCTTAAGAGATATACAAAAAATTGTCTTATTAAGTACAGCCAACACACTAAGGAAAACTTTATCTATGTAATGCTGGGGATGATAGGGAAGATAGAAAAACATGAAATGGAGCCATAACAACACGCCACTACATGCCTTAGGTCTCCCCGCAGACTTGGTTGGTAGTGAGACCAAAGCAGAAATCGAAATATGATGAAAAATGACATAATATATATATATATATATATATATATATATATATATATATATATATATTTATATTAATATACATACATTTTCCTTTTTTTACTAAATTTAATTTTTTTATTGTAAAGTAAAGCTAATAGCCAATCAATTATGCTGATTTCTTTTTTAATCAAGTGTTATATAGCAATATACAACAAACACGCATATATATAAAAATATAAGTTATATTTTTATTAATGACGATGAACCGTGTAGCACAGGGACAGAGAATTTAGAGAGCGCGCTTCTAATGGGGCTGACGGGGGAGTGTCGTCGTATCTGTTGCTCCTCTGGTCTGGTCTGGCTCTCTGTCTGTCTGTCTCGTCTCTCTGTCTGAAATCCGTGCGCCGAGGTCTTTTTATAATCTCCAAACCGGGACTTCCGGATTTTGCCTCGCCCACGCACGCCCACGTAATTCTCAGAGACACCTGTTCTGTCTGCCTCTTGTAGCCATTTCCGCTACTGCCGGAAATAAGGTCAAACAAACATCCGTTCCTTTCAACGACCGGAAAACAACCCCGCTTGCAACAGCCTTCTTCTCGGGTGGGGCCAGATTACACAAGTATCAACATTTTTATTGCCCTAACAAATTGTTTTAGAGTCTATTCTTATGTTCTTCAAATTGGAAATTGTATTTTGATGGGTCACCACCGAATACGTAACAATGTCTCCCTGATTTGTCTGGTTTTGAACCTTTTAAAACTTTTCAACTTGAAATCAATATCATCGCTTGAGAAGACGCACTTAGAGTCGAAACAAAATGACTATTTTTGTCGTGATATTATAACATATTTATGATATAAATTCTAAATAAATATTCGCTTTACTTTGTATTGAGCACTTTTCAAAGAATAGTATTTTTTGGAGATGGAATCTTATTCCATTCATACCCTAACCTATACTTGCATATTGTATATTTACGCAGCAGTCTGTCTTTTACGTTAAGAATGACAGACAAGGTTCTGTGCTTAACTTTTTGATAAAATTTTTCATGTGATCTTACATTTTCTTTTTTGCTACATAAATTATATAAAAATTGTCCAACTGTTTTACTTATACAAGCGCTTTCAGCTTTAATTTTACTTTATCAAAAATGGATTTTATTTAACTTTTAACCGTATACATTGAGTGCATTATGTCCGTATCTAGATTTACAGGAATGGTTTATATTCAAAACACGTTCAGCACATTGCACTTATGAGAAATTACATAAAAATGCAACCCCAGCACCTTACGTTTCCTTTTTACAAAGAATTGATGGAAATGCTAGGCAACCTCGACATTTTCGGCAAAGACATAAGAATAATCAAGAATCTCTACTGGCAGCAAACGGCCTGCATACGGACAGGTAACGACCTCAGTAGATACACAAAGATAGAAAAAGGCGTAAGACAAGGATGTGTCTTTTCACCGGATTTGTTCAACCTATACAGCGAGAATATTTTGAGGACCCTAGATGACACACCAGGATTTGTTATTGGAGGCCACAACCTGAACAACATAAGATACGCGGACGATACAGTACTGATTGCGGACACGGAAAGGAAACTGCAAGATCTCATACAGAAGGTAGCAGTGGAGAGTGACAAGAAGGGACTACAAATAAACTTTAAGAAAACTTTGTGAATGCTCATCAGCAAAAGATACAACCCAAAATGCCAAATACAGGTGGGGGATAACAGAATCAAACAAGTTCAAGAATTTAAGTACCTAGGAAGTGTTCTAACAGGAGATGGAAAGTGCGACACGGAGATCCGAAGGCGAATTGGCATGGCAAAGGACGCGTTCCAGAAGATGAGCAAAATACTAACACACAGGAAGATCTCAATAGAAACGAAGAAAAGAGTGCTAGACTGCTACGTGATGTCAGTTCTTCAATACGGCTGTGAATGCTGGACAATATCATCGAAAATGAGGACAAAACTGGAAGCGGCCGAAATGTGGTTCTACAGAAGGATGCTACGGATATCGTGGACTGAGCATGCAAGCAACGAGGAGGTGTTGGAAAGAATGGCAACAAAAAGGAAATTGATGCTGAGCATCAGGAAGAGACAACTAAAGTTCCTGGGACATGCAATGAGGAAAGAGAGCCTGGAGCACCTGATACTGACTGGTCAGATAGAAGGAAGGAGGGACAGAGGAAGGCAGCGGATAACATATTTGCAGGGTCTGATCAGGTGGATGACGGAACGGGGGTTGCCAGGAGCAACAGGAGCAAACATACTAAGAGCCACAAGGGATAGGGAGACGTGGAGATCCATGATCACCTACGTCCTGAAGGGACAGGGCACATAGAAGAAGAAACATATATATGTGTGCGCACGCGCGTATGTGTGAGTGACTGCGCATGTGTATGTGCGTGTGTGACTGCGTATCTCTATGTGTGTGCTGTGGGCTGTGTGTGTGTGTGAATGCGTATGTGTGTGCCGTGTGTGTGAATGCGTATGTGAATGTTTGAGCTGTGTTTGTGCGTGTGTGTGTGTGTGTCTGAATGTGTATGTGTGTGCTATGGCTTGTATGTGTGTAAATGCGCATGTGTATGCGTGTACTGTGGGCGTGTTCCTGTGTGTGACTTCGTATGTGTATGTGTGTGCGCTGTGTGAATGCATATGTGCATGTGTGTTAGTTTGTGTGAAATGTATAGATGTATGTGTGTGCTGTGTGTGTGTGTGTGTGTGTGTGTACGTCATTGAACAAAACTGAAAAGTTACTTTTATTTAGTTTTTTTTTTTATATATATTTATCCAAGGCGTACAATTGTTCTGTTTTCTGGAATTAATGAATGTAAAAATTATTCATAAGTTTCTTGCTTCCGACGGCTAAATTATTAGCCGCTTTCTAATATTTTGTTTTTTATTACATTACTACGAATGGGTCAGTGCTGTAAAAAATGACGGCAAAATATTTATAGAGATACGCCGTCTAAAATGAAAACAATATATTTAAATTGATGTCCCAATTATTGATTATCTTACATTAAGACATAAGAAAAAATGCCCCTCCCTGAGCATGGCATAAGGGATATATATATATATATATATATATATGTATGTATGTATGTATATATGTATATATATATATGTGTGTGTGTGTGTGTGTGTGTGTGTGTGTGTGTGTGTGTATGTGTATTCTTCACTTCACGACGACATAACTATTGCAAAAAATAAAATAATAAGGCACTGTTTAAGAGAAAACACGTGGCAAGAGTTTTCATAGCTGATAGAAGAATGAACTGAGCTGATGCTGCCTCGCTGGTGTCTCTTTCTCCCTGAGTGTGACAATATATATATATATATATATATATATATACAAATTTTTATATGTCCCATAGTATTAAAGATCGCCGACAGTAGCAAATCTTCGGCCACCTTCCTGACCTGCGTTTCCTCCTGTTTGCAAATTTAAACATACTTCCACTTTCTTCTTTTTCCCATCCCCACTCTCCTCCTTTCTTCGTTCTTTTTTCTTGCTCTCTCCCGTCCTTTCTTTCTTCCTTCCTCTACGCTTTTCTATTTCCTTTTCTGTTTGCAAGCCTACTTCCGGTTTCTTCACCCACACACAAATACACTCACACTCAAACAAATATTTGATTTTTCCTGAATATTAAAGATCAGAGATGAAGTGATTTCAGTTCGCAGAAATGATCATACAATCACAAATTTAGAATTTTTTTATATATAAAAAATACACATTGGCGTTGTAAATAAATAATTTTCTTTACACGAAAAAAGAGGGTTTGGAGAATTCAGCACTCACAACACATGCTGAATATAAGAGAATCTCTTTTCTTCTCGTCTTTTATTTATCTTTTTCATATAATTTCCTTGATTCGTTGTTGTAATTTCTTTCACTCTAATTTGATGTTGTAGTGGGGGTAAGAAATTAAGAATTAAAATCAACCTTCTTCACTTTACAAAAACTCACAAAGAAGGGTGAAATCCTGGTTTTCCCCAAATACAAAAAGGAATGACCATGTGCTTAAAGAAAAAGTCGAAACCAGATTTCGCAAGTAGGTGCTAAATTGATTTTGACCAATGGGAGCGACTTGCAATACTTGAGGACTTAGCGATCCAGTGCAAAGTTCAAAAGGACAATAAAAGGCTCAGATCAAAGTCAGCCAAGAGAGTCAGATGGAAGCAGCGAGAAAGACAAAACTAAAATATAATTTCAACTTCATATCGACCCGGAGATAAGGTCAGGTGGCACCTTGTTCTCTTTCTCCTTATTTCTCGTGTACTGATTCATTCTACTTCTTCATCTCTATTCAAAGACATTCCTTCTGAATAATACATGCGTACATACGTATGTACGCATATACTTTTTCAGCAAATACTACTACGAACATTTTCTACAGATCTTGATACCCATAACTTTATCATTGAACACGAACTCAACCCTTAACCAGCTGCCTACGGCTACAATGTAACGAACGTTTTGAAAAAGAAACAGGAAAAGAATTAGAGATATGCGTTTCCTTCTTTTATCAGTCTTGTTCCTTCCACAACGTTCTATCTTTTTAAAGTTTAAGTAATGTTTGTCGCATAACTATTCCTCCCTGGATAGGTTACTCGTTGTTTTTTTTCTCTCTCTCCTTGTAAGGTGGTTTACTCATTGTTTCTCTCTCTACTCTTTACGTGGATTACTTGTTGGTTCTCACATTCTTCGTTACAAATTTTCGAATTGACAGAGGGTGAATGATCTTCGATTAACACCATGCGTTAAAAGCCAAGAAAAACTACCAAAAGGCCTGATTGTATCTGTTAAGGATGAGCAGGAGGTTTGCTTAGAGGATTAAACGTATCACCTACAGTTCCTAATTCTCAACAAGCTAAGTCTAAGTCTTACTCTAAAAGCTATTTAACTTAATATTTTCCACACGGACAGCAATTTCTGAATGAATTGTTACAAGCTGAAGTTCTACATCGTTAGTCTTACTAAAGAACTTATCTATCGCGGCTTTTCCTACTTTTTTATGTTATTTCTAACAAAGCGGCGATAGCATAAGGTCATTCTAATGAATGCCATCCCATTGCTTGGAGTCGAAAGTAATCTTATAGCTTTGTCTGTATCGAAATCTGACTTTATTTCCTCTTTACCAATTCCGAAGTGAAGGTAAAAGAACTCACATTTAGCTGCTTTCAACTTAAGATTATGCTTCCGCAAACTACTCTACATCGACTATGTAGATTAAGTGGTCTTCTACCATATTCGAAATTATCAAAATATCGTTAAATAACTGGAAGAGGGCGATAATATTTCTTCGCTTTGCAACGACTTTATTTCCCAACGTTAACTTCCACGCATGCACTCTCTGACTGGCGTATTAATCTGTTTAATGTGTTAGAACAAAGCCACTTTTCTTAACTCCAGTGTCAGACTCTGCAAGGAATTGGAAAAAGTATGCTGTTCAATTTGAAGATTTTTTCTAAACTAGCAACATTTTTATAATAAGCACTAGAGCAGAGTACATGTAGGTAAAATGAAAAGTCAACTACCTTTCCATGATGTCAAGTGTTACCATGATCATCTAGCGTCCTAGCAGATGGCAAGCAGATTTGTTATCAATCTGTGTGTTTTTTAAAATACAGCAAGTCACTGCGAACCAAATTCCTGGTTCTTTGGACAAACAACGATCGTCATGTCAGACAACAACAAGCAAGTATATATAAAAATATAAACTTACATTTTTATTCTTCGTCGGTGACGTTTGTGTAAAGGAGGAGTGACCGGAGAGAGATTGCGCACACGCTTGAGTTGTCGGGGTGTTCTCTGTTCTCTGTCGCTTTCTTTCTGAGTTCTGTTCTCTTCTTTTATCTCTTCTGTTATTCTGCCAGAAATCCCAGACTTATATAACCCAAACTTCCTACGCATTTTTGCCTTTTCAAGTTGTCGCTTAGCTGACGTCATCTCTGGTCAGATACATCTGGCAATCATTTTCCCTTTTTAAGTCGATTGTCGCTTGAGCTTTCTGCTTTTCATATTAATCATATATTTGTCCGCTATCGTCTTTCAAGCCTTTATTGTCGTCTGTGTTTTCTGCCTTTAACATCAATCATACCTTTGTCGGCTATTGAGCGTGTTTCTGTCGTTGATGCTGTACCCTGTCGCCACCATCCACGGCATTTGTCAATATTTTTGCCGGTCAAGGCTATTTTTTTTTTTACAAATCTGCTTTTCCTCTTCTATCGGGTGCGCATCTTCCTCGTTACGCTCTTCTTACTTTCTTGTCCTTCTGACTCATGCTTGCCTATTACCAGCAGAGATTTCGCCTTTTCGAGGTCCAACATCTGCTCCTTATCCACTTTGTCATTTTCGTTTTGTGCCTGTCTTACTTGAAACATCTGCAGCAGTTTCGAATCGAGGTGAAGGTTACACTTCCAACAGAAGCGTGACAATCATGACAGATTTTGTCAGTACGTAATCTGAGCTAAACAAACCTAAATTGCTTTTCCTTAATAACTTGCACTTGCTGTCAGCATTTGCTAACGTTGGCACGCTAACTGATTTACTATTTAGCGTATGGAGAAAGAGAGGGAGATAAAGAGAGGGAGGGAGTGGAAGGGAGAGAGATTTGTGTTACACTGATTTACGAAGTGGAGAGTTCTTACCTGCCTCCCTACCCAAAGGTATAACCAGTCAAAACTCTTGCCTTTTACAGGGCTTGAACACCAGTGGGAAATAAATAACAATTTCAGTTACGCTGCAGGGTACTTGAACGCTTAAATTCATGTAGTCGATGTACGAAGAAGGTGAACCTAGTTTCCTTTCACCAAACTTGGCAATTGATTCAATACAATCACTGTTTTTACTACTATCGCCAGAAAACCGACGAGTTAAGAACAGAATAGCAGTAAAAACAGTGATTGTAGCGCCAGACAGTTGTTCGTCTTCGAATCGCATTTATAATTCTTTAATTCGGCCTTGCATTGAATTACCATATCTGGTCTTGTGCTCCGGTTATGTCTCTCGGATCTGTAATTTTATCGGTCCTGACTTGGCATCTCGGCTTCAGTAACTTTTCCACTAATCCGATGTGGCTTTCTTATATGTTTAGTGGGAGAAGAAGTAAGATTTCTACCCGGTTTGAAGAAGTACAAGCAAACGAGTGTTGCCGTTATCCTTGCTCCAACAAGCACAACTACATGATCAGACCACCAACCAACCGCTAAGACCAACGTAGCAACAAGGAGAGCAGTAAATAATAAAAAAAATAATTATTTGACAGAATAAATAAATAAAAAAATGCTAAAAATACTCCGTCGCCCGCATATCTTTCTCTCTTTCTTCATTTCATTCTCTCCCGCACCCACACACACCGATGTAAGAACGAAAAAAAAAAAAAAAAAGAATTGCACGAATTTAAATCTCTAAGGGTCACAATAACTTCTTTTCTTATATCTTTCCCTTGCTTTTTTCCATATCTTACCTCCAAGCTTTTAACTCAAATGACCGCTTTCATCATACTCACCCAACCACCCAACCAAACAACCTCACCTTGAATGTTATTTTATTTCTCTATTGTTAGGCTGACCTGTTCTCAGTTTTATTCTGCTGGTCTACCTCTTTGTGATCTTACATTTCATTCTATCGTGGCAACAGTTTTTTTTTTTATCGCTGTGGTTATATACTCCCCGACCTTTATCTTTATTTCTTTTATATCTATATAGTCATCCGCAGACAGATCTGTTTCGCTGTATTACAGGTCATCAGTACGGTTTTAACTCCGGTCGCTTCCTAATCCAGGACTGAAACCCGACCGAATTGGCGTCAGTCGGCGATTCTACCCCTAGGCCACGAGCGTTCACGAGCGTTCAGAAGAAGGCAGGCTTTTTAGCGCGTATAAACACGGCCAATATATATATATATATATATATATATATGCTTTGTTTTGGTCTCAGTGTATTGAAAAAAAAATCACATCTGTTACTTTAGCAATGAAAAAGAGGCAAGCTTGTCTCGTAAAAATCATTCATTGTATTAATCCGTATATATATATATATATATATATATATATATATATATATATATATATATATATATATATATATATATATATATATATATATATATATATATATATATGCATATGCGTTGTGGTGCATTGGATATCGGCTCGGAACGAAAAATCAAGGAGCCGAGTTCGAATCCTAGCCGAATTCATTGCATTCACTTACGCGCAAATACCCTGGGGAAAGGTATTAATTCATCTATTCCTTCCAGTTATGGGTTAAATAACAGAACAGATTGGGTTCTATAGCTTTGGTCGGCAACCAGTCTACCGCCGAAAGCAATGGCAACCTACTGCGGGATAATCTTCTGCCCAGTCAGTCATGTCTGTTTCGAGATATGATCGCCCAAGCGTGTATCATGTATGGCACTTAACTGACTGATATATATATATATATATATATAATTATTTTTAATTATACATATATATATTTTTTTAATTATTTTTGATTTCATATATACACATCTATATCTAATTCATTTTATTTTTAATCGATACTCGTATTTGAGTAGATATTCAGTTTTTAATCAGTATATATCCAAACAGTATATATTTATTTTTACCGGCCTGATTATGAATGTGGAGAAATTTTTCGTAACAAAATTATCGTAAATAATCAGCAGGTAGGTATATATATATATATATATATATATATACTCTTTGATTAAAAACAGAATATCTACTCAAATCCAAGTATCGATTAAAAATAATGTTAATGTTAGTAATTAAAATTTTCGTTAATCTCAGGAACTTTCTGTAACAATTAGACTTTGAGATTTGAAAAAAAAATAACTCGACCGTCGGTCGAGAGCAAGGGAAAATTTATTCGCCCCAAAATCATTTTACTCGACATATCCATTTTCTTAATAGTAGCCTTATATAAACATAGCGTGAATCGCTGACGGAAAACAAAAAATGAAATTTTAATTAAAATTTCGAATGTGTTAAAAAGGATTTAAAAAATTTTAAAAAATAATGACAACAAAATTTGATCATTCCTCTTAATAATTGCATAGATATTTTGATGATAAAACTTTGTTTTTATTAAGTTTGGTGTTTTTAACACCATGATATACTGTTTTTTGGGCAATTGAGTGGAGGTACTTAAATTCGTAGTTTCTTTCTTCTGTTTGATTACAACCTCAATCTCATAGATGATAAAAAAATAACAAATCTGATTTTCTTTCAAAAAATTACTTACTTGTATAATTTGTTTTTCGGTGTGTGGCTGAAAGAAGAATTTGTTTTTGTTTTTTCTTTCTTTCAAATGTTCGTTTTTACTTTCCGTAAGCGGAGATAAAAATATAGATGTCGAGTCAAGGATAATATTTTTCTAAATAAGTTTCTAAAAAATTCGTGAGCGTCTTTAACCTGGGCGACAGAGACTTTTTGGCTCCACTCTGAAAGCGTTAATTAAACGAATGTTTACACTGACCGGGACGATAAAAACTACACCAAAGAGTTTAATAATATCACTGTAGGTCATTCTTAGTAACTTGTGAATCTTCAAAGGCATCCTTTTCGGTTGTAAAAGGAATCAGATTTCCTTGTTCAATATTTGAAGGGACAGATTTCATTGCAAGATTTTCAATCGACCGCCGGGGAGTAAAGCAATAAACTTTCATCGCCCAATTAAGTTTATAATCGACTGAGTCGATCGGGCGAGTGACATTTCAAAGGCTATATAATTTCAGATATATTAAGATAGATAGATAGATAGATAGATAGAGAGAGAGAGAGAGAGAGAGAGAGAGAGAGAGAGAGAGAGAGAGAGCGCATTAATGTGGGGAGGTTTTTTACTTAGCTGAGCAGAAAAAAGATCTGAAGAGCGAAGACATCACAATAATACCTTCACAAAACTTCGACGCTGGCATTACTGAAACAACATTGCTCAGTTAAGTGAAAAAGCTCTGAATATTTTATGCTGCTCAAATATATATATATATATATATATATGTATATATATATATATATTTGAGCAGCAACTTTTTTTTAAACATCTTTCGTTAAATATGACAGACAAAAAAAACTTCATTTTTTTATTCAGTTTTTCAAGAGTTCTTACATTTTTCCATTTGGTGGAAGAGAAGGAGTACAAATATTGTCCATATCGTTCATTGTTCTTTTCCTTTCACTGAACCTTCGAAACTGTCATCACACCTGTGTTCTCAGCCTTCTTTTGCTCTAATGACACCCTCTGTAACTGGTCTGTCTTTCTCTTCACTCTCCTCCTGTCTAAACTTTTACTCTTATGTAGCCCCCTGCGCATCAGTGGCGGTACCGCCTTGCTTGGAGTGAAAGGATTAAAAAAAGAATTAATGGACAAGAGAATTTTGCTAGAAAGAAAGAAGAGAGTAACGAATTTCTGGGTGATATCTGTTCTTCAATATGGCAGTGGTTGCTGGACAATTTCATCAAAGATGAAGGAAAGACTTGAAGCAACTAAAACGTGGAAGATTCGGATACCATGAACAAAGCATGTGAGCAATGATGAGGTTTTGGAAAGGATGGAAACGACAAGTAAATTAAAATGAGCATCAAGAAAAGACAGCTGAAGTTCTTGGGACATATAATGAGAAAGAAGGGATTGGAGAATCTGATACCCACAGGTCAGGTGAAGGGAAAAAGAGACATGGGAAAGTAGCGTGTAACATACTTGACGGGCCTGAGCAAGTGAATGGCAGAACGGGGCTTGGGTGGGGTAACAGGAGAAAACCTGCTAAATGCCATCAGAGATAGGGAAACGTGGAGGGCCATGATTGCCTACGTCATAAAGTGATATGGCAAATAGAAGTTGAAGAAGAAGTCAAAGGCTAAATATATGCATTTTTACGCTACGAGTAAACTCTAACAATATATAAATTTAAAAATAAAAAAAACAGAATTAAAAAAGCTAAAACAAAACCTGGCATGGTTGGAAGAATGTAATATTAATCTTGGGCTTCAATTACGTTGACTTATGAGTTGAAGCTTTTTCATTATCAATGTTTGGCTCGAAGTCGTCTTATAATTGCTTCATTTTTTTTTGTTTTGTTTTCTACTTGAAGGTAGCAAAAGAAAAAAAAGCAATACGACGAGGAAAACAATCAGCCAAGCGTTGATAGTGAAAAAACTTTATTTCAGAATTGTAGGTAATTTAAGTCGAAGACTTGGTCGTTAAAAGCAACAACATAGCGTGCGAGAATTAGAGCGGAAAGACGACGGAAGAAGTGTAGATTTTTATCACGTCTCGAGATAGGCTTCCATGACCTGTGTCGCTATGGCGTCGTCCAGAAATGACAAGCTCCTCGGGGGAAGGCATTTCTCTATTTCGACTTCATGCCACTTACTTCATAGGTCGGAGCACATTATAACAACACTGGCAATAGTTATAGCAGCCCCCTTTTTTTGTAATTACGTAAGAGGTTCATGATTGGTTTGAGTAAAGAAGAGAAACCTCGAAGTTCTCGTCAAAATCCAAAAATGGATCTGCAATGTAATCAATCCTCGGCTTCAGTCACTCTCGCACCGACGATGTTGAGATAGTTGAAATTTCCTTGTCATAGAATGAAGAAAGAAGGGTTGGAAAAAATGATACTCACAGGAAAGATTGAAGGCAAGAAAGAATGGAGGAAAACAACACATAACATACATGAAAGCTTCAGTAACTGAAAGGTGGAACGGGGTTTAAGACATTGAAAAGATAAAACATATTAACAGCAACAAAGGACAAGAACTTCTGGATAGTCATGATCGCTTATGTCAAGAGGAGGACACATAAAGATGACTAATATTAGTCCTCTTATGTGGCAGTGAATGTTGAACAATTTCTTTAAAGAGGAAGAGAGGACTGGGGGTAAAAGAGATTTAGTTCCACAGAAGGATACTTAGGATACTCACATACTCCATCCATGGAGTATGTGAGAAATAAGAAAGTTTTATGAGAAAAAAAACCCTTACACTTAGAATCAGAAAGAAACAGCTTAATTTTTTAGGAATTAAAATGAAGAAAGACATCTTGGAGAATATGGTATTCACACTATATGTTGAAGGCAAGCAGGACAGGGAAAGAGGAAGTAACCTACCTGAAGTGAATTTTATTAATTAGATGATAGATTAAAGTGTAGGAGTGCGTTATGAGCCCGGAATAGACATTTCACGCAATTCACATTAGACATCAAGGAAAACGGGTGTACCGGGGATAACAGTCGCCCAGTGTGAAAAGCGCGGGAAAACTTTTGTAATGCACTTGGTTATATAACAAACCACTCCATGTAGTTTCAGGAACTCTCTTCAATTGAATTGGGCACCTCGAGGTGGTGTAATGGTTAGCAAGCTTGTCTCACTGGGTGCCCCATACTTTCGGCCTTGTGCCACATCTAAGCTGCGCTTAGTAAATTACACTCTCTTCAATTGAATTGGGCACCTCGAGGTGGTGTAATGGTTAGCAAGCTTGTCTCGCTAGCACTATTGCAATTAAGTAGTGAGTTCGATCCTCACTGGGTGCCCCATACTTTCGGCCTTGTGCCACATCTAAGCTGCGCTTAGTAAATTACACTCTCTTCAATTGAATTCTCTACGACAGTCTCGTCTCATAGTCTGGATAAAAGTAACTGACAAACAGAATATTGGAGTAAAGAAAATTTTAAATAATGAAGCTTCAAGTACTAAGTTACCATTTAACTGGAACCTTGACTTCGTTACAGGAGTTATAGTTAAAAAAAACGTTACTGATAGTTACAAACGATATGAAGTTGTGAAGAGCCATGATCACTCACATCCATGCCAGGAGAAAAACAAATTGTAAGAAATAATTTATTCATGTCGACAATTGTATTTAGTAGACACGAGCAGCAAAATGACTATTGGCTGGAAATTTGGTTGGATTTAAAGAAACAGACATATAGCCGTGTTAAAAATAATCCAATGAATTTGAAGGGTAATAAATGAAATTAAGAACCAAATAATTATATATTCTTCCTAAAATAAGGAAAATGGCACAGAACCAAATAGGAAAAATGGTAAAAGAAAGAATGAAAGAAAGAAATGTACTCGTAGCGAAGTTAACATTCGTACTTTGAGGTTAATGTCTTTCCCAGATTATGTCGCCACCATTTTATGACAAATGTTTCCTACTGAAAGGCTAGCACACGTTATTAATTTGATTCTAAAATAGGAAAAGCAGTCATTGATGATTAACAGAGACAATATTACCCGCCTGAGCAGGTTCAACTCTGAACATATTTGCCAGGCGCTTTGCATTGACGCACACTTGCACAAATGAATTGAAACAGTTAAATCATTACCAAGCAAGACAACAGATATTTGCTCATGTGCGTGTGTGTGTAATGTGTTCGTGTGTGAATGGATATGATTAATGAGCATTGGTATACTGACCTAGATAGCTTTTAAACCTAACCGGAATCATAGATATTTTAGTGTCGGCTTCTCATCTAAAATATTTCTCCGGCCTATTTTGGGTTACCTACCGTGTGTGGATGTGCGTTGTAGTGCAGTGAATAGCGACTCGGAACGATAAATCGGAAACCCGAGTTCGAATTCCAGTTGAATTTCTTGTATTTACTTTCGAACTAATAACATTGGCAAAGGTTTTAATCCGTTTCTTCCCTCCTATCATGGGTTAAATAATAGGACAGATTGGGTTCTATAGCCTTGGTTAGCAACCAGTCTACCGCAGAAAACAATGGCAACCTACCGCGGGATAATCTTCTGCTCAGCCAGTTATATCTCGAAAGAGACATGATCGCTCAAAGCGTGTATCACGTATGGCACTCAACTGACTGACTGACCGTAGAATTATAGTTTTTTTTGGCAACCGGTTGTGCGGCTTCCATTCAACTTCGCAATTTATCTGAAAGGACTGTGCAGTGTATGCGTCACATTAATGGGGCTACTCACCCCGCAGTAAAAAAAAAAAAAAATTACGTAATTTTGTGTAATGTGCAATTAAGAGATGAGGTGGTTCCATGCTCCTCACAATCTCCCAATTAGAGGCCTTGCTGCTGGATGCATTTTACTGTCATATCCAGGTCCGAAACGTCTGGATCCATCTCTTCTCACTTTAGCTATGAGTTAATTCGTAAGATTTGTATCAGTCAGTCAGTTAAGTGCCATACGTGATACACGCTTGGGCGATCATATCTCGAAACAGACATGACTGACTGGGCAGAAGATTATCCCGCAGTAGGTTGCCATTGCTTTCTGCGGTAGACTGGTTGCCGACCAAGGCTATAGAACCCAATCATTTATTTAACCCATAACTGGAAGGAATAGACGGATTAATACCTTTCCCAAGTGTATTTTTTTTAATCATATCACCCCAAGCAAGGGGTAATGCCACTGAAGCGCAGGGGGCTACGTAAGAATGATAAGATTGGGGAAAAAAAGCCGGAAACCACATCCTAAACAGGGAACAAGGGATGAGCCTCTACACCTGTTCAATAGACGTGGGTGGAGTGTGAACCGGGCGATAGTTTAGTCTATCTACTCCAATTAGGGATTTGCGCGTAAGTGAATGCAATGAATTCGGCTGGAATTCGAACTCGGCACCCCCGATTTCTCGTTCCGAGCCGATATCCAATGCAATACAATTGTATCACTAAAACCATTATTATCTTCAAAAAATTAAGTCAAAATATGTTCAAAATATATAGAGTTCGGCATTCAATATCCCATAGAGACGAGAAGAGATGCAGTATATTCAGAAACCGACTGGAGGCAGTGGTTGAAGCCAATAGCAGTTATATTAAACAAATTTACTCTTTACTTTTTCAAGACATTTTTGTGTAATTTTGGTAAATGTATCTGTTAAATAATACATGTCCCCTACCAGTAACTCGAATGAACTAAGCTAGAGGTCTTAAATAAAGAAATTTAGGTTAATCAAACAGTTGGAGTTAGTCAAGAGTATTTCTAACAGACGACAAAGTTAGTAGCCTAAGTAAGACTTAATATTATAATCAACAAGTAATAACAGTGGCGACGAGGAATCGCAATTCATACGAGTTAAAACAGGATGAGGATATCGAAACTCATACTGGGATATAGCAAGTAGGGAAATACTTTTTACTTCGGGAACATGATAACAGTGACGACGAGAATTTTAAACTATGTTAATTTAATTTTTCGTTTTTGATGTGTCTAAAAAGAAGAGAAAAACAGATATTCTGTTATATATATATGGGGAAGAAATACAACAACAACAACATCAAAAATATCAGGAGTTGTTTGAACTAAAAAAAAACAGCAAAATTTATTCAAGTATTTCAGAAGGAAAGCGAAAAATTCCCCATGTTCTTTCGCTCTCGACGCTGTGGCAAATGCCATATCTGAATTCACATACAATTAAGATGATGGAATTAGCTTTTCTACGTATTTTAGAGGATACGAGCAAATTTTCAGAGTAGGATGCAACGACTAGGTAGACAAGAAAAAATAACTTTTGTTGAGAAAAGTTAAACATGAAAAATAAGATAATTTTGTACTACCGAAAAATATAGGAGAAATTTGTTTTGAAGAAACTGTAACTATTCTGATTAAAATTTTTAACGAGAACAGTTCGTTGTTCAATACTCGTTGGAAATGTATGAATCTGACGTAAAAAACAACAACACCGGTAGTGTACAAAGGTATTAGGACAGGTGTGATTTTCCTAAAACCTCACTGAAATTCAAATACAGGACGAAAAGCCAAGTAAATTGCTAATAAACATTGATTATTTAAAACTAGGTGTAAAAGAAATGTATTAAAAATAAGTTATATTTAATTCTTCCTATTTTCTATTAAACAAGCTAATTTTGAAACTACTCATTATTCAATTATCTTTGGATATGACTGACTTGATAAATCTAATGTTACTTCGCATGACACACTCTGGAAACAAATACACGCTGCTTGGCAGGAAATACCATTAGATACATTGAAGAAGCTTGTGATGTCAATGTCTGGCAGAATGAAAGCTATGATTAAAGCAAAAGACTATTATACTAAATATTAAAATTATTTTGTAAGAGGTATATTTTTCTTGTTAAAGCATTTGTTGAGTAAATCAAATAAAATTACTTTATTTAATTTGTTTATTTTCTGTTGATATGCTTAATAAAAGATAAAATAGTTCTTGTCGTAATACTTTTGCACAGTACTGCATATATGGGATTAATGTGGGGAAGTTTGTCACTTCTTATCCTATTAACGTTCTGTTTCTATCATGGAGCACTTTACGACAAAAACCTGCTTGCAAAAGTATTTTTTATCAGTCAGTCAGTTAAGTGCCATACGTGATACACGCTTGGGCGATCATGACTCACTGGGTAAAAGATTATCCCGCTGTAGGTTGCCATTGCTTTCTGCGGTAGACTGGTTGCCGACTAAGGCTATAGAACTCAATCTGTCCTGCTATTTAACCCATAACTGGAAGGAAGAGACGGATTAATACCTTTCGCAAGGGTATTTGCGCGTAAGTGAATACAATGGATTACAACTGGAATTCGAACTCGGCTCCCAGGTTTCTCGTTCCGAGCCGATATCCACTGTACCACAACGCACATAAACCACTGAGAAAGAACAATCTTCGCAGTAAGCATTATATCAATTCAACACTATATATATTGAATAAATAAAAGGATTGACTTTGAGTAGGTACAAATATTATTGCAATTCTTGCAATAATGCGAAAGCTATACCAGAATGCTAATTGAGAAATGACCGCTTCCGGCTAGGTTCATGGGAGAGCAAGTCTGAGGCCCGAAACTTTCTATGGCTTCTGAATATATATAAATGCGGAGGCATTCTGGTATTCAATATATGCATGTATAATGTTTTGTTTTGTGAATGACTTTTGAGTTAACAGAATTCATGGGAGTGTGTGATACAGGCCGGTACCGGAAAAAAAAAAAAAAAAACTTACTTCGGAATTTTGAAGATAGATTACAATTTTGTTTGTCCGTTCATCTCTTTCGGAGACACTTTTCCTATTCTCATATATTTACCTTTTTCTTTCTTTTTTCCTCCTCCCGAGAAAGGTCTGGATTACATCTGTTATTTTTAACGAAGTTGTCTTTCTTCGGAGTATTTTGGCTTTAACGTTTCTTATGTCTTCTCAAGTAGACATTCAAGCCGCGACTAATTGTTTTCCAAATTCTAATTACAAGCAGAGCGTCCTTGGCGGTTTATTTCTTTCAGCCAATCAAATGGCGTTTTTTCTCTTTCTTCACCCTCTCTCTCTCTCTCTCTCTCTCTGTGTTCTTTGGCGTTTCTTTCTCGATGTTAATCTGTTTGCCTTCGCATACATTACAAGTTTAGAGAGAGTTATTTTCTTTCCGCATGTCCATCTACGTTTATAAGGAGGGGGATAGAGAGAGTTCTTTCTCCCGTCTCCACGATGCATACATCGTCACAATAGATAGATAGATAGATAGATAGATAGATAGATAGATAGATAGATAGATAGATAGATTGCTGATTTTTAAGGGACGCTTTGATGTGAAGCAAGGCCAAAAGTGAAGATCGAACCCTTGACTCAGGCGTAACTCTTCTAGTGACCCAAAAGTTTTTCTAAACATTACCCCACATCTGGGTGCTCTTATCTATTTATTTTTTATTCTACAAATACTTTAATGGCTTCTGCTCCGATGAACTTAGCTCAATGGTTCCGTTTATATATAAATTTCCTCGAACCACAAGATTAGCAACTAGGTTCCACCCTTTTACTGTGAAACCAATAAATTGTAAACGCAATTCTACTCCATCAGCTTCTTTTCTCGCATTTCCCGCCTGTGATATACCCTACTATTTACTTGCTTTCCCGACAGCTATAATCTCCAAGAATTTAAATGTAAAGTCAATCGTCATCTCCTATCTCACTAACCTGCATCCTCTCCCTCATGCTCCTTTCTCCGTCCACTCCACTCTCATCAGTAATTTCATCCTTCTCTTACCCACTTCCTGACATCCCATATAATCTGTCACTCTTTCTTATAACATTCCTCCTATGTAACTCCCTGCAAATCAGTGGCAATAAAATGCCTTGCTTGGGGCGATATGATTATAAAAAAACATTTGATAGCTAGATGTGATAATCCCTTCAAGACAAAAAATGCTAGCTATAAGAGATAAATATAGTATATTTTAATCATTATATATACACATCTACACACACACGCACATATCCCTCGACGTATGTTTACTAGTTAACAAGCTTGTCTCGCTAGGACCATTTCAACTGAATAGTGAGTTCGATCCTCACTGGGTGTCCCGTACTTTCGACCTTGTGTCACATATAAGCAAGCTTAGAAAATTACTATATAGCGTGCGGCAGAAATGACTCCCACATATACCGCCCAGAAATATCTTCTACATAATTAGTTAATTGCCATACGTGATACACGCTTGGGCGATCATGTCTTGAAAGAGACATGATTGACTGCTCAAAAACTTTTCCGCAAAAAAGAGACATGACTGACTGGTCAAAACATTTTCCATTACTATCTGCGGTAGACTAGTTGCCAGCCAAAGCTATAGAGCCCAATCTGTCCTGCTATTTAACTCGGAAGCGACGGACTAATGCTTTTCCCAAGTGTATTTTCGCGTAAGTGAATGCAACGAATTCAAACTCGGGTCTCCAAATTCTCGTTCCGAGCTGAAATCTGCTGCACAACGACGCACATCCTTGTCCCACATAATGATAAGGAAAAATCTACTGAGTACTCAGAAATACTGCCCCACCACATACTGTTACCTGTGTGGTGCCTATGAACTTAAGCAAATGATAATGGAAATTTCATTTAGCTAATATCGCACTATTATGTAAGAGGGTTTTCTGGGTGGTAATATACACACGGTTTCTCATTCCGAGCCGATATCCACTGTACCACAACGCACATCGTTAAAAATGTACATGGGACGTCAGTCACTCTCTCCTGTCTTTCCCGATACCTTTCCCCTCAATAAAGCCTTTTCGTTCTTTTTTCACTTTCAGTTACCCCACCTTCCACCTTAGTCGCGTTATCGCCTTTTCTTTGCGCAAAGTAATTAAAAAATATATATCCTTATAAAAACGATTAAACATGAACTGAAAAAGAAAATACAATAATAAATAAACAACAAAATACCTATTTTACCAACGCGTCGAATAATACAAATTCTTCTCCTATCGTCCGCTTAGGACGGTAGTCTGACAGAAAACTTGTTATAAAATAGCTGCCATATTTTTTTCCCGGTGGAGGTCGATCGCCTTGTCAGTAAATGACTTAGCAAGTACGAACACGTTTTCTCGCGCATATATATTGGTATGTCCACTCCCTACGCCTCAGGAGTAAGTCGACACATATTTACAAGCAAGTACACATATGCGGATTGACCAGTACATCGGTCTAGGCAAACGCAGCTATAAGTGAACAAACACATTGATATCCAAGCTCATGAAATCGTACGCGTATAAATACACACTCACACGGATAACCACAGACCTCGTCTGTTTAGGTATGATATCAAATATAATCCCCAAAACACACATAAAAATACAAAGAAAATTATCTGCTTTGAAAATGTAAAAGAAATTTTAAAAATATATTCGAAGACATTTTTTAAAAAATCGGTAACGCCACTGATGTGCAGGGGGCTACATAAGATTAAAAAGATTAGGTAGAAGAGAGTGAAGAGAAAGACGAACCAGTTAAAACGCAGAAAGAGAAGGATGGGAGTACAGGTGTGATGACAGTTGCAAAGGTGTAGAGAAATGAAAGGATATACAGGGCGGTGAAGAAAGAACTAAAGTCAAGTGGTTAAGAAATGAGTATTGACATTGCATTTAAATTCCTGAAGGTTGTAGCCGTCAGGAAAGCAAGAATATGGAAGCAAGTAAAAAACATTGTAGAATTATATACTTCGAAATATGAGTATTAAGCATTCGTGTACGGGTTCTTACGTTCGCTGGCCAGAAGATAAATTACTCCTGATTCATGCATGAATAAAAAAAGAATATTATTAACACGGTGATGTATTCGTATAAACATTCAGGTCTATTATCTTCTTGAGTCGTAGGCGGTCTTTGAATCGGGTAGGAAGTTGTATACTAAAATTAGATCACGTAATATTCACATAATGGTAAGTCTATAGATTTCTTTTCGGGGAAAGTAGCCCTCTTTAGGATGTGCGTTGTGGTGCAGTGAATATCGACTCGGAACGACAAATATGGATGCCGAGTTCGAATTCCAGTTGAATTCCTTGCATTCACTTACGCACAAGTACTCCCGGGAAAGGTATTAATCCATCTCTTCCCTCCAGTTATGGGTTAAATACTAGGACAGATTGGGTTCTATAGCTATGGCTTGCAACCAGTCTACCGCAAAAAATAATGGTAACTTACTGCGGGATAAATTTCTGCCCAGTCAGTCATGACTCTTTCGAGACATGATCGCCCAAGCTTTTATCACGTATGGCACTTAACTGATCGACACAATTTTATACAGGAGGGACATTATTAAAAAGAAAATGAAATATGAATAATAAAAAAAATAACTAAATTTTTAAAAAAATTTGTTACAAAAATAATGGTCGCTAGAAGTGCCGTATTTTAAAAAGTCATTTTAATATGGAATTCACAATATATATTTGGTGAATTTTGGTATACGTGTTCTTTAATATTATTTTTAACTTATTTTCAGACAATAATATTCTTGAAGTATGGAAGCCCTTAATTATGAACATGACAAAACATGATCTTTGTTTACTTTTGTTGCATGACTTCAAACTTAGTCACAGAGCCTCTGAAACTTCTGCCAATATCAACAGATGGATCCACAAGTGATCGGGCAGTACAAAGGGTGTTCCAGAAATTCCGTACTGGTGATAAGAGCCTTGAAAATGAAGGTAGAAGACGGTTATGCAGTCTTGACAACGAACAATTGCAAACAGTTGTTGATGAAAACCCTCGTCAAAGTGGCAGAGAAATATCTCAGATACTTGGTGTCAGCACTGAAACAGTCTCTCGCCATTTGTAGAGCATTGGCAATGGGAAAAAAGCTCGATAAATGGGTTCCTCATGATCTAAATGGAAGTGTGCCCGATGCTCTTTTTGCCTAACATCAATGATTCCTTTCTTGACTAAATCATCATCATCACCATTTATCCGTCACACCCAATGGTGCATAGGGCAGCATCTTTTTGTTGCTGTTTTTGTAACAAACTGTTTTTTACAAGGCAGGGTTGTTAGCCCTGCGCCCAACTCCCAAGCCTGGAGGACCGGTGGAACATTCTTGGTCCTTACGTTTACAGCACCTGTTATTCCCAAATGGTCATCCATTTAAATACTGATCAGGCTCGATGTTGCTTAACTTCGGTGATCGGACGTGAACCGGTGCATTCAACACGATATAGCCGTAGGCTCTTGACTAAATAGTCACTTGTAATGAAAAGTGGATACTTTATGATAATCGTAAACAATCAAGTCAATAGCTTGATCGTGATGAGTCCCCAAACATTTCTCAAAGCCAAACTTGCTTTCGCAAATGATTATGGGGAATGTCTGGTGATCTGCAAATTGATTTTATTTATTATAGATTATTATTATTATTACAGCCAATCAGAGTATTAATTAATGCAGAGCTTTACTGCAATCAAGTTGCTGAAATGCATGCACGCCTGCCAAAAAATGAGAACTGCATTAGTGAATCGACGTGGTCCAATTCTTCTGCACTATAATGCGCGGCCAATGTTTCAAGAATGATGTTGCAAAAACCCACAGACTTGGGACACGAGAGTTTACCATATTCTCCACATTCTCCTGATCGTTCATCCACTGATTATCATTTTTTAAGCACTTGAGTACATTTTTAAATCATAAAACTTTTAGGTCCGAATCAAAGGCGGAGAAGCTTTAAAAGATTTCGTTGCATCACAGCAAATAACTATGATTCATAATACAAATTTAATATTTATTATTCAAAAATAAAATACACACACACACACACGCACACACACACACGCGCACACACACACACATACATAGACACACCCGATTCAAAATATAATTTTGAAATATTGAAAATAAAAACGAACACTTTCACAATATTTTGAAAGTTAATTTTTTATTTTGTAATATAAATTTAATATTTATTATTCAAAAACTAAAAAAAAAAAAAATAAATAAATAAAAAAATAAAAATTAGATAAAATACTAAAAAAAATGTGTCAAAATACAAGTTTGGGATATTAAAATCTAAAAATGAACTCTTCCACAATTTTCGCAGCCTAACTTTTAATTACATTGAATTTTGTTTTTGTATTTTCACTCTTGAAAGCGATCAAATTCAATGCAGTTATTTTCATTTTAATAATAATATCTTGCTAGTCGTTGAGATAATGTCGATATTGGCTTTTTTTTACTATAATGTCGATATTTGCTGTTTTTGACTATTCTGATTATATATATTAATATATATATATTATTATATTATATATTATATTATTATATTATTATATTAATATATATATATATATATATTACATTTGACTCTTATTACATAGTTCTTTATTGTATTTTTCACATTTTTAAAAAAATGATACCCGCATTGGTGAATCGACGTGGTCCAATTCTTCTGCATTATAATCCGTGGCCAATGTTTCAAGAATGATGTTGGAAAAACCCACAGACTTGGGATACAAGAGTTTACCATATTCTCTACTGTCTCCTGATCTTTCATTCACTGATTATCATTTTTAAGCACTTCAGTACATTTTCAAATCATAAAACTTTTACGTCCGAACCAGAGGCGGTACAACTTTAAATGCTTTTGTTGCATCACAGCCAATAACTTTTTATCAACGAGAAATAAATAATCTCGTCAAAGTGATGGCGAAGTACATAGAAGCACAGAGCTCGTATTCTGACTTAATTTAATTTTTCTAGAATAAAATTATGTTTCTGAAATCGGCCATTATTTTTGTAATACAAATTATGTTTCTGAAATCGGCCATTATCTTTGTAATACAAATTATGTTTCTGAAATCGGCCATTATTTTTGTAATACAAATTATGTTTCTGAAATCGGCCATTATTTTTGTAATACAAAATTGCAAAAATATATAAAAAATTCCGAACGAGGAAAAAATAAACCCACTATTGCTCCTCACACTTCAGAATTCGATCAAACATTTTTTCTTCACAATCGCTAAAAAGGAATATGGAAAAATCAATACTTCTTGTCAGTAATATAAAGATAGATAGATAGTGAACAGTCTAAGATAGATAGATAGATAGATAGATAGATAGATAGATAGATAGATAGATAGATACTTGGCTAGTGTTGTTGCTAGATTAGACACGTGATACTGGCTTTAATTCCCTGTCCACCTGTCAATTCTGCTTCCAAAGGAAGCTTAGCCAGTCCTCATACTGGTTACTATTTTTTCTGCATCGGTCACACATGGAAGAGGATTAACATTTGAATATGGTCCTAATGAGCATGAACAGTGATGCAAATGTCTCGTCATTCATCATTGTTAGGCAAGCAAAGAGCTTCTTGGAGTTGAACATAGACAGGTCTTTTGTAGCAGTGTTTGGTATCTATCTATCTATCTATCTATCTATCTATCTATCTATCTATCTATCTATGCAAGTCTACTCTTATTCATCTATCACACCCTGTTTCTATCTATCTATCTATCTATCTATCTATCTATCTATCTATCAAACACACACAACACACACACACATATACACATGATTAATATGGAGAAGTTTGTCACTTAACTGAACAGAGTCATGTCGGCTTCGAAATTTCTTGGAGGCACTGTTATGATGTTCTCACTCGTCAGGGCTTAATTTCAATCTTTTCATTTTATTATTAAATTTTATTAACGCTCTATCTCTGATATAGAGTGTTAATAAAATTTAATAATAAAATGAACAGATTGAAATGTGTGTGTGTTTTTTTGAGAGATAGATAGATAGATAGATAGATAGATACCAAACACAGCCATAAAAGACCTGTCTATGCACAACTCTAGAAATAGAGCGTTTTCTCGTAAAACCTGCTTGCTAAAATATCTTTTATCAGTAAACTACTAAAAGAAGAACAATTTTGGAACTAAGCATTATCACACCTCATCTTTCTCTCTCTCTTTATATATATATATATATATATATATATATATATATATATATATAATATCCGTTTATTTGTAAAAAATATAGTTATTTCGTTAATCTATGTACAATTTACAACGCTTATTACGAGAAATTTTTTGGCTTTTCTCTCACATTCTATAATAATTTTTGGTCGAATTAGCTTGCACATTTATGTGTCTATCACACTAACCATCAAAGTCCTGCTTCAACGTCAGAAACCCATTAATGTTACATTCTGTGTCATAACATAGCTGTTCAATGTAAGTGGTTGCTGGGCGATAAACCAGTGTTGCTCCAAGGCCTAGATGTCCACAGTCGTAGGTCACTCATGAGTTCTTTTTTTGGTTCTCCACCAGTGTTTTGCAAAACGTATTTTGCATACATTTAAGATTGTAGAAATATCAAGGATTTCTCCACAGAGTTGTGATTTAGCTGGATGTTGTCTCCAAGTGTAGCTCTCAGCATCCGTGTGTAGGTTCCATTAAGCTTAGACTCAAGGGTATTACTTAGTGTGCAAGCAGTGATGCCATACATTAACACCAGCCCTACAGTGACGCAAAAGTATCTCCTTTTGAGGCTGATCATATTTCCAGATTACATCCACTTTATTCAAGGTAGCCGGGATTTTAGCTATGTGAATTTTCACAACTTTTTCTGTAATATTTATTTCGTTTCCTAAATTTTCTTGATTCAATTAGCTAAACTTATTTATAAATGAAACTTTGTCTGTGTGTGTATGTGTGTGTGTGTGTGTCCATGTCCCTTACCTATAGACTCCGAAACGGCTGAACCAATTTTCTTGAAAATTTACACAGTTGCACTATAAGCGTCTGCGAGTGTTCTTAGCTAGGATTTGTGTCGAGGTACACCCGATAAATATCCAAAATCGATAATCGAAAAAATCGGTTTATAGAAGGAGTGGTTCGATTTTAATCAAATTTGATACACTCATGGACAAAGACATAAGAAACGATATTCAGAAGTTTCAAAGTTGCAGTTCTTACAATAATGCAGAAAATCGATAATATATATATATATATATATATATATATATAAAAGGCTAGATGTTTGTGTGTTAGTCTACGGTTTCGCTTTAACTGGAAACAACTATTGCTTTTTAGTCTTTCGTGCAAACGACCAAAGAGTCTGAGCTCCAGGACCATGGATTAGTTTTAAAGCTTTCATTACACCCAAGCAACGCCGGGCTATACTGCTAGTAATTATTTATTTGTCTATATACTTGTATATCTTAAAGCATTTTCTAAAGGCCTCCTTGATTGAGTAATAAAAGTTATATTTCTAACGAAATTGTATAGGTACTGTAGCCGAGGGAGCGTGTTTCTTGTACGTCGGGGGTCACCACTGTAGCCGTAAGGGAGTGGTTAATGTTTCTTTGTTCGGCCTTATGTCAGACATAACCGAACCTCCCTACAGCTTACAAGTTTTATCCAGAATTATCATTAAAAGGTTTTCATCAGAAGGTTGGTTGTCGGCAGGGTGGAATGTGTGGAATAGTGTGTAAGAGTGTAAGAATAAAATACATTTTTGAATGTTAAAAAATAAATTTATTATACGGAAAGAATAACAAAAGTTGTAGGAGTTAATGTGCAATTAAAAAAACATTATTAAGAAGTTAAAGGTAGAGTTCGTATTCTATGATAAAGTTATGGGTATCAAGAAATGTAGAAAATGTTCGAAGTAGTAACTGTTGAAAGAGAATATGCGTACGTATGTATGTATGTATGTATGTATGGATGTATGTATGTATATATTCAGTAGGAATGTTTTTGGATGGAGAAGAAGGAAAAGTAATCAGACCAGGCGAAAGAAGAAGAAAGAGAACAAGGTGCGATTTGACGTTATCTCCAGATCGATTTGAAGTTGAAGTTATATTTTAGTTGTTTCGTCTCGCGGCTCCCATCTGACTCTGTTGACCTGTTACGGAATGTCCTTAAGTAATTAAATCTGGTCATGTGACCGGCGCCAGCGAGCTTTTTCACTTTTAGATGTGAAATAACGTCATTATGAATTTCCTGTTTTTAAAACAATCAGGACTCAGAATTTGCTTTTCGCACTGATTTGTGAATTTTTCTTAGTTGGGTTTTCCCACAATGCTTTTAGTTCTTAATTTCTTATACCTACAGTATAATGCTTCACAAGCTTGTCTCGGTAGTTCTATTTTGACTGAGTAGTGAGTTCGATCCAGACTACATCGATTTTGGTCAAGTTGGCCCAGGCTTTAACGATGCGAATTTTCACATCCTTTTGAATAGAATTTATATTGCTTTCTAGGTATTGACTATTTATTTTCTTTTTCATATTTTAATACTGTTCGATAATCATTTGGTATTTTTCTGATATTAGGAACATTCATTACTCTCTTTATATATTTTCATTTTATGCTACCATCCAATAGACATCTTGTATATTTTTTCACATTTTACTCTCGTTCAGTAACCCTTTTATATTTTTCTTGTTATTCAATACATCCTTTTATATTTTCTTATTTTACTATTATTTTTCGTGTTTCACATGTCAAATACTGAATTATCTCCCCTAGATTGCTTTACATTATTACATTATTTTCTGAACGCACTATTTTTAACACGAAAATACTATTATTTATGATATAGATTTAATATTTATTACTCAAAAATAAAATACACACACACACACACACGATTCAAAATACAATTTTGAAATACTGAAAATAAAAACGAACTCTTCCACAATATTTTGTAAGTTAATTTTTCATTTTGTAATATAAATTTAATATTTATTATCCAAAAGCTAAAAAAAAAATAAAAAAAAAAATAAAAAAAAATAAAAATAAGATAAAATACTAAAAAAATTAGTCAAAACACAACTTTGGGATATTAAAATCTAAAAATGAACTCTTCCACAATTTTCGCAGCCTAACTTTTAATTTCACTGAATTTTTTTTTGTATTTTCACTCTTGAAAGCGATCAAGTTCAATGCAGTTATTTTCATTTTAATAATACTATCTTGCTAATCGTTGAGATAATGTCGATATTGCCTTGGTGTTTTTGACTATTCTGATTATATATATATATATATATATATATATATATATATATATTAAATTTTACTCCTATTACATAGTTCTTTATTGCATTTTTTTTTACATTTTACACTAGTTTGATAAAACGTATATATTTTTCACATTAAAAGATTAGGAAATAAGAGAAAGATTTTGTAAATTTCACCCAATGACTGCCAAATGTTTCCTTATAAGAAACGGCTATATTATCATTACCATTACATTTCCCATTTCTAGTCAGTCAGTTAAGTGTCATAGATGATATACGCTTGGGCGATCATGTCTCGAAAAAAGACATGACTGACTGGGCAGAAGATTTTCTCGCAGTAGGTTGACATTACTTCTGTGGTAGACTGGTTAACAATCATGGCTATAGAATTCAATCTACCCTAATATTTAACCCATAGCTGGAGGGAAAAAAGACGGTTTAATATCTTTCCTAAGAATATTTGCGCGTAAGTGAATTCAACTGGAAATCGGACTCGGTTCACCAAATTTTCGTTCCGAGCTGCACAACGCAGGTCCCATGAGGAATGCAATAAAAGACTCGGTTCGGTATTCCGATAATTTAATAGGTCAAGAAATGATTTGAATTAGAATCTGTCTATTTAGCTAGGAGGCAAGTCGTTTCATGGCAGGTAAGGTGAAAAGATATTTGATAAGTTGGCATTTTTAGTTCTCGTCCTTTCTCGTCTATTCACGTACACATTTGACGAATAGTAGTCTCCTATAACTGGTTAGAAAAACGAAAACCAAAACCCCAACAGAAAACAAAGAAAAAACTAAAACTAAAACAAAAGACAAAAAAAAAAAGAAAAAGAAAAAAAAACGAAAACAAAAAACAAAACGTGGCTTGATTGTTCTGTATCCTGTCTGTCTACCTGCCAATGTATTTGATTACTTTAGCATTCATTTCGTTAAGGGAAGGGGAAATACTGTGCATTGGGCCCCGTTGTAACAAATAAATAGTGGGAAAGGAAAGTCTTTTCTTTCCCTTAAATTTGCTACAGTAAAAAAGGCAGGGGTAGTCAAGGTAGACAGCTTAGTAAGTTGATATATCGATAGGCGTGTAATTCTGAGCATTTCACCAAGGTACATTTGTTAGCGAGCTGGTCTCGATGACAATTGCAGATATTGTCAGTCAGTTAAGTGCTAGACGTGATACATGCTTAGGCGATCATGTCTCTAAAGAGACATGACTGACTGCGCAAAAAATATTCCCTCAGTAGGTTGCCATTACTTTCTGTGGTAGACTGGTTGCCAACAAAGGTTACAGATCGCAATCGGTCCTGTTATTTAACCCATAGTTGAAAAAAGAAGAAATGAATTAATGCCTTTTCCATGTGTATCTGCGCGTAAGTGGATTCAACTGGAATTCGAACGCGTCTATTCGATTTGTCGGAACGAGAAATCGAATAGACGCGTTCGACACCACAACGCGTTCTACACGAATAGAGGCGTTCTACACCACAACGCGTTCTACACGAATAGACGCGTTCGACACCACAACGCGTTCTACACGAATAGACGCGTTCGACACCACAACGCGTTCTACACGAATGGAGGCGTTCTACACGAATGGAGGCGTTCTACACCACAACGGACATTATGTACAAAAATATGTAATATTGTAAATTCTGTGTCTGTTCTGTCATTATAATTTCTAATTACAGTCTAATCTATACTGGGACTTCAGTAACTGCTAATTGTGAGAAAGTTTGAATAATCGATCAAATTCATGAAACTGTTGGTACTTCGTAAGAAAGTATATATTATAGAAGATTTCGTTCACATTAACAGTGGCTTACGGCCACATCAGGTTAAAATTCCTGTATGATCACCAAAGTTACGCATGGTCGAGCCTGGTTAGTATCTACATGGGTGCCACCTTGGGAAAACGAATACGGAATTCTTCATCGGACAGCCGTATTTCTGTTGAGTTCGTTATATTCATTTACGCGCAAATACCATTGGAAACGGTATGAATCCAGCAACTTTTCCCCTGCTATGGGTTAATTAGTAAAACTTGTATCACTTAGTCATTATTATCCCCCATCCAAAATTCTTAGCATCTAAAAATATTTTCTGGCTTTAAATAATTTGCGAGAAAGGTATAAGCCCTATAAAACGAATCAATCAATTAAATACTGATTATCTATACAGGCATGTCTTTTAGATTTATTTACATTATTTGGACTATAAATGTATTGAAACTACCGTGGCCAGAAAATGAGGAATCACTTTATATATTGATTGTAATACAGATATGATCCCGACTTTTTATCCAAATTATAATTTCTTGTTTCTTTATCAAATTATGATTACGTATGAATCAAACTTTTGTCCCAGAAAAATATGGGTTCAATAGTAAGACCCATAATCCCAAGCGGCCATTAAACAATTATTATCTCCTCTCACCAGCAAATTCTAACAATCTAAAACTATTTTTGATTTGAAACAACCTTTAAAGCATTGATAAATCGTAAAAAAACTAAAAAGAAAAAAAAAATCAATAATAAAGAGTGCAAATGTTCCCGTGAATAATTTCATTGGTTTTCTAAAAGATGGAAAAGAAATTGCGTTTTGCAAATATCTATTAACAGGATAATGACCTCATTAGTAAAAATTACTGGAGAAAACCATTAATAACAAAAAGTAATAGAGAAAACCATTAACGTCAAGAATTGCAATACGAACTCTGGTATGATTAACAGGCCAGTACGTTAAGAGACATGACTGACTGGGCATGATTTTCCCGTAGTAGGTTGCCATTACTTGCTGCAGTAGACTGGTTACCAACAAAGGATATAGATACCAATCTGCCCTGCTAGTTTATCCATAGACGGAGGGAGACAAGACGAATTAATACTTTTCCCAGGGAGATTTGCGCGTCTAGTGAATGCAACGAATTCAACTGGAATTCAAACTCGGGTCTCTGATTTTTTGTTGCTAGCCGATATCCATTGGACCACAACCTAGGAAAATTATAGTTTCCTTCAAAGTCTTTGATTGTATCAAGATGAATGCAAAAAAAAAAAAAAAAGAAAAAAAAAAGAAAGTTCTTCAGTTTGACATTTGAACTCTGAATGTTATTCTTTTTTTGTCCACGTCACTATTTTGTTCACGTCACTTCGTTTTACTCCAAGCAAACCAATATGCTACTAAGGGGTTGCTAAGTGATTGAGAATTAAAAGAAAATGGAATGAGAATGATAAAAGAACAGGAGTTAGGAAAAGAGAAGATAATGTTTGCAGTTGCGTTAAAATTTTTGAAGGTCAAAGTTGACCGGAAGGCAAGAAGCCGGAATAGAGTTCCACAAACAAGTGCAATAGAAGAAATTGTTAGCATAGAACATACAGTTGGATCTAGCCATTTCAACTGTAATATGATGAGAGCTTGAGATTTGTTTAACGGCATATCAGACTCTGTGGGTTATTTAATGCCAAAAAAGTTGCGGTTTTAAGGTAATTTTTTAATGTCCGATTATAGTGAAAAGGTTGATTTAGTCAGATTTTAATGAAGTGTTTTTGTTTTTATTCTTTTTTACTATAGAAAACTGAAAATGTCTTCTAGTTTTGTAATCAAAAATGTTTTGCTCAGAATAATTTTTCCCCTTCAAAATGTCTTATGGCAATAATATTTTTCTTCAAAAATGTGTAGTTTTCGATAAAAGTGTATTTTTATGTATATATTTCTATAAAAGTCTATTTTTTATACATTCATAGTGTTTTGACCCCAGTTTTGGGGGTGTTAACTATTTGCCCATGACGGGAACCTGAGCATAGCAGCAATTAAGAGGTGGTTCAATGCTCTCCACAACCTCCCAATCAGAGAGTTTGCTGCCAGATGCAGTTTACCGTCATGCTCAGGACCGTAATATGATGAGAATTTTCTGCCAATCAAGTACTGCACTTAAATTAATAAAGTGTAGGTATCGTAGAGGGATGTTCATCAGAACAATTGCCATGAAAGCATTTATGGATAAGGCGTAGGGAAACTACGTTACAGTGGAGAGAAAGTGACTGAAGCCGAGATGTCAGGTTAGTAACAATAACATTGCAGATTATCCTTTGAACCATATCAAGAATCTTTCAAGAGCAATAGACCAGATGTGAAAATACTAATCAAGGCAGGGACGAATGAAAGAATATGTAAGATAGAGTCTGGCCAGAAAAATGTCTCTCACGACACAGTGAACCAACGTTTCTAGCCGCAGACCTAGCAATTGATTCGGTATAATCTTTTTATGCTAGTGGGGAAAAAAAAAGTTAATCTGAGAAGGCGCAATGAGTGGCTCTTTAAAAAAGTTAGTATCAGCCATTCTGATGTAATTAAAAAAAGTATTTAAAGAATGAAACAATCTGAAAAAGGTTTTTAACGATGAAAAAGTTTTTTTTTTAATCATATCACCCCAAGCAAGGTGATAACGCCACTGATGCGCAGGGGGCTACGTAAGGGTAAAAAGATTGGAAAAGAGAAAGCCGGAAACCACATCCTAAACAGGGAACAAGCGATGAGCCTCTTCACCTGTTCAATAGACGTGGGTGGAGTGTGAACCGGGCGATAGTTTAGTCTATCTACTCTAATTGAAAAAAAAAAAAGAAAAGAAGAAAGTGAAAAGATTGGAAAAGAGAAAACCGGAAACCGCATCCTAAACAGGAAACAAGGGATGAGCCTCTTCACCTGTTCAATAGATGTGGGTGGAGTGTGAACCGGGCGATTTTTATATATATAGATTTGTTCTCTTCAGGTTGGAATGCTTACTGTGTGTCAGAAAAACGCTTTGAGATTTTTTTCAGATAAATGATGAGGATCAGGAATTGACAGCTGAAGTTCCTGGGACACACAATGAGGAAGAAGGGCTTGGAGAACCTGATACTAACAGGCCAGATAGAGGGGAAAAGAGACAGGGGAAAGCAACGGATAACATATTTGAAGGACCTAATCAGGTGGATGACAGAACGAGGATTGCACGGTGTAACAGGAGAAGGCGTGCTCAGAGCCACCAGGGTTTAAGGAAACGTGGAAAGCCATGATCGCCTACGCCCTGAAGGGACAGGGCACATAGAAGAAGAAGAAAAAGCATTAAAATAAATTACCTTATCATATTTTATGATCAGAAAACAGAGAGTATATTTATTTATTTATATATATCGGAGACGTTGAATGTTGGATTTTAAACCAGTAATACCCCGAGAAACATACTGGTAGTTCACCGTTATACATCTGACCAGATTTTCGACTTAGGAGGTCTGATCAGGAGAGACAATGATTAACTGAGAAGAAAATACATTCAGCGTTTGTTAATCTCACAATTCTCAGCAATAAATCTAAGACCAGGACCACACATAATATCAGCGATAATAGCAAATGCATAAGTAGCATAGTGCATTATACGAGCTAATGAAGAAAAGAAAGAGAGATATTTACTCGCAGTGGACAGATTTAAAACCCAACAGACATCAATTACTCTAATATATTTAATAAAAAATATCTACCTTTTAGTCGTCGGATATGATGAGGTAATTTAATTTATTGGCCATCATATCCTAAAAAATGTCAACGCATTTCGCTTATATACAGTTTTGTCGTTTATTCTAATGTGGACAAGCAGAACTTAACAGATGTCGTCGGCGAAACGCGTCGTTATAAAGCTTTTCCCATTTGTCGCCACTTTAGTTTTGGATACTATTCTATATCCATTAACACGCATAAACGTGATAACAAAGATACATAGTATTCAGACATTATGAAATATTTTTTAATCATTTCACCCCAGTCAAAGCTGGGCCACCACTAGGGCGTAGGTAGTTCAGTCAGTCAGTTAAGTGCCATACGTGATACACGCTCAAGCGATCATGTCTGGCCGGGCAGAAGATTATCCCGCAGTAGGTTGCCATTGCTTTCTGCGGTAGACTGGTTGCCGACCAAGGCTATAGAACCCTATCTGTTCTGCTATTTAACCCATAACTAGAAGGAAGAGACGGATTAATACCTTTCCCAAGGGTATTTGCGCGTAAGTGAATACAATGGATTCAACTGGAATTCGAACTCGGCTCCCCGATTTCTCGTTCTGAGTCGATATCCACTGTACCACAACGCATATCCTTCTAGGTAGTTACAATGAAATAAAGGACTTGGTACAAATGGTATTGAAGAAAGGATAAAAGATGAACGGGATTCAAGAAGACAGAAAACGGTAATTGATGTTGCACTTACATTTTTACATTGTCGCTATCAGGGAAGTAATTAAACAGAAGGGATTTCCACTGGCGAGAAGCGCGAGAAAATAAAATGTCGGAATAGAAGTGGCTGTTCCATTTAACTATTATGATTCTAAATATTAATGAAATTTCTTTGAATTTGGCCCCTGATTTAACGTTTTTAATTTCCTTTCATCTCAATCAATTCCGATAAAATCTATTTTATTTTTAATCATTACACTTGTTAGTAAAACTGTCAGCGTGTATTTTCTAATTTCTCTCTTGAAACTGGGGAGATAAATAAAAATAATAAATTTAAAAATGTCGTATACTTTCTCAACGTGTGCTAATGGTTCTTTTTTCCTTATAATCTGTGAATTACTATTACTTATCGGGAAAGGTTAAAGAGCTATTCCCCCTTTCTTTCTCGATAATTTTAAAACTCAGACAATGAAAGATAAAAAAAACAGACTATACGCTGATATTTAATCCATATCTGTGGGGAGAAGAAATGAATTCACACCTTCTTAAAGTTATTTGTGCGAAAGTCAACATAATTAGTTGGAATTTGAAAATTAGCTCCTTGCTTTCGAGCTCTCTCTACGCATGCCGCCATCGTCGAAAAATATTTTAATCCTGAATATATAAGCTAATCTAAGCGTTTTTTTTTTATTACTGATTGCATTTTGAGTTTCAAATGTCTTATTTTTATATAAATTATCATAAACGTCTTATAAATATATACATAGGTTAACAAATCAATGATAAAAAAATATGGCTTCATTTCGTTTTTGTCTCTAAAATCTATAATTTGGAAAGAAATATTGTTTTAGTTATAGCAACCACTTACGCCAAAAGCCTGTGACGGAAGCCGGTCTCGAATGGATTTCCTGTCGACCAATTTTCTTCAGTGGTATCGGCCATTTTATATCTCGCTTTGATTTCACGGTTAATTACTTTGGTGCCAAATAGAAAGGACGTCACTTCCTGAGTGGTTTAACGAGATTGCAAATCTATAATGGCTTTAGGGTTCTTTTTACATGCACACTCATTATCATGGTAAATATGTTTTTCTCTCGTTTTTTTTTTCCTTTTTTTCTGTTCGACGCGAGTGACCTGGTTTCAGGACTAGTCGTTTAATGTATTATCGCATGAACAATAATTGCTACAAAAACTGTACTTTTGCACATTGTAACAGATTCGTAGATAAAAACAAAACAACTAAATGGTAACAATTTTCAGCACGGAAAACTGATTCAGCAAAGCGAGTTCAAATTTCAGTCGATGCTGTTTGTAAATATTTCGCTATAAGAGTGACATAAATTAATTACTGCTACCGCTCTCGCACCTTATGAGATATAAAATGTCAAAATGTTTAGTTACTGACATTCCTCGATGTTTGTTGTAGAAAAGATTTGATAAAGGATCACTACTTAAATATAAAAAGTATTATTAAATTTCAGCGCAAATAGACTAATAAGAGTACTTTCGCGTATGATATAACTATGTGATCCACGAGCTGAGAAAATTATCTACATTAAAATATACATTATATATATATATATATATATATATATATATATATATACAGAGAGAGAGAGAGAGAGAGAGAGAGAGAGAGAGAGAGAGAGAGAATAAGACAAGAAAAAGAATAAATATTTATTTAATATCCTTCCATTATAATAAACACCGTTGCGCGCGCACACACACACACACACGCACACACACATATATATATATATAGATATATATATATATAGCGAGACAACATCGGTTCAGTTCATTATTTTTACTACCAGTAACTAAACTTCACTACCAGTTACGAAAGCTGTTACCGGGTGTTTGCTTTGTAACAGTGCCTTATTATTTTATTTTTTTCAATAAATATGTCGTCGAATAGATAAGAATATATATATATATATATATATATATATATATATATATATATATATATATATATATATACTCCCTATTATAATGAAGACCGTTGTATATATATATATATATATATACATATATACATGAACACACACACACACACACACACACACACACATATATATATATATATATATATATAGCGAGACAACATCGGTTCAGTTCATTATTTTTACTATCAGTAACTAAACTTCACTACCAGTTACGAAAGCTGTTACCGGGTGTTTGCTTTGTAACAGTGCCTTATTATTTTATTTTTTTCAATAAATATGTCGTCGAATAGATAAGAATATATATATATATATATATATATATATATATATATACTCCCTATTATAATGAAGACCGTTGTATATATATATATATACATATATATATATATATATATATATACATATATACATGAACACACACACACACACATATATATATATATACACACATATATATATATATATATATATATACATATATACATGAACACACACACACACACACATATATATATATACGTCAGATTAAATAAATTGCAAACATTGTCTGCCTATCTTTTATAAAATACGTTCATACTCACTAATAATCTTTCGCGTATTATAATTGAAAAAATGTGGAAATGCGCTGTTGACAGATGTTATTATTATTTATTTTTTAATGTCCACAAGTAGTTTCAATCTCTTTCCGAGATCATCTTCAGGGGGTGAGTTATGGTAACAAAAAATAACCGTAAAACTGTGTTGCTAAAAATTGCTATAAATTTTTTTTTCTGCTTCAAATAAAACGGTTGACAAATTGCTTCACGTTCATTAGAACGTGAAAATTATTCAAAATGGAAATTTTTTATGTGTTGTAATGTCATGGTCATGCATGTGTTAAAGCATGAAAAAAATTGATTTTTTTATAAACATTTTAGAACAGTATTCATAGCTGATTCTATTAATTGACGGCTTAAGTGTTTAATTGCCCTGAGAATCTGTAGTTTTTTTTTTCTAAAAGAAAATTTTGTGCCTAAATACATAAATTTAAACATATATATATGAAATGATTTGTTTGAACATTACTTTTTGATCAGTACTTGTATTTAAGTAGGCATTCAGTTTTATAAACAAACAGCATATATATACTTTTTTTTACCGGTTTGATTATTTACGATAAATTTTTGTTACGAAAATGTCTGTCATTCGGCAGGATTCGAACCTGCGCCCCTATCCACATAGGGGAAACACACCGATTAATTTGGCGCGTCTTAGACCTCTCGACCACGAACGACCAACCGTCTAAACGTAGTCAAATCAAGCCTATTTTACACAATTTTTGATTCACACAAATAATCATACCTGCACTGAAATGTATCGTAATGACAACACATATAAACATGTCACAGAAATTAACGAAGATTATCGAGATGGTTATAAAAAAATGTATGGTTATATATATATATATATATATATATATATATATATATATATATATATATTCTGTTTTTGGGATTATTTTGTTTTTATCTTATTTCATAATGTAAGATACACAGTAGTAGGTATATATATATATATATATATATATATATATATATATATATATATATATATATATATATATATATAAAAGGTGGCCGTCATTGTAGACGGCATAACGACATGAATATTTTGCTCGCATTTTTAACGGCACGAGCCCACTCGTATCAGAATAATGAACGAAGTAAATAATGCTATACGATAAAAAATCTAAATGAAATGATTATTTTAACTAATGCTATCACTGTCTCTAACAGTTTAAACATAATTCAGAAACGCAATAACTAAATGTTGGGCATGCGATCACATATAATTGTCTGTGATTGATATATACACTGGAAGCTTTCATTCAATGTGTGCTACTTAGATGGGACTTAAATAAATTTGAGTATGTATATAATTTGTAGTAGATAAGAAATTAGGAATTAGAATCAACTTCTTCACTTTTACAAAAATTCACAATGACGTGTGAAAGCCCTTTTTTTTCCAAAATAAAATAAAAGGTCGACCATGTGCTTAAAGAAAAAGTCGAAACCAGATTTCGCAAGTAGTTAAATTGATTTTAACCCATGGGAGCCATTTGCAAGCCTTGAGGACTTAGCGATCCAGTGCGAAATTCAAAAGAACAGTAAAAGACCCAGATCAGCGTCAGCCAAGAGAGTCAGATGGAAGCAGCGAGAAAGACAAAACTAAAATATAACTTCAACTTCAAATCAACCTAGAGATAAGGTCAGGTCGCACCTTGTTCTCTTTCTCCTTATTTCTCGTGTACTGATTCGTCCTACTTCTTCTTCTCCATTCAAAGACATTTCTACTGAATACATACATACATACATACGTACGCATATACTCTTTCAACAATTACTAATACGAACATTTTCTACAACTCGTGATATTTTTAACTTTCTAAATGAACATTAATTTCTACGAATTCTTGTTAATCTTTCCTTTTAATATATTTCTACTTTAAAATGAAAAATGTATATTTTATTCTTACAATATTTCACACTATTGCACACATTCTAACCTTCAACCAACCTTCTGATGATGAATCTGATGATAATTTTGCATAAAACTTGCAAGCTGTAGGGAGTTCGGTTATGTATGACACAAGGCCGAACCAAGAAACATTAACCATCTCCCTACGACTTCAAATTCTCTTTAAAGTTGATCACATATATATTAGAAGAGCCATGCACAGATATCCCGTACTTTTGTGTGTCTGTGTCTGTTTTATATATATATATATATATATATATATATATATATAAGAAAAATTAAGGCAGACACGTTATTTCATGGTGAATCGGAATTACAGGCCTATTTCAGGCGAACCATCATCAGCTTCTGTCTTTATTTTACAAAGGATTTTACACGAATTCTTTGTAAATTAAAGACGGAAGCTGATGATGGTTCGCCCGAAATAAGCCCATGCTTCTAATTCACCATGAAATAACGTGTCTCCCTTAAATTTTCTTATATTTGCTCTATATGTATGTATATGCATATATGTTTAGAGCTCGCTTAGAGAGTTATCCTACCACTGTATGTACGGGATGCTCCTTTGGATTCTTCTATGACCCCACTGCATGCTCATATATATATATATATATATATATATATATATATATATATATATATATATAGCCAAATACAGAAACATACATACATCTATTCAGGAATGGATTAGGAACTGTTTACTCTAGCCTACTTTTATTTCGCTTTCTAAAACACCCAATTAGGCCCAATCTTTTGCTCCAATAAACGCAGTCAAGCATTCTTCAAGTCCCTCGAAGAAAATCTAACCGTATCTGTTCTACGAGGAAGTTGGGATTAGCGTGCTTTCTACTAATAAATAACTATATAAATAAAACAGACAGTGGGGAAGTCAACTTTATTCAAAGAAATAGTGTCGCAGCTGGTTGCAAACTTCCAAAGTTCCGTTAATCACATTCGAATGGTGACACATTTATGAAAACAGGGCTTTACTTTATCCCCAGAATGAATCCCTGTCCATGTAACTTAAAAGTAAATAAATAAATAAAAGTTCCTGCCTATGAAAAAAGAAATAAGAAAAAAGAAAAAAAAGATGTCCTTCCGTCACTTTGGGCGTCTTTCATTCCTTCCTTTTTTTCGTCTTTACGTTTCTTTGCTATGTATTTACTCCTCTTTTGACAACCGCCTACCACTGCCGCCAAAGTTTCTGTTTGCATTAGCATATTTTTTACAAGATGATTTTTGGGAATAGAGGTCAGAATTTCGGATAATGAAGAACAGTTGGATTAGCGCTTTTCAAATAAATTAGTACAGTCTACCGTAAGACGTGAGAAAACAAATGTAGAAACTTGTGTGCATCTCTCTCTCTCTCTCTCTCTCTCTCTCTATATATATATATATATATATATATATATATATATATATATATATATATAACACGCTAAAAGGTCTGTCTCCTTCTACCGAGCGCCCATTGCTCAGAGGTAGAATCGCCGACTTACGCCAATTCGGTCGGGTTTCAATTCTGGGTTAAAAGCAATCGGAGTCTAACCGTACTGATGAGCTGTGATACAGCGAAATTGATCTGTCTGCGGATGACTATAGACTAAACTATCGCCCGGCTTACGCTCCACCCACGTCTATTGACCAGGTGAAGAAGCTCATCCCTTGTATCCTGATTAGGATGTGGTTTCCGGCTTTCTCTTTTCCAATCTTTTTACTCTTACGTAGCCCCCTGCGCATTAGTGGCGTTATCGCCTTGCTTGGGGGTGATATGATTATATATATACCCATAGCGGGTGGGGGAGTGAGCTAAAAAAATAAATGGAAATTAATCAAAATTCCTTATGTTACCAAATAAAATCAGAGATCAACAAAAAAAATTCTGAACATTTTTTTCAAAAATTCTAAGTAGCCTAGTTGGAAAATAAAATAAATCCAAAAAGTAAAATGTTTTCTATTACTATAAACACCGTTGTATATATATATATATATATATATATATATATATAACCGAATGAATAAGGAACGAAGAAAATTGACAACGTCCAATGCATTAATTCAAAACAGTGCTCGATATAATATAGAGCTGTGAATATTTATTATAAATTATATTTTAGAACAAGTACAAATTTTTTATCCACTACAAAGTGTACATTTTGTTTCGACGTTGAAATTACCATGTCTCATCAGGTGGTATGGAAAGGAATGGAAAGCCTCTTTTCTTATATTTGGCGAGTTGTGTGTGGGATGTTTTTTTTTTTTTTATAAGCGTTTCACCCCGAGCAAGATATGTCACTGCCACTACTGTGCAGGGGGCTACGTAGAGTGGAGAAAGGCTGATTAAATATAGGAAATGACAGAGGGTGGGTGATAGGCGGGTAAGGATACCGAGAATGAGGGTTGGGTAGATGAGAGTGTTGTGAGAATAGTTGGGAGTTAGTGTGATAGGAGGTGTCTATTGACCCTACATTTAAACACCTGGAGATAGTAACTGTCGGGAAAGCAGACTTGTGGAAGGGAGTTCCACAGGCGGGAAGCGCGAGAAAAGAAGCTGTGGAGTAGAATTTACGGTTACATCTTATTTGTTTAACTGTAAAAGGGTGGGACCTAGTTGCTAATCTAGTATCTCGTGTAAATTCGTGCTTAGGCGGCACCAGTGATCTAAGCTCATCGGAGCAGAAGCCATGAAAGTACTGTTGTTAGTGGGGGTTAGCGATAAGGGAATAAATCTTGTAAGTTGTCCGTTAAAATTTTGAAAAAAGTGGGCGGGTAAGGAATATAGTTGATTAATGAGAGTGTCGGGAATTTCGTAAACAGATTTAACATTATAAGATGGGGTATAGTTTTATGGCCTCCTGGCCAGGCTTTATTATTTGGGTTTATTAGAGGGGGAGAGTAATGAAGTGTAAAGAGTCGGGGAGAGATGGGATTGGACCTTTCTTTAATGTTTATTTGTACAACTAAAGAATATTTTTTATTTTAATCACAGTTTTTACAATTAATCTAATTTTGTAAATTTAACCTTAATTTCTAATTTAGGAAAACACATTTTTCGATAAAATTTTTACACTTGTAATAACAACAAAGAATAAATGGAAAAGAAAAAAGAAAGTCATTTTTCATGACGTAAGTAATAAAGGAATCAGAAAGATTTTTTGCTTGACGGCATATCAATTTCTATGGGTCATTTCATGCCAAAATTTAACTATTTTGTACGCACTTTTGGTTTTGAGATAATAATGGTTTTACTGATACATATCTTACTAATTATCCCATAGATGAATGGAGAAGCGGTCGAGTCATATTTTTTGCTGTGGTATTTGCCTGAATGAATATAACAACCCGACTGGAATTGGAACATGGCTATCCGATTAACAATTCCGAGCCATTATTCCTTACATCAGCTGCGCATCTAAGCTTACAGCAACTGGTATTCTCAACCTGTCACCCATCAAAGTACTGTCCAGGATCGGCGCTACTTAACTTCGGGTATTGTACAGGACCCGGTGTCTCAACGTGAAATGGCCGCAAGCCAGATATTTTGATCACCTCCGTGATTTTAAGACCGCAATTTACAAAAATACAGAATCTTTCTCGTTTTTTTGCTTTCCAAGGACATCGTTCGGATGCGTTTTGGCAGACTTACTCATGACTCATATTAGAGAAAGAGAAAATGGAGCGAATATATCGAAGATCTCTTCTATGACAAGAGGGAGCAACCTGTAATACACAGAAATGCTGACGAACCAGAAGTATTAAAAACCCAAGTGGAAGCTGAACTGGCCAATAGAAACAAAACAGCAGGACCAGGCGGCATTGTAATAGAGATGCTGGCAGCCTTAGACGATTTTGGGGTAGACAAAATTACAAAAATAATAAATGGAATCCACAACTGTGCGTTTTACCGGAAGATCTAAGCAGATCATTATTTATAGCACTGCATAAGAAGCCAGGCGCAAAGGAAAGTGAACTTCACTGAAAAATCAGCTTAATGATTCACTTAGCAAAACTCATCATCCGGATACTGTTAAACAGAGTGCAAATCAGGTATGAGGTAGGGAAAGAACAGTGCGGTTACGTCAAGGACACGGGAACGAGGAACGCGATATTTATGTTCAGGAAAGGAAATACAAATGCAGAAGGACGTGTACATCTGTTTTATAGACTTGAAGAAGTGATTCTTCAATGGTTTTTTTCGGCGTCTTGGTTCTTCTATTGCGTGTTACTTTTCAGACGTTGGGGGTCACCAGTGAAGATATAGGGAGATGGTTAAGCAAAACTCATCATCCGGATTCTGATAAATAGAGGGCAACTCAGGCATGAGAGAGGGAAAGAACAGTGCGAATACGTCAAGGACACGGGAACGAGGAACACGACACTTATGCTCAGAAAAAGAAATAAAAATGCAGAAGGACGTGTACATCTGTTTTATAAACTTGAAGAAGTGATTCTCCAATTAGGTCTTCTTTTTTTCCATTGGTTCTTTCATTGCGTGTTCCTTTTTAGACGTCGGGGGTCACCAGTGAAGATATAGGGTGCGTGTTCTTTGGACGTCCGGAGTCATCAGTGATGCTATAGGGAAATGGTTAAAGTTTATTAATTCGGCCTTGTGTCATACATAACCAAACCCCTAGAGCTTAGAGATTATTCTTTATTATCAGAAGGTTATTTTTGTTATCATCGTCAGAAGGCAATCAGCAGGTTATAATGTGTATATTTGTGGAATCTGTGTTATAATGTGTATATTTGTGGAATCTGTGTTATAATGTGTATATTTGTGGAATCTGTGTTATAATGTGTATATTTGTGGAATCTGTGTTGAAGAGTGAAGAAGAGTGGAAGAACAAAAATTTTTCATGTTAAAATAGAAATTTCTTAAAAGAAAAGAATAACAAGAATTCGTAGAAATTAATGTTCAATGAGAAACAAGTTATGCGTTAAGTGTATCAAGTGTTGTAGAAATGTTCGTAGTAGTAAATTGTTGGAAAGAGTTTATGTTCACGTATGCTCTCTTTTCCATTAATATTTCTCTCCACTCCCACTCCGGGAAACCTCCTACCAACAGATTTTCTTACTACTACCAAAGTGCAAACTGGGATTTGTTTCGCGATTTCCTATGCGACGTCCCAAGGGAAACAGTGTTTAGCCTTCCCGTTGAGGATTGCGCCTCTGAGGTTTGGTAGGAATGTCTTTGAATGGAGAAGTAGTAGTAAAAGGAATCAGCACACGAGAAAGAAGGAGAAAGAGGACAAGGAACGACGCGTCCGGATTGTGGTTGAAGTTTCTCTCGCTACATTTTAGTGTGTTATCACGCTGCTTCCATCTGACTGACTGACTCTGATCGAAGTCATTTACAGTAATCTAGATTTTTCGCACTCGACTGCTAAGTCCTTTCAAGGATTGCAAATCACTTCCATTGGTCAGAAAATTAATTTAACATCTAGCCGCGAAATCCAGTTTTGACTTTTTCTTTAAGCACATGGACAATCTTTTTTCTATTTGGCAAAACCAGAATTTCACACGTCATTGTGAATTTTTGTAAAAGTGAAGAAGATTGCTTTTGATTCTTAATTTTCTATTCACCACAGTCTACGCAAAGACGTTCGATAAAGTACGCCACAAAAGCCCGACAGAGATGCCCGACAATCTTGACATATTCGGGAAAGACATTACTATAATCAAGAACCTATACTGGCAGTAAACTGCCTGTATACGGACAGGAAGTTAATTTAGCGAAAATAAAATAACAAAATAGAAAGTGAAAGACGAGGATATCTCTTCTCATCAGGTTTATTCAACCTATACAGCGAGGCGGTTATGAGAGAACTAGAATTTCTGTCAGAATTCATCATCTTAACGGTATAAACGTAAATGAAACAATGCTGCTAGCAGATCAGAAAAGAAACTACAAGATATTCTACAGTAGATAACTTCCTGACCGGGATGAAAACATCGATGTCAGCTTTCACCAGGAGGAAACCTCAGAGGCGCAATCCTCAACGGGAAGGCTAAACACTGTTTCCCTTGGGACGTCGCATAGGAAATCGCGAAACAAATCCCAGTTTGCACTTTGGTAGTAGTAAGAAAATCTGTTGGTAGGAGGTTTCCCGGAGTGGGAGTGGAGAGAAATATTAATGGAAAAGAGAGCATGATCGGCGTTTTCAAGAGAACAATGCTGCAAGGCAGAAGTCAGGGTCAGAGTTGAAGCAGAAATCTAGCAGAGAGAAGCGTGTACTGTAGGTATATTGGGGAGGCGCGTGGAGAAATGCAACACTTGGGTAAGAGATTGAGTAATTGCAAAGTTCATGGCATAAATGCCAGTAGGAACGGTTTTTCACCCATTTGGTATAGTGGGCATTAAAACCACCGAACAGAAATATGTTAGCGAAAGGGTGAGCAGAAGTAGCGTTATCTATATTGTCAAAGTTACTGTTTAGAAGGGAGCAGTCAGGAGAGGGAGGGGAACGGTATGGAAAGAAAATATAGCAAACCGATTTTAGAAGTGAAAGATGGAGACACATGTATGAATGGTCATGCGATTCGAGAGAAGTCATTCTAGTTGGAGAGTGGTGTCAACTGACATAAACCCCTAGATCAAGCATATGGACAGTGGAAGTTTTCTTTGAGAGGGGAAGGTAGCCAGGAATTGAGAAGTCTGAGGATGGGATTGAGGGGTTAGAATTAGTTTCACAAAGAGTGAAGATGTCAGGGGACTTTTCGTTGAGGAAAGATTCCACACCGCAGATGTTGGTACGCATACCACGGATGTTCGTGAGGGAAATGTTGAGCTTTTTTAGGTGATTTTGGTTCAGTTGGTGTAGCTTTGTTTTTAGAGATGCTATGCACCTGCATAGTTTCTCTAAATATTTAGAGAGTGTTTCCAACTAGCCCACCTTTAAATTGAATTTGTGTCTCCCCAAATTCAATTTAAAGGTGGGCTATTTTGTTTGCAGTTTTTCTCTAACGGAACATTGCTTTGGATGTATTCAACAATTCCCATAGCAGAAAGTAAAATTGAACGGTAAACAAACAGAAATAAGAGGAAAGTTATCATGTTTTCCCTAAAACATATTCTCGTTCGTGAATATAGCATTGGTTAATTGTGTACAATGTAAGTGAATTCATTTTCTCAGCGGTAACTGAAATATAGTCAAAGGAGGGGATTCAGGAGTTAAGATTAGTTCCGCAAAGTTATGTTCTTTCTTGACTTGAAGTTACAAAACTGTAACTTTGTCTTTATATCGTTAACACAGTTCTTAGTTTGTGAACGATTTGCCTCATGACTGTTGTTCTGACTGCTTTTGCCTTGTATATAAGATTCCACACCGCAGAAGTTGGTATGCATACCACGGATGTTCGTGAGGGAAATGTTGAGCTGTTTAGGCGATTTTGGTTCAGCTAGTTTAGCTTTGGTTTTTGAGATTTTTGTTCATTTTTGTGTTGTTGGTGAGTAGAGACCTCAAGCAGAAGTGGGAGATGGTCATTGACTGCGACATGTTCAGGAAGGGAGCTGGCGCTGACTGCATCATAGTATGGCCTCGGGGTTGCCCACCGGAAACGCTTGCAGCGACACCTATCTATGCGTATCATTGCACTGCGAGAAGGCTGATATTATGCAACTGTTGATCAGAACAGCCATTCTCAAGAGTTAGAGCTCCTAATTACCAGTCAGAAGCAGCAACCAGAAAACTACCAGCCCGGTACCACCTTCACAATGAAGAGACATGGCTACCGACCACACATATCACAGAAAAATTGCGAGAGCACCAATACTGAGGTCTGAGAAGAGAAAGAGAACCGGGAACCTCTTCCTAAACAGGGAGCAAGGAACGAGCTTTCACATCTGTTCAATAAAAGAGGGAAGTGTGTGAACTGAGCGATAGTAGGTTTTGTCTACTCGAATTTGGAAAAAAATAAGTTAAATTCATTAAGTTTCAATTTTGTAAAAGTCAGATCACTTATTGGTCCAGTAAAGAACTTGAACCAGCAGTAGCTAACAAAATAAAGACAACAGCCCAGAATTGGAAAGGCTGGACACCAACGAAATGATAGAGTTTTAGAAAAGCAAGAGAAAGAGAAAAATATCACAGCCCAAAATTGGAGAGGCCAATTAACTGAAAATGATGATCGATTTCGACGTACAAGTTCACTTTTTTGGGCAAAAATCAAATTGAGCGAATTGATTAAATTTATCCACAACCATCCTATATATGCCACACTGGCTGGAAAAGTTGGGACTTAGGGTTGGGGTCATTCATCTAGGAAAGAGAATGGCAGACACATACCGAAAGAGAAAAAATAAATTAGTCCCTACTGCAAGGGATGTTAGAAAATCCACATCGGAGCTAACATTCTTTTAATAATTCAAAGATTAAAAAAATTCTACATTTAAAGTAAAGGGCAACATTAAGATAATTAGAAGTTCAACCAATATTCTCTATTATCGAGTGAACCGGGCGAACATTTTTCCTGAAAAACTGTTTTAAGAGAAAAAGATTACTTTCTTATGGCTTACAAAACGTATTTTTTTTCTTAAAAATACCTGAAAAATTCACAACAATTTGGGTCAAGTCACTGAATCTAACGGATGTGCGTTGTGGTACAGTGGATATCGGCTCGGAACGGGGAACCGAGTTCGAATTCCAGTTGAATCCATTGTGTTCACTTACGCGCAAATACCCTTGGGAAAGGTATTAATCCGTCTCTTTTTTTCAGTTATGGGTTAAATAGCAGGACAGATTGGGTTCTATAGCCTTGGTCGGCAACCAGTCTACCGCAAAAAGCAATGGCAACCTACTGCGAGATAATCTTCTGCCCAGTCAGTTATGTCTCTTTCGAGATATGATCGCCCAAGCGTGTATCACGTATGGCACTTAACTGACTGACACTGAATGTAACCATCGTTTTTATCCACTGAGCTATGTATCCTCGAGGTTAGATCAAGTGATTTGAGCCAGAGTTGTGAGTTCAATACATGGCTTCAGCATTGGTGATCAAATAAAGTAAAAAAAAATATGGAACATTTTTACATTCCATATCACCATCAGAAAAGAACATGTAAAAGAAAGAGTGCTACCCAAATATACATTAACATATAAGTATGTATACGAAGATTAACGAAACTGGTTATAAACAACCGACAATTTGAAATGATTTGTTTGAACATCATTTAGATATTCTCTTTATATGCTATTGGATTCGTTTAGACTGATCGTCATTCATGGTCCAGAGGTCTAAGACCAGCCAGATCACTTGGTGGCTTCTCCTATGTGGATAGGGGTCGCAGGTTGGAATCCTGCCGAATGACACACATTTTCGTAACAAAAATTTATCGTAAATAATCATGCCGATAGAAATAAATATATAATATTGTTTGATTATAAAACAGAATATCTACTTAAATACAAGTATCGATCAAAAATAATGTTGAAACAAATAATTTCATAAGTTTGTATATGCTTTTCGCGTGTATTCAATGAAAAGACATGCTACAATTGTTGAACGTAAGATCAACAACCAACTGACATCTACTAAATTCTAGGTGCGTTCTCTCGACCTCATTTGAATTTTCTTTCCTTTTATCGTTCCTTTTATTCTTCTTTTCTACTTCTCTCACTTCGTCCCACCAGCATCAAAGACACGGCACAACACTCCGATAGTCTACAGTAAGCCTAATCGATAGACTTTAAAACCATGGTTCCCAATCACGGGTTAAATTACCCCAGTGAGGTAATGAGGCCATATTTTGTGGGTAATGGATGTTTGGTTTGGGAAGAGGCAATCAGCTTATAATTTAACACTGTGCCAAGTCATTAACGAGACAGCATTTCAAGGAAGAATTCCCCCTTCCCCAATCTCTCTTAAAGTATCTTTCTTTCAAGCCTTGTGGAAAAACAAATCAAAATTTCTCCACTTGTTAGAAACCAGATCATAGGACTTTTTGTTTTGAAGCTTTTGTTTGAGACCAAGTCTGGTCTAGACACCTTTTGGATCTTTCGTCTTCTGGATATACAAACACTAACCTCTAGCGCAGTACAAATTCTCATAGGATTTTCAACCACTTATCTATGTGAACAAGGTTTTTCTACTGTCCTTGGAATGAAGACCAAGAAACGTAGCAGACTCAACGTGGCAAACGTCGCCCGAATAGCCCTTTCAGTCACAAAGCCAAGAATAAATAAACTGGCACAGGCAATACAAGCTCAACACTCACATTAAGAATCACGGCTAGGTTACGGCTACTATACCTCTGATTATTATAGATTGGAACTATTGTATTGAATAATTTCCATTAACTTTGTCTGCTTTTGACGTACAAAATATAATATATAATTACTTCTTTTCCTATATTACGGGTATTTGTTCATTGGGGTAATAGATAATAGTGAAATTGTATTTTGAGGTAATCGTAGCAAAAAAGTTAGAAACCATTGCTTTAAAACAAAAGTATCAGAACAGATATTTTTTCTTCTGGGTTGATGAATACCGTTCAAGGGCAGGTGAACAAACCTGGGCTTCATAAAACCAAAAATTATTCGTAGGCAAAAATAAAAATCGTCGCCGTTGAAGCTTGAAGTACAGTGCTACAACGTACTGTGACGGACATATCTAACAGGGTACATAAAACAGCAGGGATCCATCGCTGCTACATTGATTCACTACTTCCTGATATTTCCCTTGATTAATATTCCTTTGTTCTCGATCCTTAGTTATGCTTCTGTTTCTAGCTCCTCCACACCTAGTACAAAGAGAGCGAGCGAGCGAGCGAGCGAGAGAGCGAGAGAGAGAGAGAGAGAGAGAGAGAGCTATGAAGGAAATATCTATTCTCCCATTAAATTTCCCCCATTATGACCATTATTATATACGTGATATGATAACACTGTATTTCATGACGTTCGCTGAAACGCAAAATAATAAGAAATATGCTTTGTTTTCAGCGAAACTGTTATACCACTAAAACATACGCTATATAAAACTATGTATACATATCTACACTTATCCCACGCGGAGATCATATATCTACACAGGAAGTAGACTATAGGACAAAGCAAAAACTTAGAGTCTTACATATAATATGGAGATTCTTCTGAGTTTCTTGAGTAATAATGTTTAAGGTAACAGATTCAAACAGGCCGGTATATTCTAGTACGTTCTCGGCAAAAAATATTTCGCGAACGGGAAACGGTAAGTCGGGTTTTCCCAAATTGAGTACTGAAAACCGGATTTCTTTCTATATTTGGGGAAGATATATTCCCAAAAGGAAATGATGCCATGAAATGCTAAGCTTCAGCATTTGGCAGATGGCTTACCCGGGCGGATATCCGGGCAGGAAGAGCAAACATGTGTGTCTCAACACTAATAACCCTACTGACTGAATGACTGGCAACTTACGTCACTGTATAAAGGACGTCATTAAGCAGCCGCCATGTAACTTATCTCTACCGACGGGAGATAATTGCCTTCTGTAACCACATAGTTTCCATCAGTGAATATATTACTCGTATATTTGGTCGAGCTAGCTCTGGCCTACATGAGTCTATCATGCCATCCATCACGGTCCTGCATCAAGGTCGGGTAGCATTAGTTGTCATAACATAGCTGGTCAATGAAGGTGATTGCTGGGCAACCAACCTCTCTTGCCTCATGGCTATGTGTCGCGTAAGATTGTAGAAATATCAAGGATAGGTCTTTATAGTTGGATGTTGTATCCAAGACAGGCTAAGTATAGCTCCCAACATCACACTTTAGGGTATATTAAGCTTAGGCTGGTACCATACATGAATACCGCTGCTACTTGAGATTGTCTGGTAAATCAAGTTTCCAGATTATATACAATTTGTTCAATGTGGCGCAGTCTTTAGTTATGCTAATTTTCACATTCTTTACTTCGCTCCTTAGATTTCATTTAATCAATCATACCTTTACAATTGTCTATATATTTGTGTATCTTAAAGCATTTTCTAAAGAGCTGATTGATTTAGTAATAAAAGTTATATTTCTAACCAGGTTAGCAGTGAGGAACACCTCGAGGTAGTGCAATGATTAGCAAGTTTATCCCGCTGGATCTATTGCGACTTAGTATGAGTTCGATCCTCACTGAATGCTCCATAGGTTGACCTTGTGCTACGATTAAAGAATCGTTTATACTTTCCTGGATCCGGCTGGATTAGTCCATAGTAACAATAAGCTCGAGCACCAGGCGGTAGCTCACCTTCGGGACGGGGCTGCAGTTATTATCTTGCGCCTGAAGCATCATCAACAGGGGATGTGTGGATTTGACGTGGTCAATTTTTTAGCAGTTTTGCCGTTGAACCCACTTTAAACCTCGACCTTGTGTCACATTCAGTAGCGAGGTGGGCGTGTTGAATTAATCAACTTTTTCTATATGCTCTGTCATTCCAATCGAATGTGGTTCTACAGAAGGATGTTGAGGATACTATGGACTAAACATGTAAGCAACGACAGGGTTTTGGAGAGGATGGAAACGAAAAGGAAGCTGATAATATCAGAAAAAGATTACTAAAGTTTCTTGATTATGTAATGAGGAAGAAGGGCATGGAGAACTGATACCCACAGGACAGATGGCGGGAAAGAAGAACAGGAGAAAGCAACGCGTGACATACTGGATGGATTTGAGTAAAAAGATGGCAGATCAGGTTTCGGGATGGGTAACAAGACAAAAAGTTTTAAGATTTACAAGGGATAGGAAGATGTGGAAGGCCGTGATCGCATACGTTCTGAAGGGATACAACACATAGAAAAAGAATAATAATGATTAAGTGACAAGTTTTACTTATTAATTCTTAGCTCGAGGAATTGGAGTAGATAGACTGAACTATCGCCCGGTTCACACTCCACCCACGTCTATTGAACAGGTGTAGAGGCTAATCCCTTGTTCCCTGTTTAGGATGTGGTTTCCAGCTTTCTCTTTTCCAATCTTTTCACTAATACGTAGCCCCCTGCACACCAGTGGCCTTACCGCCTTGCCCGGGGTGATGTGATTAAAAAAAAGAAAAAAAAAAGAAGAGGTGGGTTACTATATTTCCATTTGCGTGTAAGAGAGTACAACGAGACCAACTGAAAGTGGAACTCGGCTCTTCGATTAAAAATTCTGATCCATTATTCATTACACCAACCGCACATCTAAACTTATAGCACCCGATATTCTCAAGCGGTTGTCCATCTTAGTACTGGTTAGACGTTGCTTAACTGTGGCGATCGTACTGGAACCCGTGTTTCAACGTGATGTGACCGTAAGTAACATATCAAGTAATTATTATAATCAAGTTAGTGTGATTGCTATTTCGAAGTCGTTGGTTAAATTCTCGTATCGCAGGACGTAGTGAATTTATTCTCAGATAATTTGATTGCAATTTTCTTCAATTTGCTTTTCTGGTCTTATGGTATAGTTCAGTAAGAAAGCCTCATATTGAAACTTCGGAAACTATTTTTGACCCATTCAGTGCCTTTATTATCATTTCATCCAACGCAAGCCAGGTATGCCACTAGCGGTTACAGTTAGTGAAAGTGAGAGAAAAGATTGAGTCGAGAGAATTGAGGAAAGGACAAAAGATGAACGGGATTCAAGAAGATAGAAAATGGCGATAGACGTTGCATTTAAATGTCTGAAGATTGTAGTTATGAGGGAGGTAAATAAACTGAAGGGAGTTCCACAAGCGGGAAACGCGAGAAAAGAAGCTGTTAGAGTCTAAGAGACGATTGCTTTTAACTATCTCAACAGTAAACAGGGTTGAGACCTAAATAGCAATCTAGTGTCACACTTAAATTTATGCGGTCCGGACTCCAGGTAAAAAGTTGTCAGAGCAGCCGTCATGAAAATATTTGTAAAAAAGATAACGGGTAGCGACGTCACGTTACTGAGAAAGAGACTGAAGTCGAGATGGCAAGCCAGAATCGATTACATTATAGATCTTTCTTTGGGTTTTGTCCATAGCTTCGAGATGAATATCAGGAGTGCCAGACCAGATATGACAGCAGTATGCAATGCACAGTTAAATGGTAAATTCATATATGTGAAAAATGACTCTCACGAGAAAAAAAGTTTTTTTTTTTTAATCATATCACCCCAAGCAAGGCGGTAACACCACTGATGCACTGGAGGCTACGTAAGAGTGAAAAGATTGGAAAAGAGAAAGAGAAACCACATCCTAAATAGGGAACAAGGGATGAGCCTCTTCACCTGTTCAATAGAAATGTGGGTGGAGTGTGAACTGGGCGATAGTTTAGTCTATCTACTTCTATTGAAAAAAAAAAAAGAAAAGAGTGAAAAGATTGGAAAAGAGAAAGTCGGAAACCACATTCTAAACAGGTATCAGGGGATGAGCCTCTACACCTGTTCAATAGACGTGGGTAGAGTGTGAACCGGGCGATTCTGGCACGATACAGTGTTTTACAGTTACTTTGACATGAACAGCACAACAATAGTTTTTGCCTTTAAGTTGTTTTTTTCTTTTTCTTAGCCTAAATATAGTTTCATATATTTAAAACTATAATCATAAAGTATAATAAATCTTCAACCTTTCATATAAAATAAAGAAAATACGAATTTCAAATAAAATGATCACGATACGTGCAAAACTTGAAGACATTAAATAAATCAGCGTCAAGAGAATATATCAACCGAAATAAAATAATAATAATAATAACTGACTAAAACCCATCTTACTTTGTTCCATCATTAAATTTAAAAGGAGTAACAAAAGTACATTCATTTTGACGTACTCGATTACATTGCACCGATGCAATCCAAAGTGATCTTTATATATTTACAATTAAACACTGCTTATGCTGGCTAACGACAAAATAAAGCGGCATTGTGGGAAACCAAACACTACCTTCAAAAAGAAAACAAAATGGAAAAAAAATTCAAATTAAATTTGGAATCTATTCCTGTCAGACATCTTGAAAAAGAAATGAAAGTATCTTTCAGCACTGTCATAATATAACTTTTCCGTAGAACATATTTGAGTTATAAAGTATAAACTCTCTTTATTGTAATACGGAGAGTTTTTTTGCAAGTCAGCTGAAAAGTTCATAGGCTCACTATGGACTGATGTCAGAGTAAAGAAGTATTGCAGGAATTTATTACAACTCTTCTTATTAATAAGTGAATTTTTTTTTTTTTCAGGTCTCTCGTTTCATCTAGAGAATGCATCAGCACACTATACCTTGTTTTCAATAACTGCTTTGTGTGACCTTGCCTTCGAAGTGATTTGACCCCATCTATCTACCATATGTGCCCTAACATGAATAAAGTGTACTTGGCTGAGAACCGGTATCACAGTGATGCTGACATGCTGTTGATAATTTTTTGACCAATAGAATGAAAGCTTCTTTACCAATGGTATCCATTCACTGCAATACCGACAAAAAATAATGTGAACCGCAAGGGGAAAATGTTAAAAAATAAAACTCATCTGGTCCCATTCCACAAGAGTATCTTAGTCAGCTTGTGAACTTTACAACGATCCCTCCTACTTTAGGCTTCGATATAATATTTTGCAGTATTGTTTTATTTATAATCACTTTTCTTGAAAAAAAGAAATAGCAATCTTCTCACGGCACCATCATTTTTAACAATCTTTCTCTACTCCAAGAAACCTGTTTCAAAACTTTTAGGGATTTTTTTTTTATCGTATCACCCCGAGTAAGGCGGTAACGCCACTGATGTGCAGGGAGCTACATAAGAGTAAAAAGATTAGGGGTTACATAAGAGTAAAAAGATTAGGGGGCTACATAAGAGTAAAAAGATTAGGGGGCTACATAAGAGTAAAAAGATTAAGTAGAAGAGGGTGAAGAGGAAGACGAACCAGTTAGAAAGGAGCAAGAGAAGGATGGGAATACAGGTGTGATGACAGTTGCAAAGGTGGAGAGAAAGGAAAAGATATACGGGGTGGTGAAGAAAGAACTAGAGTCAAGTGGTTAAGAGATGAGTATTGACATTGCATTTGAATTCCTGGAGGTTGTAATGTTTCTCTCAACTTTTAACTTGGTTAGAGTGACTACGTGGAATACCAGGTGCTCTATGCTTTGTTCGACGGCTGATGTAATATATTATCGACACGGAATTCTTAATCGTCGAGCCTAGTTCTAAGTTCAGTATTCTCATTCTTCTGTTACCCACTTCCTGACACCCCCTATAACCTGTCACTCTTTCTTACAACTTTCTTCCTATGTAACCCCCTGCAAAACAGTGGTAGTAAAATGCCGTGTTTGGGCCGATATATATATTTAATCGTATCACCCCGAGCAAGGCAGTAACGCCACTGATGTGCAGGGAGCTACATAAGAGTAAAAAGATTAAGTAGAAGAGGGAAACGAACCAGTTAGAAAGGAGCAAGAGAAGGATGGGAATACAGGTGTGATGACAGTTGCAAAGGTGGAGAGAAAGGAAAGGATATACGGGGTGGTGAAGAAGGAACTAGAGTCAAGTGGTTAAAAGATGAGTATTGACGGTGCATTTAAATTCCTAAAGGTTGTAGCCGTCAGGAAAGCAAGAATATGGAAACGAGTTCCACAGGCGAGAAGTGCGAAAAAAGAAGCTGCAGGAGTAGAATTGTCTTCTGCATTTGGTTGATCTAACTGTGAATGGGTGAAACCTAGTTGCAAATCTGATTGCACTAGTAAACACCTGTTTCAAAGTCACCAACAACTTAAGTTCGTTAGAGCAGAAGCCATGAAAGTATTTATAGAACAGACAAAGGGAAGCCACATACCGTCGTTGAGGACAAGTCGGTACCTATCACATTACTGATTCTTCTTTGCAATTTTGCAAAATTTTGAAAGGCATTTTGGACTCGTTTTAAGTCCTCTATAATTAAGTTTTTACTTTAATGTTCAATTAAAATTTTTGTGTATGACTCCAAAATTCATTGTATATTTTTCTTTACTTTAGGCCTCTAATTAGTTCTTGATATTTTCTCTATTTTTAAAAACAATTATTTAATTTTGTTCTGCCATTTAGGGTCAGGTGCCCCTGCTGTTCTCCTCAGTGTTCTTGACAAGCTCCAAAGGAGAGTCTGTAATGTGATAGGTACTGATCTGGCGACTCGACTGCAGCCACTTTCCCATCGTCGAAATGTGGCCTCCCTCTGTCTCTTCTATAAATACTTTCATGACTTCTGCTCGGACGAGCTTAAGTCACTGATGCCTCCTCAACAGGTGTTTACCCGTGCAACCAGACTGGCAACTGGGTCCCACCCATTCACAGTCAGGTTAGCCAAACGCAGACGACAATTCTACTCCTGCAGCTTCCTCTCTCGCACTTCCCGCCTGTGGAACTCACTCTCGTATTCTTGCTTTCCTGACGGCTACGACCTCCAGAAATTTAAAAGCAAAGTTAATACTCACCTACTGACCACTGGACTCTAGCTCTCTCCCCTCCCCTGTATAATCTTCACTTTCTCTCCGCCCATGTATCTGTCATTGCACCTGCTTTCTCAGCTTTCTATTGTTCCTTTCTAACTAGCTTGTACTCCTCACTCTTTTCTAATTAATCTTTCTACATTTATGTAACCCCCTGCACATCAGTGGCGTTTCTGCCTTGCTCGGGGTGAAATGTCTTGTCTTCCCGTTTGGAAAGGGTTAAACCTGCAACATAACATACATCCTGAATCATCCATCATTTACATTTCGCCAATCACTATTCGCGTTTAATTAAAAGCTGCAAATAAATTGTAAACACCAAAATACAACACTACAAAATAGAACAAAGCGTATTCTTTTGATAGACTTAACATAAATCACTTTACCTTTTCTGACATATTAAATGGTCGAAAACAAAACGCTGAAGCCAATGTCTGGAGGGATATATCTCTGGCCAAAGAAACTTGCACGACCGAAATTAAGTTGGAGAAGCAACAGACTTATAGTCTGAAAAGCTGGCACCATATATATAAAGTTGCATAGGAGCGAAAAATTTGTAAAGAAATAAATTACTTGAGCTCACAATCAGCCACAGACAAAAATAGCATATAGCAATTAAGATTTAAATAAATTATCGAGAATAAGCTTACAGAAGTATTTTTTATCGCGTAAAATTTGATTGCCAGGTTAAAGTTGAATTTTTACAACACATTGGTTAAATTTTAATTTGTTGTGTGTTTTGAGAAAATCAATTTAGTTTCATTACTCATAAAAGGATGTTTGAGCGAATGAAATAAGATTTCTATTCTTCTTCTTTTTCTTCTTTTTCTTCTTCTTCTTCTTCTTCTTCTTCTTCTTCTTATTATTATTATCTTCGACTTAAGGCGGAGATAATATAGTTATTTTCTAAGCGCAACTTAGATGTGGCACAAGGCCGAAAATATAGGGCACCCAGTGAGGATCGAAATCACTACTCAGTTGTGATAGGTTCTAGTGAGACAATTTTGCGAACCATTACGCCACGGCGAAATGCCCATTTTCTAAGTGCCACTTGGATGTGGCACAAGGCCGAAAGTATGGGGTACCCAGTGAGGATGGAAATCACTACTCAGTTTTAATAGGTTCTAATAAAAAGCTTGCTAACCATTACACCATGCCGAGGTGCTCTAATGATTTTCTAAGCGCCGCTTATATGTGGCACAAGGCCGAAAATATGGGACACCCAGTGGGGATCGAACTCACTACCCAGTTATAATAAGTTCAAGAGAGACAAGTTTGCTACTCATTACACCACACCGAAGTACCCAAGGTGGAGGTATTGTATTCGGTTGCGTTTATCTGTTTTCTTGTTCGTGATCAAGATATCTCAAGACCCATTGGATGGATTTGGATGAAACTTTCAGGGATGATTGGTCTCACGACTTATTCTTATTTTAATAATCATACCTTGCTAATCACTGGGATGATGTCAGTATTGCTTTAGCAGTAGCTTGCGGTCTTTGTCTCCTTTATTATTATTATTATTATTGTTATTACACTGATGTAATTTCATATTTTATTTATACATAATCATGTTCAGCACTTAAGCTTCAGGCAAAATTTTTCAGATTTTATGCAGAGACGGTAGAAGTGTAGATTTTAATAGGCTTACAAGAAACAGGAAACCGAACCATAAACAGGAAACAATGATAAACTTTTGTTAAAAAAACTAAGAGGAATCTGATCAGGAAGATAAGCGAACCTATCTACTTTTATCGTACACTTAATTTCTTGTGTGCCCTTTTAAAGCTGATTTGCTTAATTCACGTGTATGTCTTTCGGTTATATATCAGTCTCCTCTTCAATCGATCTTTCTTCATTTCTCGACTAGTTTTACTTTGCCAATGCATTTGCTGGCGTGTGTTATGTTGTTAAGAATTCCGATTGAACTTTTCGAAGTATTCTTGGCGCAATCATACGTATGTCATTTCATTTCAGCTAAATTTGATCTTATTTTTCTTTTTTATATTTAGTTTATCTAATATATATATATATATATATATATATATATATATATATATATATATATATATATATATAAAATGAATACATTTTTAAAAAATGTAAAAAATAAAATAAAAAAAAATAATGCGAGACTCAAGATGCATTCAAGGTAGAGAGTTACTGATAGAGATTATTGTTCGGGAGGTGGAAAGAAGAAATAAAAAATGAATATTATAAGGATAATATCGGTTAACCTTGATTTACAGAAACCAACATTGTAGTTGTCAAGGAAGCGACCTCTTGAAAGAATTTTTTTCATGAAGTAAGATTTCTAAGGAAGAAGCTATATGAGCTGAACTTACAAATTTTCAGATTTAATTTATTTACACTCATTGGACTGTTGTCCTCATCTTTATTGCCATGTTTACGACGTTTCTGATGTTGTACGATCCGACCTTATTCAAGAGCTATGGATTTGGAACCGAACCTGTTATTTCGATAACGTGGATATATCATTCTCATTCCATATGCAATGTCACTTCCAGATGAGATGCCATGTAGTTATCTGCTCAACTCACTAAGTTATTTGTTCTATACTGCTGTAGCCATGTGTCCTCAAAGACAGGTGGTCCAGTGTTTATGGCATTGGCTGGTTCTCATGACTTGACCTAAAACGTTGTGAGTTCAATACCTGGCTACAGCAGCAGTGAATGAATAACTTGAGTTGAGTTAAAGGAAGATAACTGCATTCGGAAGTAGCATGGCACATGGAATGAGAATTATATACCCAGGTGATCATAAATGGTTCTATTCAAAATTCCTAGCACCTGAAAAAGGCCAAAGCGTAACGTCGTAAACATGGCAGTAAAGATGAGGACAACAGTCCGAGTAGTGTAAATAATGTAGTGTAAATATTGTAATATGTGTATATATATATATATATATATATATATATACACATACATGCATGTATATATATATATATATATATATGCATGTACATATATAAATATATATATATATATATATATATATATATATATATATATAGTGCCCATAGAGAATTTAAGATGTAAATTTAAACGTATTTGCCTATACTTCTGAGATGAGGTTGGATATATATATATATATATATATATATATATATATATATGTGTGTGTGTGTGTGTGTGTATGTGTATTTATTGCATTTATTTTTAATTAGCTTTTAATTATCATTTATTTAGAGATTCTTAGAAGAAGGCGCCATCGCCAAAAGGCGAATTCTTGATTTCCCATAACCTCGTAAGCTATTTTGAATAGACTCTATTTATTTTAATAGCCGTATAATGGATAAAGTGATAAAAAACAGATGAAGGAAAATATACGTTCTAAAGACTTATTAGAATTTGGCATCATTTTGATAGATATTTTCTTAATTTACTTAGATATGAGCCTGTCAATACGTACATATATATATATATATATTTCTTACTTTAGAATGTTGCTAAATTTGTTGTCAAGGATTGAGTTTTGTGTATGTTTATGTAACTGTTTTTAGTTAGTTTCAGCGTTCCCTCGTTTTCTAGAACCAATTTCAAGTGACTCAAAATGGCGTCAATTAAACAGTGAAACTGGAATATATATGTGTATGTGTACTTAATAATTTTATAGACACTTCAATATGCAATCATCTATGGAGAAAGTTACCTTATTTAATGTTGACAGCTTCAAATGTATTATAACGGCCTCCGGAATATTTTCTTTCGTTACATTGAGTCAGCATAATATTTTTATGTTATCTATTAAAATGTGGCATTTAATATTGGCTGCTTCCATTATATAACAACAGCCCCTAGAATTTTGTGTCTTTCAGTGCGTTTAGTTCATCATATTTTAGTGTCATCTCTTAAAATGTCTCTTTTAATATTGACAGCTTCTCTTGGATTACAACGGATTCCAGATTTTAGTGCCTTTCTTTGTATTGAGTCCAATATGATATTTTAATGTTATCTATTAAAAAGTCTCTTTTCATATTGATTGCTTCTCTTGTATTAAAACGGCTTCCAGAATTTTGCGTCTTTATTCGCATAGAGTTCTACATGATGTTTTAGTGTTATTTATTAATACATCTTTTTCTATTTCTTTTATATTACAATGGCTGCAGTGTTCTGTAATTTTTGCATTGATTCTAATATTCTAATATGATGTTTTAGTGTTATCTATTAAAATATGTCCTTGTATTACAACGGCTTCAAGAGTTTTGTGTCTCTATTTGCATTCAGTTCTATATCATATTGCCGGGTTTCTCAATATTCGATTTCGTTAATAAATTCAATTCTACACACATCTATATCCTTTTAGGAGCCAATATGAAGAACAATTATATTTACGAATTAACCAATAGAAAATAACTTTTTATTAGATAATTTGCCTGCATAATTTTTGCCATATCCGGACGTTGTCGAAGATCAAATAAATACAGCAACTTATTTATTTACCAAACAGAAGACAGGAAAAATATTCTAATTTAATCCTATTCTTGGTCGTCAAACCGCATAAATACGCTATGATGTTGCTTTACCCCGTTACCCTGTTGCGAGTTTAAGTTGAATGCCTTATTCATTCTGACACAGATTCTCTTACCTTCTCTCTTTTTCTCTTCCTGAAGTGAAAGAGAGATCATACGAGTTTTCTGTCTAGAAATTTCAAGAAAACCAGACGACAGATTCTCGAATTTACAAGTTAACATAGTTGTAACCTCATATGAAGCAGACGATCAATCTTACATTTTAACTGTTATTAATGACCTTTTATAATTCCTTTTATAAGTCCGATGAGTGTAAATAAATTAAATCTTACAAATAATTCCGCACAGTTAGTAGCAAAAGCTATTTCAAAAGAATGGATAGCTATTTTCTGATGTCCATCTATAATAACAACCGATTTTGGCACGCAATTTTAATCTGCACTTTTCAACGAATTCACTAAACTTTTAGGGTCTAAATACATCACTACTGTAGCGTACCACCCCTGTGCAAATGGAATAATTGAGTGTTTTCACAGACAGTTAAAAACAGTACTTACGGCAAAAAAATTACAACGGAACACAGTTGAATAATATTTCTCTAATTCTGCTATCTAATGTAATTAAGCAAGATGTGAAATGCATCGCATCAGAAATGGTTTTACGAATTGACCAATAAAAAATCAATTTCATTCGATAATTGGCTTACATCTTTTTGCCATATTCGGACGTAGTCGAGAACCAAATACATACAGCATCTTATTTATTGACCAACGAGAAGACAGAAAAATATTCAAAGTTGATCCTATTCTTGGTCAAAATGCATAAATACGCGTTGATGTTACTTAAACCTTTCAGAGAGTCGCGAGTCTAAGGTGAACGATTTATCTATTTTGACACACATTTTCTCACTCTATCAACTTTGCTTTTTTTCTCCTCATGCAACGAAAGAAAGAGCCTGTCTAATTATTATCGCGTCCGTTAAAGTAATTTCTTTTTTGGTTTTTAATTATGTAAACATAGCCAAAAACGGATATGCAGATACATTTGGATAATTTTTACAGACTTCATGGCCAGAAAGCAAAACAAAAAAACAAAAACCACTTATACGAACACAAGAAAAATCAAACAAAATTTATAGTCCTTCATTTGCAAATGTATATAGACAAACACATATACACACATATATATGTAAACATATATATATATATATATAGATATATATATATATGTAAACATATACATACCATGAAGATCTACTTCCTAATTGAATTACAAAGTTATATATATATATATATATATATATATATATATATATATATATATATATATATAACCGGTGAATTGCGATTTTAATTGACCTTTCATCTTGTTTATAATTACGATGCATCTGGTTACAATAAAACAATTTAATTGAGTTCGTATTTTTGTTTATATCAAGTTGGTTGCTCATATTAGATTTCTCAGATTTCTTTAAAGCTAATCTACATGATTTAAAAACTTACTGTTAATAAGTGCCTGCTTCATGTCGCTTAATTCTCTCAAAACAATATGTCTGAACAAGAAATCATTTTCGCACGTTTAATGATTCTTTTTATAACGTCTTTTTCATATCTGTGTGGATATTTGATTTTAAAATTAAGAAGACATTAATTTTTTAAAAGTTTTTATATACATATACAAATCTACCATCTGCCAGTGCATTGAATACCTCTGCTATATCTGGTCGGGTGATCCTGCAATCCATCTTGTAGCCCTTGACAAAATACAACGGAGATTCTGTAATGTGATCGATCCCGACTTGGTAGCACGGATAAAGTCACTTTCTCACCAGCACAATGTGGCTTCCCTGTGTCTTTTCTACAAATATTTCACGGCTTCTGCTCAGATGAACTTAGCTCATTGGTACCCGCTACATTTGAACTTTCCCTTTTACTGTGAAACCAATAAATTGTAAACGCAAATTCTACTCCAAAGCTTCTTTTTTCGCACTTCCCAACCGTGGAATTCTTTTCGGTTTACTTGCTTTCCCGACAGCTACAATCTTCAAGAATTCAAATGTAACGTCAATAGTCATCTCCTATCTCACTAACTTGCATCCTCTCTCTCCCATGCTTCTTTCTTAATCCATTTTATTCTCATCAGTATTCTCATCATTCTCTTACCCACTTCCTGACACCCCCTGTAACCTGTCTCTCTTTCTTGTAACTTTTTCCGATGTAACCCCCTGAACAATAGTGGCTGTAAAATGTCTTGCTTGGAACGACACGATTATGAAAAAAGAAAAAAAAAAAACACTATTATGAACTTTACGATACAAAACATTCCACGCAAGTACATTTTAAAAAAACTGATCTATTCTTTTAATACACGTGACACATATCTGACCAATAAGAACTAATAACTGCATGCCAGTATACTGTTTTGTTTTGTTCTTTTTAATTTTCTCTCCATGAAGAACTACTTCCTAATTGAATTACAAAGTAATATATATATATATATATATATATATATATATATATATATATATACCGGTGAATTACGATTTTAATTGATATTTCATCTTGTTTATAATTACGATGCATCTGTTTACAATAAAACAATTGAATTCAGTTCGTATTTTCGTTTATATCAAGTTGGTTGCTCATATTAGATTTCTCAGATTTCTACATGATTTAAAAACTTATTGTTAATAAGTGCCTGCTTCATGTCGCTTCATTCTCTCAAAACAATATGTCTGAACAAGAAATCATTTTCGCACGTTTAATGATTCTTTTTATAACGCCTGTTTCATATCTGTGTGGACATTTGATTTAAAAATTAAGACGACATTAATTTTTTAAAAGTTTTTATATACATATAAGAACTAATAACAGCATGCCAGTATACTGAAGAAGCTTTAATAAAGGTGAAACATGTTATACTGAGATATGTTTCCTGGGTTGTTATTTTTTCTTTATTCTTTCATCTAGCTGGATTCAGATCCATATTATATATATATATATATATATATATATATATATATATATATATATATATATATATACTCTAATTAACATCACTATCACATCCAGGAATCTTTTTTGTGGCTATTGTAGTAGATGCATTAGCGTCATCTTTTTCCCTCCCTCTCTTTCTCACTCTGTCTCTCTCACTCTCTCTCACACACACACACACACACACATTTATATATGTACAAGTTTTGTTAATAACAGCTGACAATGTATTGTGAATAACAATTTTATTTAATTTTTCTTGTCTTCGTTTAAATTATTTTTTCTAGACTTAAATTATGTAAAAATAACCAAAATTCGATATGCAAAAGCAATTGGATAATTTTCAGAGGCTTCATGTCCAGAAAAGAAAAAAAAAACGTATACGAACACAATAAAAATTAAATTAAAATCTTATAGTCACTGCCCCTGCATACAGCCAAACGCGCTAACCCCCAAGCCAAAGGCTCATGGAATACGAGAAGGAAAATTTTAGCGTGTTATATATAAGCGGCGTATACACACGCCGGTCCTCGAAAGAATAAAATTCATTGCTGAAGAGTTATGCATATATCGCTGAAGTGGTAACTGTTTTATTTCAAATTATATACTAATGTATACCTGAGTAGCAACCTTTCCATCAACCATCTTTCATTAAATACGGCCAAAAGATAGATTTAAATAGATTTTTTTCAGCATCCTAAAATTTTTCTTATTTGAGTAGGTGCCTTAAATGTCACTTATCAAACTTTATATGCGATAGAAACTTCTATTAATTCATAATTTGTAAGAATCCTAGAAGAAAATTCTATATAGATCATAATATCAGAAACGTCTCGATATAGACTAAACTATCGCCCGGTTCACACTCCACCCTCGTCTATTGAACAGGTGAAGAGGCTCATCCCTTGTTTCCTGTTTAGGATGCGGTTTCTGGTTTTCTCTTTTCCAATCTTTTCACTCCTATGTAGCCCCCTGAACATCAGTGGCGTTACCGCCTTGCTCGGGGTGATATGATTAAAAAAAAAAATTGAGACAAACTATATGTCAAATACTTCTCACCTACAATCAATCTTACATTATTAAAGAGTGAAAATGGAGTAGTGACAGTTTTTTTGTATAATAGAAAGACGCTCACATGAATTCCAGTCGCGCGCGGCATGTGAGAACTTAGAATGAACATTCCTTTTTCAAAAACAAAAGAAAGAAATTACTGTGTAACTGTCAAAACATGAAAAATAACACAGAAACATAAACATCCTTGAAAATGGATATAGAAGTGACAAAATCGTTTAGGAAGATAAAAATTATCGACAATTTTCATATTTCTTATCTCCAACAAAATGAAAAAATGTTAAGATACTGGAAAATGTTAATAAAAATGAATTAAAACTTCCTTGTCTGCTGTATTTAATAATATATATATATATATATATATATATATATATATATATATATATATATATGCGCAATCTGGCATTGTCTCCCTATATTTGAAACACAACACAAGTTTAAGGTATGTGTACACTGGATCTAACTATCTTGTTAATATAATCAAACACATCACTAACAGAATAGAACACAGGTTATTTAAATAGATGTGAAGAGGCTGAAAGCGCTTGGGAAGTCGAAAATTATGGAATATTTTTATACTACTTATCTCTAGAAAAAAGGAAACACGTAAGAATACTAGAACAGTTAAATAAAAAATTAATAACATCTTCCTTGTCGGTCGTTTTTAACGAAATATGTTTAAATTAAAGATTGCTGCCCAAATATGCATTAATATGTATATATATATATATATATATATATATAAATTCACATATAAAATAATCTGAAAACTATTCAACTACATGTTTCACTATTCACAAACAGACACACACACACACACACAGATATTTATATATATATATATTTATTTACACACACACACACACACACACACACACACACACACATATATATATATATATATATATATATACATTTTTTATAATCGTGTCGCCCGAAGCAAGGCATTTCATTGCCACTGTTGAGCAGGGGGTTACATAGGAGGTAAGTTATGAGGAAGAGTGACAGGTTACAGGGGTTGTCAGGAAGAGGGTAGGAGAAGGATGAGTATACTGATAAGAGTGGAATGGACGAAGAAAGAAGCATGAGAGAGAGAGAGAGGATGCAAGTTAGTGAGATAGGAGATGACTTTTGACTTTACATATGAATTCTTGAAGATTGTAGCTGTCAGGAAAGCAAGTAAACGGAAGGGAATTCCACAGGCGGAAGTGCGAGAGAAGAGGCTTCTGCAGTAGAATTTGCGTTTACAATTTATTGGTTTCACAGTAAAAGGGTGGGACCTAATTGCTAATCTTGTGGCTCGAGCAAATTCATGTATGTGTGGTACCAGTGAGCTAAGTTCGTCTGAGCAGAAGCCATGAAAGTATTTGTAGAAGTGGAGGCCATGATGCGCCGGTGAGAAAATGACTGTATCCGAGCTGGCAAGTCGGGATCGATCACATTACAGGTACTCCGTACTGGGACAGAATGTGTCGTTGATTGTGAAAGAATAAAAAAGAGAAATATTAAAGAGCAAGAACAATAGTTCAATAAAGATTAGAGTAAATAACGATTGCCATTGCATTTACATTTTTGAAGATCAAAATTGGGTGGAAAGAATGGAGCTGGAAGAGATCCCCGAGCGAGAAGTGCGGGAAAAGAATTTGGTAGCATTCTTGTAAAGCGCTTACCTTCATAAAATCTTGGGACCAAAAAGTCTTGATACCACAAAATCTTGGTACCATAAAGTCTTGTTACCCTAGCGGGTAGTTCAGCCGAACAATTACCATACAGATATTTTTAGAAATAGCAGAGGTAAATCTACTTTATTCTTCTTCTTCATGTGCCATGTCCCTCAGGACGTAATCGATCATGTGCTTCCACTTGGCTTTGTCTCTTGTCGCTCTCAATATTTTTTCCCTTTGTATCTCTTCTAAACCCCGCTCCGTCAACCATTTGCTCAGACCTAACAAGTACATCTCGCGCTGTTTTTTCATATCTCTTCTTCTATTTATTCAACCTGTGAGTATCAAGTTCTTCAGGCCTTCCTTCCTCGTTACGTGTTCCAGGAACCTCAATCTTGTCTTCCATGTATTTATTATCAGTTTTCTTCTCGTTTGCATTATTTCCAACACCTCATCGTTGCAATGGTGTTCCGTCCATGGTATCCTCAGCATCCTTCTGTAAAAGCACATTTCTGCTGCCTCAAGCCTCTACTTAATCTTTGATTAGATCGTTCAGCATTCACTTCCATCCGTCTATGGTATCCTCAGCATCCTTCTGTAAAAGCACATTTCTGCTGCCTCAAGCCTCTCCTTTATCCTTAATGTGTTCGTCCGGCATTCACTTCCTTACAGAAGGACAGATATCACCTAGCAATTCAGCACTCTTTTCTTTGTTTCTAGAAGTAACTGAAACTGAAAGGGCAGCTCAGATTCAGTAATATTGCTGATTCCTCTCTGAATTTTATCAAAAATACCTGAATATATGGCAGGAGCATTCCACTATATATGACAACAATGTTTTAAGCATGGACGAATGGTAAGACATCGAATCCATTGCTAAATCCGCTGCTAAGAAGGTCGTTTCTCTGTGTAGGGCCAGGAAGTTTTTTTACGTCTGAAACCATCCGCCCGTTCATTGAATATTGCTGCCATATCTGGTCTGGTTCCCCTGCTATCCACCTACGGGTCCTTGATAAAATCCAACGGAGAATCTGTAATACGATCGATCCCGACCTGGCAGCTCAGATAAAGTCACTTTCTCACCGGCGCAATGTACAGTACTTTCCAATGAACTTAGCTCTCACGTTCCCCCTATGCAGGAATTTGCTCGAGCAACAAGTTTAGCAAATAGGTCCCACTCTTTTAATGTGAAGCCAATAAAATGTAGACACAAATTCTACTCCAATAGCTTCTTTTCTCGCGCTTCCCGTCTGTGAAATTCCCTTTCGTTTATTTGCTTCTCTGACAGCTACAATCTCCAGGAGTTTAAGTGTAAAGTCAATAGTCATCTCTTATCTTGCTAACTTGCATTCTCTGTCTCATGCTCCTTTCTCCGTCCACTCCAATCTCAGTATCTTAACCCTTCTCTTACCCACTTCCTGATACACCCTGTAACCTGTTACTCTTTCTCATAACTTTCCTCCTATATAACCCCCTGCGCACCAGTGGCAGTAGACTGCCTTGCTAGGGGCGATATGATTATATAGATAAAGAAAGACATATATCTGTATGAACGATTCGGGAAAGAAAATATTGCGTAGCACGACTGAATGAATCAAAAGATTAACAACAGACCTAGCAATGGATTCAATATAATCTTTCCAGTTCATTTTAGTCGAGAACATCAGCTCGAGAAAACACAAAGACTCACTCTCTTGGAGGGTAGCATCAGCCATGCTGATGGGAGGCAAGAAGAGGTCTCTCAGGATTAATAAAAATGTTTCGTTTTTGAACCCGATAACAGTAAATTGTAGGTCATTTTCGAGGTCAGCTGCCAATTTGATTACATCGAAAAACAGGAGTAAATACTTTAGTTATCAACAAAGATTGGCTGTTGTGATGTTATGTATTGATGGTTAATTTAATTCTGTTCTGCGTTGTGGTGCAGTGGATATCGCTTCGGAACAAGAAATCGATAGAGCCGAGTTCGAATACCAGCTGAATTCGTTTCATTCACTTACGCGCAAATACCCTTGGGAAAAGTACTAACATGTCGCTTCTTACCCAGCTACAGGTTAAATAGCAGAACAGATTGGGTTCTATATCCTCGGTTGGAAAGCAATCTACCGTAGAAAGGAATGGCAAAACGTGAGAAAATTTTCTAACCAGTTAGTCATGTCTCTTTTAAGACATGATTGCCCAAGCGAGTATTCCGTATGGCACTTAAGTTGAATTTGAATATACACTCACGATTTACATCCACATTTACCCACACGTGTGCTTATCATGTGTGCGCGCGTGCAGTAATATATGCTTTCTTTTTTTAAAAAAATATACATTTTTATGTATATGATTACCAATGCATCTTTTTGTGGCTTTATATTTAACAGAATGGCGTATCTCTTTACATTGTTAATGATTGTAGCAGATTTTGTCCAACATTTGTCATGTCGCTTTCTGTTCAGTGGGACGGTGGAGTGACATTTTTACTTCTTGATCTGAATTCCATTTGAAGCCCACCCTCACAAACAACAACAAACCCTCCCTCAAATTTACAACGAAGTTTCAAATAAATTAGCAGTGCAGGGCTAAAATAGTGACGGCAAAGAAACATCTTACGGATGTTGGGAGTGGGGATCTTACTGCTTTGAAAGTTCTTATCTATGTTTTATTTTACTGGTGACAGCTTTATTTCTATCGGTTATCAACAAGATATGGTCCTGATCGTCGTTGTTATTATCGCAACGTTTTGGCTGTTGTTCCTTTAGGCATCATCAGTAGTAGCAGAAATGAGATGCTTGAAGATAATGTGTAAGAAGCAACAAAAGTACTCATCAGCAGGCAGGTTGGGCATAAAACCCAAGTTTTTCATTCTGGGTTATTCCACGGATTAAACCATTGGCTTGTGAATTCATAACTCTGATTAATTAAAAAGAAGACCCCAAAAATCCCACTTATAAGTCGGGGAAACTAAAATAAAACAGGTACAGAAAATTAAATATCTGGGCAGTGTTCTGACAGAGAATGGAAAGTACGACATTCAGATCCGAAGACGCATCGGCATGGCTAAGGACGCATTTCAAAAGCTAACCTGAGTATTGAGAGAGAAACGAAGATCTCATTGTTAACATAGAAAAAAGTGCTAGACTGCCATGTGATATCTGTCCTTCTATATGGCAGCGAATGTTGGGTGATCCCTTCAAGGATGAAGGAAAAGCTCAAAGCAACAGAAATGTAGTTCTACAGAAGGATGCTGAGGATACCACGAACCGAACATGTGAGCAACGACTTAGGCGCTGGAAAGGATTCAAACGATAATAAAACTCATACTTAACACTAGTAAGAGACAGCTGAGGTTTATTGGACACGTAATGAGGAAGGAGGGTTTGGAGAATTTCATACTCAAAGGACTAATAGAAGGAAAGACAGACAGAACAAAGCAGCGAGAGAAATACATGATAGGACTGATGATGGAGCGGGTTTTGGGAGAGGTACCAAGAGGAAAAATATTAGGAGCGGTAAGAGACAGAGGAAAGTGGAATTCCATGATTACCTACGTCCTCAAAGAACACGGTATATAAAGAAGAAGGAATAATAATTGTGATTTAAAACTCTTGAACACAGTGAAAACTAAGGAAACAATAAATGATCCTTATTAGCCCATTTAGAATAATAAATTTAATATTTCGTTTCAGAGATGAGTAATCGTCAATCTATTTGTGTCATTACAAATTATTGCTTTCATGTTGTTATAGATACGTTTCGACCAAATACCCTCTGGTCATCAGCAGGTGTCCATTGATTAGCTGAGATTAGATATATATTTACTGCTGCCATATTTTGTCTCTGTGAGATCAGTTATTGTTCCTACCTGCTGTACAATGAATGAAATCGCAGGGACAAAACATTTTGTCGATAACAACATCCAAGGCGAAAAGAAAAGTTTTAAATGATAGTATATTTAATATTCACCAACGTCTTGAAAGGAACATGGCATATAGAAAAAGGATAAGTATCCCCCATTATGTCAGAATATAGCTAAGAAAACCTTGTCTATCTTACTGATATTCACTTCTTGATAATGACTGAAAAGGTCGCAAGTAATTGAATAAAGAACAGATCAAGATATGAACTTTGGACAGTCAACAAAGAAAAGTGTGTTGGATTGTTATGTTAGCTATTTGCTTATATGGCAGTGAATGTTGAACAATCTCACCACTGATAGAGAGAAAACTAGCGGCAGCAAAGATCTGGTTCTTTAGTTAGTCAGTTAAGTGCCATACGTGATACACGGTTAGGCGATCATGTCTTGAAAGAGACATGACTGACTGGGCAGAAGATTATCCTACAGTAGGTTACCATTGCTTTCTGGTTGACAGCCAAGGCTATAGAACCCAATCTGGCCTATTATTTAACCCATAACTGGAGGGAAGAGACGGATTAATACCTTTCCCAAGGGCATTTGTATGTAAGTGAATGCAAGGCATTCAACTGGAATTAGAACTCGGCTCCCCGATTTCTCGTGCCGAGTCGATATTCACTGCACCACAACGCACATTCTATAGAAGGATACTGAAAATTCCATGAACGGAGAGAGTATGCAAGAAGTAAGTAATATTGGAAACATTAAATACTGGAAACATTAAAAATAATTATACTAAAAAAAGCAGCTGGAATTATTTGGGCACATAACGAGGAAGGAGGGATAAGAAAACTTAACCCTCACGGGGTATGCTGAAAGCAAGAAAGATAAGGGCAGAAAACGAGCCACTTACCTGACGAGCTTGCGTGAATAGAATGGAAGCTTTAGCAAAGGGAGAAAACTACTAAGATCCACTGGAGATAGGAAGTAAAAACCTTGCCATCGACACTGAAATCCATTTCTTGATAATGACTGAAGCGGTTGCAATTAATTGAACAACTGTCATTTACCAGAGGAACTAGTTTGAATGAATGGCGGAAAGGGAGAAAAATTGCTAAGATCCATTCGATATCGGAAGTTGTGGAGAGCCGTGGTCACCTATGTTTTGAAGAGAGTTGTCAGAGAAGAAGAAGAAGGAGAAAGGACAAATAAATTGAGATTGGAATCACGGTGAAGTATGCGATAAAGAAGAACAAGAAATAATAATAATAATAAAAATAATAATAATAATAATTTAAATAATGATAATAATTAGTATAATAATAATAATGATAATAACAATAATAATAATTTAAATGATAACAATATTAATTAGTATAATAATAATAATTTGCATAATAATAATAATAATAATAATAATAATAATGAACATCAAAATAAAAACAAGGCAGTCTCGCAGACATGAAGATCCACCTTGGAAAAGAAAAATAGAAAAAGAAATCGAACAACTTAGAAGTGAACTATCAGTACTGGATGAACTGAGTAGAGGAATAAATGTAACAACTAGGAAAAGCAGAAGAGCCGAAAGAAAATACAACATTAGAAATGAAAATGAAGTCTTATCAACTAAAGAAAAAATAAAGCAAAAAATACAACTGAAGGCTCAAAGAATAAGGCGCTATGAGAAAAGAGCAAGATTTTACAGACAAAACACGATTTTTCAAACCGATACAAAGAGATTTTACAGGGAAATAGGTAAAAAACGAATTGAAGTGACAGTCCCCCCCAGAATGGAAGAAGTCACACAGTTCTGGGAAAAGATATGGGCTTGCCCTAAAGAATATAGCAAGGAAGTAGATTGGATTGCACAAGAGATAGAACGAATGAAAAATAAACCAGAACAGACATGGGCTGGAATTACAGAAGAGGATGTTAAATTTGCACTAAAAAAGCACACAATTGGAAATTCCCAGGTATAGATAAAATTCCTAACTTTTGGCTATATTATTTAAATACAGCACATAAAAAACTAGCCAAAGAACTTCAAGAAATGGTTGACGATCCCACTAAAATTTCTGCATGGATGACCAAAGGAATTACATTTCTTCTACCCAAGAATGGTGACACAAACAACCCGAAAAACTACAGACCAATTACATGTCTTCCGACAACATATAAACTATCAACATCTATTTTAACAAAACAGACATATTTATTCTTAGAAAGAAATGACATGATACCACTTGAACAAAAAGGGTGCAAACGTGGCTGTTATGGATGTAAAGACCAATTGCTAATTAACAAAATGTTCCTGGAAAACTGCTACAGTACAAAGAAAAATCTTAGTACTGCCTGGATAGATGATCGAAAGACATTCGATCGTGTGCCGCATCCCTGGATTTTAAACACTTTAAATATATACAAGATATCGCCCGTCATCATCAATTTCATCAAACAGTGAATGTCTATATGGAAAACAACCCTTTACCTCAATCATATAAATGGAACCTATAAGTCTGATGAAATAAACATCAAAAGAGGTATATTTCAAGGTGATTCTTTATCTCCCTTACTATTCTGCATATCATTAATAACACTAACCAGTCAACTTAATAAGACAGAATGTGGTTATAAAATAGGCCAAAAGAAAATAAGCCATCTATTTTACATGGATGATTTAAAGTTATATGCTAAGAATGATAATGAAACTGTAAAATGCTTCAGCGAAGACATTGGAATGAAATTCAATTTGAATAAATGTGCTAAAGCTACAGTTTTACGTGGATCAATACAAGAAACATCCTCACTTAGCTTAGACCCTGCTGTAACAATAAAAGAATTGAAACCAGAAGAAGCTTATAAATACCTAGGCATAAATGAGAGTGAAAAAATTCACCATAAAAAAATGAAAGAAATAGTGCGTAAAGAGTACTATAGAAGGCTACGAATGATATTAAAAACTGAATTGAATTCGCAGAACAGAGTTATGGCCATTAATAGCCTTGCAATCCCAGTTGTCTACTAGAGCTTAAACTGGACTCTAAACGACATCAGGCGAATGGATGCTAAAACAAGAAAGCTTCTTTCTAAGCATAAGATGCATCATCCAAAGGCTGATGTAGACCGTCTATACATACCCCGTAATGAAGGTGGAAGATGTCTTATTCAGCTGGAATTGTCATACAAGACAACAACTATTGGCTTACTAACATACATAGAAACAACAAAGGATTGGATGATACAATTAGTAAGGTAACATGAAGAAAGAAAGAAAAAATATTCAATAATAAAAGAAGACAGTAAATACAAACAAGATTTACAGTTAGTAGATTCTGTAGAAAAGCAAAACAGAAGCCAAGAACCAACTATTGCGGCAAAAAATATGAAAATGAAAGCCAAATATAAAGCTCTTGAACAGATGAAACAGCGGTGGCAAGACAAACCTCTGCATGGCCAATATCCAGAACGTGCCAATAAATCCAATGTTGAAAAAGTTAATACTCATCGATGGTTACGTGCATCTGGATTAAAGTCTGAAACTGAAGGCTTTATTCTTGCAGCACAAGACCAAAGTCTTTTCACTAGAAACTTTCAGGCAAATATTATGCATAATAATATGGATCCAAAATGCAGGTTTTGTGATAAACACCAAGAAACAATAGACCACCTAATCTCAGGCTGTTCCTGTGCTTGCTCCAAATGAATATAAAAATCGCCACGATAGAGTTGGGCAATATTTACATTGGGCAATGTGCAAATATTATGGAAAAGCTGTAAACAAACAATGGTATGAACATCACCCAGCACTGGTTACAGAAATAGAAGATGTAACCATTCTATGGGATTACACCATCTACATAGACAGAAAAATTGAAGCAAACAGGCCAGACATTATTGTTAAAAACCAGAAAGAAAAAAACTTGTCTATTAATTGATATGGCTTGTCCAGCGGATTGTAACATAGCAATCAAGGAATTTGAAAATCTGTCAAAATATAAAGACCTGGAAATTGAAATAGAAAAAATGTGGAAATTGAAAACAAGAGTTGTGCCAGTGATAGTAGGTGACCTTGGAATGATAAAAAATGGAACAAAACAACACATTGAAAGAATCCCTGGAAACCCCAGCTTAAGAGATATACAAAAAATTGTCTTATTAAGTACAGCCCAAACACTAAGGAAAACTTTATCTATGTAATGCTGGGGATGATAGGGAAGATAGAAAACATGAAATGGAGTCATAACAACACGCCACGACCTGCCTTAGGTCTCCCCGCAGACTTCGTTGGTCGTGAGACCAAAGCAGAAATCGAAATATGATGAAAAAAATGACATAATAATAATAATCTATATATAAAAGGCAAGATGTTTGTATGTGTGTCTGTCTATCTGTCTGATTGTTTGTATGTCTTTTATACAAATCCACAATTTTTATCCGATTCTCATCAAACTTCACACAAATATTTTTTTAGGTTTTTGGTCAGGTCATGGGCTACTTATTTTTTCAGGTTTTTTCCCGATATTGGAAATCGATGCACCGATATCCGATCAGGTCTGATCAAGATCAGGATGTCAGCCACTTTATCATGGTTCTTGCAGCAGAATTTGCTTTAACTTGGTAAAATTATAGTTTTTAGTTTCAAGTATTAGTAGTTCTTCTCAGACGACTCATTTTCCCCGATATCGGGAATCGATACCCCCGATATTTTATCGAATCTGATCAAAAACCGATATTCAGCCATCAATATGGTTCATTTTCTCCAATTTTACTCCCGATGGGTACAATAAGTTTTCATGGCCTTACTTAGGTTAGTTTATCCTTGGATGACTTATTTGACTCCGATATTGGAAATCGATACCCCGATATCCTATCGGGTCTGATCAAAATAAGGTTTTCAGCCCTTTTATTTTGGTTTTTGCTTCGGAGTTTTGCTCTAAATAGGTATAATTGTAGCTCTTAGTGTCAGCCATGATACCATTTACTCAGAGAATTTGTTTAGCCTTCAAAATTCAGTTTGTGATGGAAAATTTATTTGACATCGATACTGGAAATCAAAGTTTAACTTAAATCCATTCATTTTTCTTTCAATCTACTGTTTTGCTTTGATTGAAACAACTATTGCTTTTTAGTCTTTCGTGCAAAGAGCTTGAGCTCCAGGATCAGGGAATCGTTTTAAAGCTTTCATTACACCCGAGCAACACCGTGCTATACTGCTAGTAATAATAATAATAACGAGAAGAAGAAGAAGAAGAAGAAGAAGAAGAAGAAGAAGAAGAAGAGGAAGGAAGAAGAAGAGGAAGGAAGAGGAAGGAAGAAGAAGAAGAAGAGGAAGGAAGAAGAAGAAGAAGAAGAAGAGGAAGAAGAAGAAGAAGAAGAAGAAGAAGAAGAAGAAGGAGGAGGAGGAGGAGAAGAAGAAGAAGAAGAAGAAGAAGAAGAAAGGCCAAATTAACTGAAACTGCAATATCCCGGTGAAATATACAATAAAGAAGAATAAGAAATAATAATAATAATAATAATAATAATAATGAGAAGAAGAAGAAGAAAAAAAGAAGAAATGACAAATAAATCGAAATCCCGATCACAGTGAAGTATAAGATAAAGAACAAGAGAGAATATTAATTATAAGAATAATTCTAATAAAATTTGAATATTTATATTAATATTTATAATAATATTTATAATAATATTTATAATACTAAAACTATACTAATACTACTACTAATAATAAAAACTTGAACAGATGAAATGACGCTGGCAAGACAAACCTCTGCATGGCCAATATCAAGAACGTGCCAATAAATCCAATGTTGATAAAGTTAATACTCATCAATGGTTACGTGCATCTGGATTAAAGTCTGAGACTGAAGGCTTTATTCTTGCAGCACAAGACCAAAGTTTTATCACTAGAAACTTTCAGACAAATATTATACATAATAATGTGGATCCAAAATGCAGGTTTTGTGATAAACACCAAGAAACAATAGACCATATAATATCAGGCTTTTTTGTACTGGCCCCAAATGAATATAAAAATCGCCACGATAGAGTTGGGCAATACTTACAGTGGACAATGTGCAAACACTATGGAAAATATGTAAACAAACACTGGTATGAACATCACCCAGCACCGGTTACAGAAACAGAAGATGTCACCATTCTATGGGATTACACCATCTACACAGACAGAAAAATTGAAGCAAATAGGCCGGACATTATTGTTAAAAACCAGAAAGAAAAAAACTTGTCTATTAATTGATATGGCTTGTCCAGCGGATTGTAACATAGCAACCAAAGAATTTGCAAAACTGTCAGAATATAAACAACTGGAAATTGAAATAGAAAAAAATGTGGAAATTGAAAACAAGAGTTGTGCCAGTGATAGTAGGTGACCTTGGAATGATAAAAAATGGAACAAAACAACACATTGAAAGAATCCCTGGAAACCCCAGCTTAAGAGATATACAAAAAATGTCTTCTTAAGTACAGCCCAAACACTAAGAAGAACGTTGTCTATGTAACGCTAGGGATGATGGGGAAGATAGAAAATAACATGAAATGGAGCCATAACAATACGCCACTACCTGCCTTAGGTCTCCCCGCAGATTTGGTTGGTAATGCGACCATAGCAGAAATCGAAATATGATGAAAAATGACACAATAATAATAATAATAATAATAATAATAATAATAATAATAATAATAAGAAGAAGAAGAAGAAGAAGAAGAAGAAGAAGAAGAAGAAGAAGAAGTAAAAGAAGAAAAAGAAGAAAATAATTGAACAGTAATAAATAGGAAACGAGATGAGATTTCTCGAGACATGTTCAGCGGTACGTGAACAATCTCCACCCTGAGATTGAATTAAGCTCAGAGTCTATTATGCTGACTGTCGTGCTGATGGAACGGAATAAAATATATTCTCAAATGAAAATTTCTTCCCAAATTCTGTAGAGACTGATTTTTTTGATTCATAGGATGTGTACACCCTTTGTCCACGATGAGGGTCGAGAAAATCCTATTTATCTATAAGAATGCTGTCATGTAATATAATTCAAGTATACCAAACCCTGTTAGATCATCGATCCCGGGTATACTTAAACATTGCATCGGTCGACCCATTTTCCGATATCTGCTCGAATGATGAAGCATCAGAAGGATTTGAGGGAAGGTCTTCTTAGTAGTGCCGAAAACCTTTATATATATATATATATATATATATATATATATATATATATAAAGAAGTGCGAGGAGGCGTGAACGTTTTGTTTAAAGTGTAGATTCATTGTTGTTGTTATTATTAATATTACTTGCTTGTTGTATGATATATTAAGTGTCCATAATGGTATTTGTGTTTAGAGTCAAAGTAACCGGATCTCGATATGTAAAGTCACAAGTTTATTCGACTGAAGAGTGCCAATTTTAAACTAGAAGCCCGTGTAGCGACAAAAAGCAATTTCTCTCGTTGAAACAACCCCTAGTTCTGTTTATATATATATATATTAATGTTTTGTAATTTGCTTGAAGCATTGTTTAAAATAGGTATATGGCTATGTTTTGAAGGCTGTCACAATGCGTTGAGTAAAATAAAGGAAGGTAAAGAATTTATGATAAATTTTTGTTAGGAAAATGTGTGTCATTTGGCAGGATTCGAACCTGCGCCCCCTAATGCTAAATGACTCACATTTTCGTAACAAAAAAATTATCGTAAATAATCAGGCCGGTAGAAATAAATATATAATACTGTTTGATTATAAACAGAATATCTACTTAAATACGAGTATCGATAAAAAATAATACCGGTTGTTTATAACCAGTTCCGTTAATCTTCGTTAATTTCCCTATAGTCATCCGCAGACAGATCTGTTTCGCTGTATTACAGCTCATCAGTACGGCTTAGACTCCGGTCGCTTCCTAACCCAGGACTGCAACCCGACCGAATTGGCGTCAATCGGTGATTCTACCCCTAGGACACGTGCGTCCAGTAGAAGAAGGCAGGCTTTTTTGCGCGTATAAACCCGCCCAATAGCTAGAGTGATCCAATTCATTATCGAATGGGCTGTGCGTAAATATATATATATATATGGTCGCCTACGTCCTGAACGTACACGGCACATGAAGAAGAAGAATACGTTCAAATACGTAGATGTACATTTCAGATAAATACGTTTGTCTTATCTGCTTATACACACTCATAAGCACACACACACACACACACACACACACACACACACACACACACATACACACACAAATATATGCGCGCACACGCACACACATGGGCACACACACACACATATATATATATATGAAACGCTTATATATATTTTTATATATCAAAAATAATTTTAGGGACAATATGACATTTCTGCTTTTAAACTTTTTCCATTGGATCGCAATTTCTCTTTCTAAAAAGTTTCTTGGGATATGACAGAATTTCTCTTTCTAAAAAGTTTCTTGGGATATGACAGAATATATATATATTCTGTCATATCCCAAGAAACTTTTTAGAAAGAGAAATTGCGATCCAATGGAAAAGTTTAAAAGCAGAAATGTCATATTGTCCCTAAAATTATTTTTGATATATAAAAATATATATAAGCGTTTCATATATATATATATATGTGTGTGTGTGTGTGTGTGTGCCCATGTGTGTGCGTGTGCGCGCATATATTTGTGTGTGTGTGTGTGTGTGTGTGTGTGTGTGTGTGTGTGTGTGTGTGTGTGTGTGTGCTTATGAGTGTGTATAAGCCGATAAGACAAATGTATTTATATGAAATGTACATCTACGTATTTGAACGTATTCTTCTTCTTCATGTGCCGTGTACGTTCAGGACGTAGGCGACCATGGACTTTCACTTCGTTTTGTCTATTGTTTCCCTCAGTATTTTCTCCTTTGGTATCTCTCCCAAACCCCACTCCGCCATCCATTTGTCAGTCTTATCAAGAATGTTTCGCGTTGCTTTACCCTATCTCTTTTTCCTTCTATCCATCCCGTGAGTATTAAAGTCTCCAGGCTCTCGTTCTTCATTACATGTCCAAGGAACTTAATGTGTCTCTGTTTGATGTTAAGTATTAGTTTTCTTCTCGCTTACATCCTCTCCAACATCTCATCGTTGCTTGCGTGCTCAGCCCATGGTATCCTTAGCATCCTTCTGTAAAACCAAATTTCTGCTGTCTCAAGCCGATAAAAATATCTTTTCATTAATGTCGTGATAGTTGATGTCATTAATAAAAGAAAGGAAATAAGAATATCATATTAGATCGAACGTCAAGTCGTTCGATCGGTTGATTGGCCTTCATCTTTTTCTTAAACAATACATTGAAGATAATCAAGGGCAGTAGAAAATAAAATCTGAAAAGAATATTTATACATATCTTTCCTTCTTTTTTCTTTCGGTTTTTATGTTTTTCTTCCTTACTTTCTCTTTTATTTTCTTTGATTTTTTCTTTTTTTGTTCATTCCTTCTTTCTTTCTTTGAATCTATAATTCCGTTTTTTTTATCTTTTTTCTCATGTCTTTTCGTTTCTTTCACTTTTTCTTTCTTTCTTTCTTTAATTTTTCTCATGCTTTTTCTTTCTTTCTTTCTTTCTTTCTTTCTTTCTTTCTTTCTTTTCTTCTCACTAGTTGTCGTTTATTCTTTTTTTGCTTTACTTACTTTTCCCATATTTTTTATTTCTTTCTAACTTTCTTTTTCGCCTGTCTTTTTCTTTCTTTTTTTCATGACATTTCTTTCTTTTTTTTTGTATTTTCATTCTTTCTAGCTGTCTTTCTTTTTACTCATATCTTTCTTTCTTTCTTTCTTTCTTTCTTTTTTCTGATATATTTTCTATTCTTTCTGTCTTTCTTTTTGCCTCTTTATTTCTAATTTACCTTTGTTTCTTTGTTTCTTTGTTTCTTTCTTTCTTTGCGCCTACTCATCTTATATAGTTCTTTAGATTTATTTCTTAACTAATTACACGTCTGGTAGTAAAATTCCTCCTTTCGGCAAACTTTTCGCAAAGTTTCCGAAATCCACCATTCAAACTACAAATAACAACGGAAAAAAACAATAACTCCAAAAATAAAATAAACAATTTTTCAGAATAAAAAAAAAAAAAAATAAAAATAAGAAACGAAACATAACATACCAAATTAATTCCTGCCAAAATGTGCTTGAAGCTACGTCATTCGCCATTTTAATAATTTTTATATTTGATATGATTCTGCGTTATTTTAATCTAACTGCTGCGACAAACAATAGAATCTATTTATTGCTGAACGGGTGGGCAATTACTGTTTTTTTTTTCAATGTGTTTGTGCACTAAATTGATTTTCTACTCATTTCCTAATAATAATAATAATAATAATAATAATAATAATAATAATAAATGATAATAATAATAATAATAATAATAATAATAATAATAATAATAATAATTGGGACGAATCCTGTAAAAAGAGAATTAAAGAACTGAAAATCAGAGAAAGCATTGAATATTTCGATAAAACAGCATTCTTCTTCTTTTATGTGCCCTATCCCTTCAGGACGTAGGCGATCATGGCTCTCCCTATCCCTGGTGGCTCTTAGTATGTTTGCTCCTGTTACACCTCGCAACCCCCGTTCCGTCATCTACCTGATCAGGCCCTGCAAATATGTTATCCGCTGCCTTCCTCTGTCTACTTTTTCCTTCTATCTAGCCTGTCAGTATCAGGTTTTCCAAGCCCTCCTTCCTCATTGCTTGTCCCAGGAATTTCAGTTGTCTCTTCCTGGTGCTCAGTATTAATTTCTTTTTCGTTGCCATTCTTTCCCACACCGCATCGTTGCTTGCATGCTCAGTCCACGATATCCGCAGCATCCTTCTGCAGAACCACATTTCCGCTGCTTCAAATTTTGTCCTCATTCACTGCCGTATTGAAGAACTGACATCACATAGCAATCCAGTACACTTTTCTTTGTTTCTAGCAAAATTTTCCTGTGTGTTAGTACTTTACTCAGTTTCTGGAACGCGTCCTTCGCCATGCCAATTCGCCTTCGGATCTCAGTGTCGCACTTTCCATCTCCTGTTAGAACACTTCCTAGGTATTTAAATTTTCGTACTTGTTTGATTCTGATATCCCACACCTGTATTTGGCATTTTGGGTTGTACCTTTTGTTGATGACCATGCATTAACAACATTACTAAGCTCAACTAGAACGCTAAAAAGAATGACAGACGATTGAGAAGACATGGCGTCACACACCATTTATTACTGGCGTTATCTAAGCTTATTTATAAATGAAACTTTCTATTAGTGTGTGTGTGTGTGTATGTGTGTGTGTGTGTGTGTGTCTGTCTGTCTGTGTGTGTCCGTATCCGTTAACTATAGACTCCGAAACGGCTGAACCGATTTTCTTGAAAAATTTACACAGTTGTACAATAAGCGTCTGCGAGCGTTCGTAGCTAGTTTTTGTGTCGAGGTACCCTCGATAAATATCGAAAATCGATAATCGAAAAAATCGGGTTATAGAAGGAGTGGTCCGATTTTAATCAAATTTGATACACTCATAGACAAAGACATAAGAAACGATATTCAGAAGTTTCAATGTTGCAGTTCTTACAATAGTGCAGAAAATCGATAATATATATATATAAAAGGCAAGATGTTTGTGTGTGTGTTTGTTTATCTGCTTGCATGTCTGTATTTTTTCAGTCCTTTTATTTTAGCTTTTGCTTCGGGTTTGGCTCTAAGTGGGTATAATTGTACTTCTTAGTCTCCGCCATGATACCATTTACTCAGCGGACTTATTCTGTCTTCAAAATTCAGTTTACGACAAAAAATCTTATTTGATATCGATACCAGGAAATCAAAATTTGACTTACATCCATTCATTATTTTTTCAGTCTACGGTTTCGCTTTAACTGGAAACAACTATTGCTTTTTAGTCTTTCGTGCCAACGTTCAAAGTGTCTGAGCTCCAGGACTATGGATTAGTTTTAAAGCTTTCATTACACCCGAGCAACTAGCAACTGCTAGTTAATAATAATTGGAAATGTTATCATCAAAATTAAAATAATGCAAGTGCAAAAATTTAACTCCCGAGGAAGAGTTTTAAAAGACGACGGCAAAAGTGACACCGAAATCCAAATATAAAGTAGAATAGCGAAAATATACATTCTGTAGTTTGTAGAAAGTATTAAACATCGGGAAGGTTTCGTCGTGGCAATAAATGTGGGCCACACAGATGAGGAAGAGATTTGAGGTAACAGAGAGTTGGTTCTACAGATGGACGCTGAGAATACCATGAACATGAATAACATGTAAGCAATGAACACGTTCAAAGTTGAACCAATTTTTTAAAACGGGAAAAGTATTTAAAACGTTAGAAACAAAGAAAAGAGCGCAGGACTTCTATCTAATATATGTCAGTCAGTAACGTGCCATACGTGATACACGCTTGGGCGATCATGTCTCGAAAGAGACACCACTGACTGAGCAGAAGATTTTCCCCTAATATGTTGCCATTACTTTTTGTGTTAGATTAGTAAACAACCAAGTCTATAGACCCTAATTGATTTTGCTATTTAGCCCATAGCTTGAGAGAGAAGCGACGGATTAATACCTTTCCGAAGAGTATTTACGCGTAAGCGGATAAAAAGTATTCAACTAGAATTCGAACTCGGTTCTCCGATTTATCATTCTGAGCTGATACCCACTGCACCACAAAACAGTCTTCTATAAAAAGCAATGAATCTGGACAATTTCCTTACAAAAAACGAATTGATTTGAGGCAACAGAGATTTAGTTATACAGATAGATGCTGAGAATACCATGGACGTAACATGTGAACAATGACGAAGTTCTAATGAAAATGGGAACAAAATGGAAGCTTAAAGACAGCTTCAATCTCTGGGAGACATTATAAGTGTTGTATTGTGAAATGAAGAGATACACAATGAAATGTAGATAAACCACTTTATTATCAGAATGGTACAACCAAGAGGTATTTACAATATTTACAGTCTCTCGCACTAGTAGGTATTACTTTAAGAAGTCCATGAAAATGACAAGAAGGAACGAGAAGCCGGGAGCCGAGTTCGAATTCCAGTTGAATCCATTGTATTCACTTACGCGCAAATACCCTTGGGAAAGGTATTAATCCGTCTCTTCCTTCCAGTTATGGCTTAAATAGCAGGACAGATTGGGTTCTATAGCCAAAAAAGAGACATGACTGACTGGGCAGAAGATTATCCCGCAGTAGGTTGCCATTGCTTTCTGCGGTAGACTGGAATTCGAACTCGGCTCCCCGGTTTCTCTTTCCGAGCCGATATCCACTGTACCACAACGCACATCCTTCTGAGTATAACCAGTCTTTTCTCTCAAAATCAATAAATAAACAAACAGATTTTACTGCCTTTATTCGGACGTTTTCTTCAATTTTCTTTCTTTCTTTCTTTCTTTCTTCGTGAATTGTTTAGTTTGATTTCTGACGAAGACATTTTTCCTTGCCCGGATTTTCACTATGATTGTATGGATCGCCCGGACCCGTGCCCGATGTGCCCGATGTGCACGGTAGTCAGATACAGCCATGTTCACAATCGAATACATCGTAGATGATACTCAACTTTTATGCATATATATGCTTGTGTACATATAATGACTAGAGACGATGATTTGTGTGTTTTCTGTTGTAGTTTTGTTAAAGTTATATTTTGGAATATAGTATAATTTATGAGATGTTATATGGATTAATGGCATGAAAGTTCTTTCATGCTGAAACGTCAAGTAACCTATTTAAGGTGCTTCTGCAAATAGATTGAAGAACAATGAATAGAGAAAATGATATGGGAACAAAGATATCTATAAATCCTATTATGAATCAGAAATAGTAGTGAGATAGTATCGTCATATGTCCTAAGGTTTTTGATTTCTTTAAAAATATTTCAGATATATATGGCTTAATTTAATTTAAAAATATTTCAGATATATATGGCTTAATTTAATGTTTATTATTAATTTTGCTATAAATATCTATTGTTGGCCATTTTTTAAAAATAAATGTATTCCTCGTATTTTTACTATAACTATGTGTCTTTATATTTCATGGTGTTTTGTTGTGTTTTCGGGGATTCGCTATTTGCGCATAGCGGGAAACGGAACAGGTGCGATCAGATAGGATCAGGGTAAGTCCCAAAAGAACGCGACACATAAAAGGATAAAAATCATCAAATAGCAATTAAAGACACTTTCATTGTTTTTCTAATCTCATTTTACACCAAGCAAAGCAGGAATGTCACTGGTGGGCAGGGCATTACAGGAAGTGAAAGTGAAAGTAAAAGAAAGGACGAAAAAAATGAACGGGATTTTTACAAGTACGCAGGTGGTTACAGGGAGTTAAAGTGAAAGGGAAAAAGAAAACTAACAATAAAAAAGACTGAGGAAAAAACAGAAGATCAACGGGATTCAAGAATATGGCGATTGACGTTGCATTTAAACTTTTAAAGATTAGAAGCAAGGAAAAAGAAGAGAGTTCCACAGGCGGGAAGTGCGAGAAAAGAAAGTGCTAGACAAGAATTGGCTGCTATATATATAATAAAAATAAAATAAATTTCGATGTTCAAATCAGTTGTATGGCCATTTCTAGATAAAATCCCTAAGAGAAATTGCAACGTTTGAACATCGAAAATTATTTTATTTTATTTTATTTTATAATTGGCTCTGTAATTTAAATATTAATTACATTGAGCCCTCCACCGTGATCATTTTTTAACATTAATGTAATTATTAATATTAATTGGGATCGGTTCTTTGGGATTTACCTTCCTGCTTTTCCTTTTGGATTAAAGTTATATATATATATATATAGCGTAGGTATGGATGGAATAAGGCCCTTGTTATCTGAAGAATTCGGTCTTACATGTATCCAATATTGTAGCTTTTACAGTCGTTTTCTAAACCTGACTTTAAAATTTAACAGATAAATTGACACGTCGATAAAAGCAAAATGTTAAAATTTGTCTATGTATATATGCGTGCGTATATTAATCAGTATATGTGTCTGTATGCCAGTGTATGTGTCTATTTGTCCATGTGTGGATGTTTGTAGGTTTGTATGTGTGCGTTCATGTTTTCTCCTTATTTAATATCTGAATTACTTTATGATAATCTAAATCTAATAATTTGTTAAACTTAGAATTTAAAATTTGCAATAAAAATAAAGTGAATGTAATAGTCGATTAATAATACTGATCTCAATTTAATTAAATATGAACATTAATGCCCCAAAAATTGTTTTTAAAATCTCTTCTCATGTTCTTCAAATTAAAAATTACTTAATTACTTAAGGGAATTGGGTTACTTTTAACATTTTAAAACTCTTCAAGTTGAAATAAACCTCATCACTTGATAAAACACAAGTATTGTCGAAACAAAATAGCTACTTTTGTAATGATATTATAACATATTCAGGTTATAATTTATACAGTCTTCTACCACAAGTGAAAAATTCAAGGAAATATTGGATTTATTATACAATACAACACAAAAGGAACATGAATCCCATAAACAAGTCATCTAAAAAAAGCTAAACAAATTATATAAAGGAAAAATACTCTTACCAAACATCAATGACAACTTCATTAACCTATCGGATTACTAACTTACTCCAGATGAAATAGAATTCCTTAATCTCGGACCAAATTTTCATGTCGCACAGAAACCTAATTCAATGTTTAAACAAATGGAAATTGAAGCTTTATACCAACAAATACTTCAACTCGAACAGGACAACCATATTACTACACAGGTAGGCTTAAAAGAATTACTCAAAGCTGAATCAATCAAACACCGTTACCATAAAAATCCTAATGATATTATAAATATGCCTCTCATAAAAGCAGCCACACATCTCAAAAATAACAAAAATATTGTTATCCGACGTGCCGATAAAACCAATACTTTTGTTATTTTAAACAGACAGGAATATCACTCCAAATTACAAGCCATTCTCGACGATCACAACAAATTTAAAAAATTAACTTGTAATACCACAACCCAACTTAAAAAACATATTAATAAACTTATTACTGCAAACAATGCTGAAATAGGATCCTATAAACTTCAAAAGATTATAGGTGATTATCAGCCCGGCTACCTTTATGGAAATGTAAAAATCCATAAAAAAGATCATCCCCTCCGACCTATCATTTCTCAAATACCCACACCAATATATAACCTTTTCAAAAATACTTAACAAACTAATTACTCCCTATCTTCCTGGTAAATATAGCATTAACTCCACGGACGAATTTTTACAGATTCTCCATTCCGTAAAACCTAATAATCAAATGATTGCATCTTTGGATGTTCAAAACTTATTCACAAATGTTCCCGTCCAGGAAACAATTGACATCATTATCCGTGATGTGTACAACCATGCTACTCTCCCATCAATCAATATTAAACCCACTATATTAAAAAAACTATTATTAGCATGCACCACACAAGTACCCTTTCACGATCCCTTAGGCAATATTTATACACAAATAGATGGTATTGCGATGGGATCTCCTTTAGGTACCCTCTTTTCTTATTATTATATGGCAAATCTAGAAAATAAAATAATTAATGACAACAATAAACCCTCTATATATGTAAGATACATAGATGACATCTTTGTTTGTTTTAGCTAAGAATATCGATCAAATTAAATATCTTAAAAACAAATTTGAAAGTCACTCCGTCCTCAAATTTATATTAGAACTTAATATTAATAACAAACTCCCATTCCTTGATGTATTCATTGATTCTAGCACACATAAATTTACTACTTCTCTATATAGGAAACCAACTAGCATAAATTCGTGTCTTCTTAATTATAATAGTGAATGCCCCCAACGATATAAGTTAGCTGTTATAAAAAACTTACTTCAACGCACACAAATGATATCTTCTTCCAAATCTATATTTTATAAAGAATTACACAACATTAAGCAAACACTAGTCAATAATGGATTTCCTAACTCCGTTATTGATCAACAAATTAAAATGTATCTCAACAAACTTAACAATAGCTCTAACAATAATGATAACATTATTAATAATAATGGTTTACATCAAAATAAACATAACACTATTAACTTATACTATTGCAACCAAATACATAATAATTATAAACAAGATGAAAAAACTCTCAAAAACATAATACGTAGAAATGTTAAACCAGTCGAAAGTAATAATCAAATTAAACTCATTATATATTATAAAAAGTTGAAAACAATTGACCTCATAGTCTATAATAACCCAACAGGCACTAAACTAAATTCTTTACAAAAAACCAATGTAGTGTACCAATTTACATGCCCATTCAGAGATTGCATCTCTGATACTACTCAAAAACCTAGTACATATATTGGTTTTATCACAACCACGCTCTCCCGTAGACTTACATGTCATCTTTTTGATCAGAGTACTATTAAACAACATTTCTCTGAAAAACATAAACATGTAGGTAATATCAGACAGATTTTGGTCAACAATACGGTGATCCTTACTCATACACACAGTAAGAGGAACCTGCAGATATTGGAGGCCATGTACATCAAATCAAAACAACCAACACTCAATAAAATCAACTTTAAAACAGGAAATAACATATTACATTGCATTTGACTAGATGGTTTTGTTGTCATTTCGCGCTATCCCGCGGTGTGACGTCATAAAACCGCATCGCAAACTTAAGAACTGCGTTTATTATTTTTGGTAACTATTGCCGTTGCCAAGCGGAGTTTTATGTCAACACAAAATAAAATCGTCGGTGATGGTGGATTTTATAATATTTCAGTTTAAACTACCTCTCTGAAGATGGCTCATGTGAGCCGAAAGCTTAGAAGAAAACCAATAAATAATTATCCAAATGTTGGAGAATTTTTGTCTTTATTTTCAACTGAAATTAAAGCAAAAATACGACGTTTAGAACGGCTCATGATTAAACATAATAGACATTCATTGTCTCTTATATTTAATAGCATATGTCTAGAATATATATATATATATATATATATATATATATATATATATATATATATATAGTTCTAATAATTGTTACAAGGGTTTATAAATTCATAGTATCACTACACAAAAACATTTTCACGTTTCGAAGCTGACCATGTGTTTTGGTTGCCTCTTCTTCGGGTGATCAAGTTGGTATGAAAATTATCTGGTGGAAAAGACCGTTTAAATGTGGTGGATTTTTTTTTGTTCTTTTTTAGGTGAAAGTGGGGTTGGGATGTGATTTGGATTCTGTTGACCTTATTGATAAGGTCGTCTGTGTATAGCCCTGTCTTGTGTGTTTATGTCTTGGTGTGCGGTGAGATTATACAGTGTAAATAAGCCGATAAGATCGGAGGATTCTGCAGAGTCCAGCGCACCCATTGTGATGTCAAATTGGTTTACAGAGTTATTTTTTATCCATTGTTCTTGGTTATGGATAAGAACAGATGTCTTGGCCGCCATTATAATATTATATTCGTACTTTGTTAGGTCCGAGTAGTGTGTGGCAAATTCCATTGCCATGGTAAAGATGTCCTTAGAGATTGATGGGTAGTAATCCACTATATCAAATGGGATCAAACAACAGTTGTTTTTTTCTTTGATGTTATTGAACCAATTTATGACGTCAGTTGTGTTTGACCACTGGAGTAATCCATGTTTCTGTTTTATTTGTTCATTTATTCGTTAGAGGATCTTTTTGCTAATTTTACCAATTTCTGGTCTTGTCGGGTTTATTATTCTCGTAGGCAGGTTTGTTTGGAAATCTGTTTTCTGATCTTTTAATGTAATGTATGCTTCTTCTGTGCAGAAGTCTACTAACTTTTTCACTAATTTTTAGTTTATGCGTGATATTTTTACTGGTTGTATCTATCTTGTCGACCATATCTAATTTGTTGTTGTTTGCCTTTTTATAATTCTTTGTTAAATTTTTTTTGATTAAAGTTGTGTATTCGGCTGGTGATATTGTGTAGAAATTTTCGGTTTTGTCAGACTTTACTAAGAGTTTGTCAGAAGATTTTATTTTTGAGATGACTCGGTCCAGGTGAATTTGGAATTTGTTTTTTCTTTTGTTGAAGGTTATGTTTTTTATTTCTTGGAATAAGTCATTTTCAAACCAAGATAATTTTTCAATTGTCGGTGCATTCTTATATATATATATATATATATATATATATATATATATATATATATATATATATATATTATACAGTACATAGTTAATGACATAGGTACATACATATTTTTTTTAATCGTATCACTCCGAGCAAGGCGGTAACGTCACTGATGTGCAGGGGGCTACATAAGAGTAAAAAGATTAATTAGAAGAGAGTGAAGAGAAAGACGAATTAGTTAGAAAGGAGCAAGAGAAGAATGGGAATACAGGTGTGATAACAGTTGCAAAGGTGGAGAGAAAGGAAAGAATATACAGGATGGTGTAGAAAGAACTAGAGTCAAGTCGTTAAGAGATGATAAACAAATATTTTTATTCATGCGTACTGTATCGTATGTATTAATTCTCACACAAACTCATTCTTACACAGATTTTCTCGAAAAAATTACTGTTAATAACTCATTCTCTAATTCTTCCCTTTAAAAATTATATTGACCCAACAACTGTGGGATGTAAACCCTTCTTTGTGAAGTTAGTAACCAATGCTTTATCTGTAAATCAGTTATGAAGGGAAAGCTTGAATTTGTGGTGATACCGACCGAACAAAAGCGATGAACCGGATGTTTACTCTCTCACAAAAAAAAAAGGCAAATGAATAAAACTCGTCGTGCGCATCCGAGATCGCGCAGATGTTCCGGTTGAAAAATAAAAATTAATCAAATATCAAATTTCCATTTCGCGAGCCTACGCGAATTTTATTTACCAGACAATAGGAAGCCCGGAATCAAATACAAGCGTGAAATTCAAAACGAGCTGGTTGATCCAAAAATCAGATATAAAAAGCGGAGACACAAAAAAAAGCATAGACAGACAGAGAGACAGAAGGACTCACAGGCTAGAGTAACAAGTGCCTCCCCTTGACTTAAGTCGAGTGGCTACTATGTTGGCCTCTTTCCTTCTCCCTGTCTCAAAAGTACTTATTGGTCTCAGAAGTGACCTCTTCAAAGACATTCATCAGAAACCAACTTACTGACTTACGCATCTTAGAAGTGGCAACTTCAAAATGAACATTCTCCACATTCCTAAGCCTTTTATCCCTTTCAGCATTATATTATTCGCCATGCCACAAATTTTAACGGCCCTTGTACACAATCTAAGCACTTTTGTCTTTGCCGTAAACAAATTTTAAAGTCGTGTTCGGATCACGTCGAGAAAAGCTATACCCGCTATAAAGTCTCATGTTATGTCCAATCCGCTTTGTTTCCAGACGATCTTAAAATGAGTGCCTTCCTTTTTCTATAACAAATGAGTGAAATGAAAATGAAATAAATTAGTCTTCGAAAAGTAAAAAATAAATAACAGTGTCTATCGATAATAGATATTTTTGTTTTAGCAGATCCAATTAAAATGGAATCCATACAGACGATGTAGGAAGATCCAAACAAACTAAGTATTAACTTTATTAGCGTAAGAATATCACGATCAACAGAAAATTAATCTGAGATACCACGGACCTTTTAGCGCTAAAGAAACATCGGCTCGGAGGTCATGGAATGACTTTCCCCAGAAGCAGCGGAGACGTAGAACACGGATATGTGGCCTGAGTGCGCATGTTCCGCTTCCCGGGTAACGATTCGTCAACATTACAGATCACAATAGACGTTGTGAATGGCTGAAAAATACAGTCAAAATTTAGCAAACTCTACCGCCACAATAAAAAAAAAAATGTTAGATCAGGAATTTAGTCTTAAGAAAACTACAAAATATCATCTAAACGGTCATTATTGAAAATTCCATTAAAGTTTTGAAAATATATTCAATATTTTGTCTCCTTTCTTTCTTTTCTATTTAAAAAACCGTAAACATTCTCATATTTTTATTTTTTATTTATTTATTTTTTCATTAGGGGTGAAATTACAAATGATTACATCCCAAGAACACAGCCCACTCCCAGAAAAAAAAGGAAAAAAAAGGAAAAAATGGAATGTAAATGAAACAAGACAACTGTTGTATTTCCTGGCGAGCTTGTTAAAAGTTTGTCTCGACCTTCATTGAAAGCAGCTGCCATATGGCATTGAAGATATCCAAAAACGAATGATAAGCTCCGTAACACAAGCCAGCTGAGTTTATTGACTAATATCTTTGAACTTAATGATCGGAATATGAAGCCAATATCCGTATATTCTGGAAATATCGAGTAGGGTCCATAAATTTTGATCGACGCACATTAATTCTCTTAGTTAAAGGCAAACTTTAAAAAAAGTACCTTCAAACACAAGGACTATATTTTATAGAAACAAAACCAGGGCTGAAGGGAATGGTGTTCTTTATGAATACAAATTATAAAATAATATGCAGTAGGGTAACGGCTATAATCGCGAAAAGGCATTCATTCCCATCTACACTACCGGCCATAATTATAAGGCTACCCCAGTTTTCAAATAGAAATAATGTAATTCATGCTCTTTTTAAGTGGATAATTCTAAATGAAAATAGAATGGTTCTTTTGCTATTATCATATTGCAAACATTTACAAGGCATAGAAGCAAAGATGAACTTATCCGAATCACCTTAAATTTTCTTCATTCTTTCATTGATGAAACTGCAATATAGGTAATTATTAAATATTTATAAATTCATTTGATGCACATGTTATTGTGCTGTATTAACAAAAGAACTATTCAATTTTTATTTATAATTATTCACTTAGCAATAAATACTAAAAAATAGTATGAAATACATCATTTTTTAAAACACTGAGGTGACCTAAAAATTATGGCAGGGTTTAGGGTTAAACATAGGGTTAATATATGCTAAATAAGAGAATAAACTAGGTTATGTAGACTTGGCTGGCAACCACTTTGAGAAAATGAAATTATCGAATTCACTAAATCTGTGGAATGCCATGATCGCCCGCATCCCGAACGAGTATTGCATTAGAGCGATTTACTAACAAGGAATTAGATGTGGCATAATACCGAAAATATGAAACACTCAATGGGGATCGAGCTCAATACAGTGGGGATTGCATAACAGCAATTTTAGGCAGAAATGTGCGTAAAATGAAACAAAATATTCTGATGATGCAACGTACAACAACGGCCAGTTCACACGCCATATTTGAATTTTCATTTCTTGGCATCATTTCGGATGTTTACTCCAAACTGCAGCTTATGAATTGCAAACGAGGAAAATAAGAATTTATTAAAATATAGTAATAAACAGTGGAGATTCGAGGGGGAGCAGAAGGGGCCAAGACACTCCTCCCGAATTTTGGCTGTCCCCTCGGTTGCCGCCCCCCACTTTTATAAGCTTCAAAAATTTATGAAACTGATCAGTCTTTGATTTTGATAAGATTTGATCTTCAGTACTTTTCTCTCTACCTTTTCTTTTTCATTTAAATCAGCTTTTTAAGGACGTACATAGAGACCAGTTTGAAAGAAAAACCAACAAAATAAAACAACCAGATAGATAGAAACAGACATATTATTAAGGAGGAAAAGAGACTTAATAGTCATATTTTCATATCTGAAGAAAGAATGTCCCCTAACTTGATATGTAGACAAGTCAGCGATTTATGGCCGACAGAATGAATTGGTCAGTAATTTAAGGAAGTAACATCAGCAAAAAGAGAGTGCCCAAAATGGTAAATACAGGTGAGGAATACTAAAATTAAGCACGTACAAAGCTTTAAATATCTGGGAAGTGTTCTAACAGAAGACGGAAAGTGTGACGCAGAGATCCGAAGGCGAATTGGAATGGCGAAGGACGCATTCCAGAAGCTGAGTAGAGTATTAAGAGACAGCAAAATTTCACTAGAAATTACTAGTACTAGAGTACTGGATTTCTATGTGATGTTAGTTCTTCAATATGGTAATGAGTGCTGGACAATATCATCGAAGATGAAAGAAAAACTTGAAGCAGCTGAAATGTGGTTCTACAGAAGGATGTTGCGGATATCGTGAATCAAGCACGTGAGTAATGATGACGTTTTGGAAAGGATGGAAATGAAATAAGGAAGGATGGCTTGAAGGACCTGATACTAACTGGCCAGATAGAGGGAAGGAGAGACAGGAAAGCAGCGGATAACATATTTGAAGGGCCTAAGCGGGTGGATGACCGAACGGGGGTTGCGAAATGTTACAGGAGAATTCGTGCTAAGAGCCACTAGGGATAAGGAGACGGGGAAGGCCATGATCGCCTACGTCCTGAAAGGAAATGGCATATAGAAGAAGAAGGTAGTATTAGGTATCAATCCATCTACGGTTGTGATGGGTAAATTGTCGCAATTTTATATCTTTAATTTCAGGAATGTGCGTTTTTTTTTTCTTTTTTATTTTGTCAACTGTACCATAGAGGGGTGTCAGTTGGGCACCATGTGTGAGAAAAAACATGATGCAATTCACTCTGCTAGAAAAAATTCAGAAACGGCATGCTGTACGATTTGGAATTCACGCTGGAAGATCCAAATGTGAAAATTTCAGAGTGATATTTCTGTTTATGTAGTAAATCATGACTCTGACGTGCTAAGGGGGTAGGGATAGAGAGGCGTGGAAGGCCATGATCACCTACGTCCTGAAAAAACAAGGCACATAGAAGAATAAAAAAACATACTTATACTCAAACTAATTCTTAATTTGTGTATATGATAGTGGTGTAGTATGAAAATAAAATCTCTAATTGAGTTTGCCCCTCCTTATCAAAAAAAAAAAAAATATTGGCCCCTAAGAGACTCTTTCGCATTTTCAGAGTTCTACAATCGCTACAGTAAAATCCATTAGACAAAATCCCTGGTGATCATTCTAAATTTATTGTGAAATGTGTAACACTGACGAGTAACAAGTAAGTTAGTCTTCCTATTCCTGGATTTGGGTGAGTGTCCTTAAGGCGGAGTTCGGAAATGATTCATAGTTATCAGAGGCATCAAAGTGATTTCACAAAACGCAGACAGGTTGCCGGTCTTCGCTGGGGATAGGGGACCGGGTTACTGGTTACTTGTCTTATTTTTGCGACTCTAAAATATCAAAGTAAAGCGTCAACCTGTTTTGATGGGTTATCACAGTCAACGACTGATCTTATCTCCCCTGGGTTCAGCAGGAACCACATGTCATCAATGAAGAACGGAAGCGGACGGAACAAGTCTGAACGACGAACATCAAGCATTTCCTTTTTCAATGAGATCAGGTGTCTCAAAAATTGAAAGAAAAGAGAAAGAAAAAATAAATAATACCGACAAGATAAAAAGCGAATTGCTTCAATCTGTTTCTTTTCTTATCTGGGTATGAAACTTTTAATTTGTTTGATTCTTTATCTTTTTTTTTTCTAAATATAAATCAGTTTGTTTCTTTCGTTCTTTTTCAATTAGGTATGTAATTGTTAAACTTCTTGCTTTTTTTCTATCTTCCTTTCTTATCTGGATATCTTATTGTTAATTTGTTTTCTTGGTTCTACTATTTCTTATGTCATCTGACTGCTAATTTGTTTGAATCTTTCTTTCATTCTTATTTCTGTAAGTAACTGTCAATCTTTCTTTCATTCTTATTTCTGTAAGTAACTGTCAATCTTTCTTTCATTCTTATTTCTGTAAGTAACTGTTAATATTTCTTTCATTCTTATTTCTGTAAGTAACTGTCAATCTTTCTTTCATTCTTATTTCTGTAAGTAACTGTTAATATTTCTTTCATTCTTATTTCTGTAAGTAACTGTCAATCTTTCTTTCATTCTTATTTCTGTAAGTAACTGTCAATCTTTCTTTCATTCTTATTTCTGTAAGTAACTGTCAATCTTTCTTTCATTCTTATTTCTGTAAGTAACTGTTAATATTTCTTTCATTCTTATTTCTGTAAGTAACTGTCAATCTTTCTTTCATTCTTATTTCTGTAAGTAACTGTCAATCTTTCTTTCATTCTTATTTCTGTAAGTAACTGTTAATATTTCTTTCATTCTTATTTCTGTAAGTAACTGTCAATCTTTCTTTCAGTCTTATTTCTGTAAGTAACTGTTAATATTTCTTTCATTCTTATTTCTGCAAGTAACTGTTAATCTTTCTTTCATTTTTATTTTTGTAACTGTTAATCGTCTGTTTCTTTCTTTCTTTCTTATCTCTTTATCTATCTCTTAATCTCTTTGCTTCTTTCATCTTTGTTTTTCTTTCTTAACTGGGTATGTAATTGTTAAACTTCTTTCTTTCATTCATTCATTCTTTCTTTCTTTCTTTATTTTTTGTCTTGGTGTTTAACTGTTAACCTGATTGGGTATTTCTTTCTTTTTATCTCGGTATGTAACTCTTAATAAATTCTTTCTATTTGCCTATTTAATGTATTTTCTTGGTTCTTTTATTTCTCATGTTATCTGACTTGTTTGCATCTTTCTTTCATTCTTATTTCTGTAAGTAACTGTTAATCTGCTGTTACTTTCTTTATTATCTCTTTATCCATCTGTTTATCTCTTTGCTTCTTTCATCTTTTTCGTTCAATCTTAACTAGATATGTAATTGTTAAACTTCTTTCTTTCATTCATTTATTTATTCTTTCTTTCTTTCTTTCTTTCTTTCTTTCTTTCTTTCATTCATTTATTCTTTCTTTCTTTCTTTCTTTCTTATCTCGGAGTTTAACTGTTAACCTGACTAGATATTTCTTTCTTTTTATCACAGTATGTAACTCTTAATAAATGCTTCTAATTTCCTAATCTCGGTATATAAATGTTTAACTGTTTTCCTTGTTCTTTCCTATCCCTGTAGCTAACAGTTAACCCGCTTGCTTTTCTTCATTCTTTCTCGGTATCTGTTAAAATACATGCTTCTTTCATTGTTGATTTCGTTCTATCTTTCTTTCTCTATTTCTTTTTTTATATCGTACTCTTAATCTATTTGCATCTTTCTTTTTGATCTCACTATTTAACTGTTAATCTGTTGGTTACTTTTTTCTCATTTCTTAAACAAATTGGTTATCCTTTCGCAATTTTCTTTCTCATCTCAGTATGTAACAGTCAACCGTTTTGCTCCTATTTTTGAGTCATTCATATTTACTATCAAACTGTTTCTCATTCTTTTTCATATTTAACTGTTAATGTTTGCTCTTTTGCTTTCTTTCTTTCTTTCTTTCTTTCTTTCTTTCTTTCTGATCTCGCAATCTAACTTAATCTGTGAGCTTCTATCATTCATTTTTCTTTCCTATCTCGGTGTCTAACTGATGATCTATTTCTTTCTATATTTATTGTTTTCTAGGTATCTAATTCTTAATCTGTTTTCTTCCTTCATTGTTTCTCTCTTGATATCAAACAGTTACTCAGTTTTTATCTTTCTTTCTTTCTTTCTTTCTTTCTTTCTTTCTTTCTTAAAGCGGTATCTGTTCATCTGTTCACTTTCTTTCTTTCATTTTTCTTTTTTTCTTTCTTTTGCTCCTGATTCGGTTTCTATTTCTTTCTTCTTGTTCATTTGTTTTCTTACATATTTTTTTTTATTTGATTTCTTGTATTTTTCTCCTAGTTCCTGTTTTCATTCCCTTTAATTTTTCTTTTTATTCTTTCATCTGTCCTTACATTTTTTTCTCATATTTCTGTCTAACTCTTACTGTGGTTCTCTGTTTCTTTCATATTTCAGTATCTTTCTGTTAATCTGTTTGCTTTTTTCTTCACTCTTACTTTGTTTCTTTCTTTTGGATTCTTTTATGTTTTTTTGTTCACAATATTTCTCCTTCTGGTGGGGGCTGTATTCATTTACCGATGCCTGATGCACAACCAAAAGGTGAAGTGGCGAGGAGGCTTGGGCAATTTTCCCACGTTATTGCCGTTAAACTAACTTTAAACTTCGAACTTGTAACACATTCGGCAGCAGCGTCAGTGCTCTGAAAAATAACCAAATGAAATGAAAAATATCAAATGAAAAATATCAAATGACTCGTTAAAAATGCCCGGTCTATTTTCGTACAGGTCAGCACTTTACTGTGCCCCTTGCTTAACTTACGATGTGCAGGTTAATTTCATATTGCTGTTTAACCAGCTGGACACAACTGACGGAATTAGAGCTCTACTTTTTAATATATTGATATCGGTGACATCGATGGAGCCTGCTTGTCAATTCAAATGTCCTGGGTATGACGGTAAACTACATCCGGCAGCAAGGCCTCTGATTAAGAGGTTGTGAAGAGCATGGAACCACCTCTTAATTGATGTTTTTCCCAGGTTCACTCTGACCCTGAGTGGTAGCACCTGTTAGGGTCTCAACTATGCGTAAATAGTAACCCCCAAATTGAGATTAAAACACTATGAAAGTATAAAAATAAGCTTTTATAGAAATATATACATAAAGATACACTTTTGTGGAAAAATATACATTTCTGAAGGAAAAAGTTATTACCAGTAATACATTTTTCATTATAAGACTAGAAGACATCTTTGGTTTTATGAAATAGAGGGAAAAGATAAAAAACATTTTTCATCAAAGTCTGACCAAATCAACCTTCTCACTATAACTGAACATTAAAAAAGTACCTTAAAACCCCACCTTTTGGGCATTAAATAACCCACAGCGGTTGATATGCTGTTAAGCAAGACTCAAACTCGAACCCAATTCAAAACAGACTAATTTAATAAGAAGCGCACGAGAGAGCCGGAGAGGTAACCTCTCTTGTGCAGAGTTATGAGTTAGTGAAGTAACAACTTTGAAACTTGCCATATACTGGTCAGTCACATTACCATTTATACGTATAGCTTACGGTCAAATGACATTGAAACATTAGTTGCCGTGCGATCACTGAAGTTAAGCAATGTCAGCCCTGATCACTACATTGCTAGATGACCGCTTGGGAAGACCAGGTGCTGTAAGATTGGATATGTTGGTGGCGTAATCTTTAATGCCTCCGGATTGGTAATCGGGGAACCGAGTTTCAATTCCTGTTAGGTCAGTTATATTCACTTAAGTACAAATAAACTTTATGAAAGGTATGATTTCACATCTCCTGCTAGCTATGAGTTAATTAGTAAAATTTTTATATCTCTACACCATTAATATATAAGAAAATAACAATTCTAACAATCTGAAATATTTTCTGACCTTAATCTGTAAATTGTTGATGAGCCGAAAATCACAAATCAATATATATATATATATATATATAGTCATCCGCAGACAGATCTGTTTCGCTGTATCACAGCTCATCAGTACGGTTATAAATATTCTCCTAAAGAATAAGTTCTTTAATTTAATTGATGATTTTTTTCAAGCGGATCTGTTTGATTAATAAAAATCCTGATCTGACCTACTTTAGTTTTTAATAAATGTCTAACAACGAATAAAATAATTAAACGTAGTTATATATGTAATAGGACACTTCGGTGTGGTGTAATGGTTAGCAAGCTCATCTCGCTAGAATCATTATAACTGAGTTGTGATTTCGATCCTCACTGTGTACACCCTACTTTCGGCCGTGTGTCACGTCTAAGCTACGCTTAGAAAATCACCTTCCTTCAGGTTTGTGGGTTAGGCGCAGGGCTAATAACCCTCTGCCCCATAAAAAAAGTTTGTTATGGAAACAGAAAAAACGCTGCGCTGCACACCATTGGATATAACGGAAAAGTTTATTTTATTTATATAATTAATACCAGAACTATACGTAATGTTTTGCTCATAGAAATAAATTTTCGAGAAATAAAAGGTAAAAAAAATCAGAAGACAAAGGACCGATTTTTTTAGAGTTGTTTTTATTCTAAACAAGGCAACAAAACCACCAGCACGCAGTGTGGTTCAGTCAGTTAAGTGCCATACGAGATACACGCTTGGACGATCATGTCTCTTTCTGGACATAACGGACTAGACAGAAGATTTTCTCACAGTTGGTTGTTATTACTTTGAGCCCTAGACTGGTTGCCAAAAAATGGCCATAGAACCCAATCTGTCGTGCTATTCAACCCATAGCTGGAGAGATGATGGATTCATACCTTTCCTAAGAATATTTGCGCGTAAGTGAATGCAAGGAAATCAATTGAAATTCAAACTCAGCTCTTTAATTTCTCATTGCCAGTCGGTATTCATTGCAGTGTGGTTACTGGGGGAGAAAGGAAATACGGAAGATGTTAAGGAGTGAACAATAGAAGAACAGAATTTAAAAGGAAAGAAGGTAACGATTGACATTTACATATATAAAGATTATTGTATCGCCGAGGTTGATATGATACACAGAGAAAGTGTGCTGTGGTAATATTCAGTACAATATCCGGTGCTAAACGAATGTACGCATATCAGTAGAATAGTGAAAATGACAGACAACACAGAACTTACAACACAGAAAGTAGGGGTTTAAATCGCAATAATCAATCTGAATATTACTCGAGTAACACTCGAGTATTACGCCTCGAATGCCACTATCCTTTACTTAAAACGACCGTTTCAGTTCATGGGCCGTTCTATCATTGGGAGTGCTGCAGTGGTGTCAGCCACTGTGAAACAAAGATCAAAGTTGATTTTAAAGGAAGAAGCTATAAGATATCTACAAAAGACAAATATGACAGAAAAATAGAACTTACACCCACCCATTTTAACTGCTTAATTATGAGGTCTTATCGCCAGCAGAATTCTGCACTTAAATTGATAGAGTCTAAGTACGACAGAGAAGAATTCATCAGAATATTTACCATGACATTGATAGAATAGTTACAGGGGAGTTCTATTACATCAGCGGAAAACCGAGAAGCCAAAAACATTGCAAATTCATTTTGGGATTAACATCCTCTTATTTTCCGCAGTATCCGCCACCTTCCATGTTTTATCCTTACAATCGTCAGGTTATATATATATATATATATATATATATATATATATATATATATATATATATATATATATATATATATATATATATATAGTATATCGAGGCAGCAAGCAATTTTCTAAACATACGCTGTTAAATATAAGAGACAATGAATGTCTATTATGTTTAATCAGGAGCCGTTCTAAACGTCGTATTTTTGCTTTAATTTCAGTTGAAAACAAAGACAAACATTCTCCAACATTTGGATAATTATTTATTGGTTTTCTTCTAAGCTTTCGGCTCACATGAGCCATCTTCAGAGAGGTCGTTCAATAATTATACAAATGTTGGAGAATTTTTGTCTTTGTTTTCAACTGAAATGAAAGCAAAAATACGACGTTTAGAACGGCTCATGATTAAACATAATAGACATTCATTGTCTCTTATATTTAACAGCGTATGTTTAGAAAATATATATATATATATATATATATATATATATATGAAGTATTGGTGTCATATCTACTCTTAGATTTGTCACTTATCACTTTTCATGCTAGACAGAGTTCAAAAGTTTTTACACAGAATTCTGACGGTCTTGTAACCTAAAGCTCAAGTCAATTATTATATATCGTAGACTTTTCTTTTCATTCTTATCATTTGAAACGTAATATTCTATCTTCAGGAGCTTTACTATGAATGGGATCAATTTTAGTATAAAAAAAATAAAATGTTGATTAAAAGCAAAAATAATTTTTATGCCACAGATATAATTTTCATTTTTAATTAAAGAGACAAAAAATAAAACATTGTTTCTTGTTATCAAAAACTTTAAAAAGACATTTTGCTATTTAGAAAGCTTAACACATCACTCAATAAATCCCGGCTCTAACTAATAAAACAACAACTTTTAGGCAAAATTCGACTTTATTCATCATCATAGTCTCTTTCTAGGGTGATACACTGATTCCAACGCTTCTCTAAGAATTCGCTGCATTTTTGTAGAACGATTTGTCTTTAGCCTCCTGAATACATCTCAGTTTCTGATATCATTTCTTCATTGGAGCCAAATCTCTTTCCCTGGAACATTCTTTTGAGGTCTCCAAACAGCCAGTTTGGAGACCTCAAACTGGGGGCCAGATCTGGAGAATAGGGCGGATGCTGAAGCAATAAGAAGTGCAATTCATGTAGTTTTGCCATAGTTACGATCGACTTGTGACACGGTGCGTTGTCATAGTGAAAGATCACTTTTTCTTCTTTATTTGTGGCTGTTTCTTTTGTTTGTGATTCCATCCCTCAAAAGCACCAATAAGTCTATATAATATTCGCTATTAATGGTTCAGCATTTTTCAAGGTAATCGATGAACAATTACCTTGCGTAATTGTTCTCAAAATACGGAGGTCAAAATCTTGCCTGTTGAGGTTTGCGTCTTTGATCGCTTTGAACGGCTTTTACCTGTTGCTATCGACTCAGCTGACTGCGATTTGACTCCGGTGTCATGTGGTGGATCCATGTTTCATCTATTGTCACATATTTACGCAAACACTTCTTCTTGTTGCGTTGAAACAGTTGCAAACAATGCTTCGAATCTTTGACATATGTTGTTCGACCACTGAGCAAATGCGACACTCACTTTGAACACAGCTTTCTCATTAATATATGTTCTTGCAAAATGGTGAATGTACTGCCTTTTGATATGTTCAATCCCTCTGCTTTCTCACGCAACTTCAATTTGCGATCGGCCAAAACGAGTTGGTGAATTCCTTGGGTATTTTTCGGGACAACTGCCGATTTTTGGCGACCTGAGTATTCAGCATCATTTGTATCTGTACAAACGCGTTTAAAGTCAGCAAACCACCTGTTAAGCGTTGTTTCCAATGGAGCAGAGTCCGAATATCATTTATCAAGCCATTGCTTTTCTTGAACAGTATTTCCCCATCTGAAAGCAATGCTTTATCAACACACGAGTTTGCAACGGTAGTTTCACTTAAATAACTGTAATTTGTAAACTAATAATCCGATTGGGCCCAAATTTTATCACGTACCATTTGAAGTTTACTACTTTTTAAAAATCTTATAGATTCTTTCATTACTGATGCCATATATAGATTCAGATTCGGGACATATTGAGTGATGTGTTAGGCATTAAAATATTCAAGTTAAGAGTCAATTGAACATCAATCTCTCTTATCAACACAATCTTCACTACCTAGCTACTCATCTTTCACTCATATCATGCACCTCATTTATCATAGTCACTTAAGCAATGGCTCACTGATTAGAGTGACTAAAGAGCTTTTTTTTTAGGTGAAATTTTGTACATAAAACATGAAACTTCAACTCACCAAAACAATGTTTACGCAGTTAGGTTGAAGACTAATTAAAAAGATTGTTTAAAATCTCAGTAGAAAGAACGTTTGTGCCAGCAGAGACATAAAAGATATTACCCACACTATGGGGGCGCCCAGCCAAGAGTATTTCACCGATCGTTGTTTTAAATTTCGTTTTCATCAAAAAACCAAAATGCTGTTGCTCCACAAAGAATACAGGTCTGGTTGCCACCAGGGTAAGTATTTTATACCAACCTTGTAAGAGAACCTAGAATTCTATTTAGATAAATTACCTGAATCTTCTTATAAACTTATACATGTCATTGGCTTCTTTGCAAGAAGAAGCGCCTTTGTAAAGTTTTTAGAAAGTACCTGACTCTTAACTTTACAAGTGTCAGATCAGACCGAAAATGGTGTCCTTTTGTTATATCTGGGCTGGAGGTGTCAAATCAGTGTTCAAAAGCCCTTACACAGTTATGTGGTTGAAGAATTTTTTTTATCCTACAGTCTCTTTCCACACAGATGTAACGACGCAAGCCTTTTATCTTACAGTCTCTTTCCACACAGATGTAACGACGCAAGCCTTTTATCTTACAGTCTCTTTCCACACAGATGTAACGACGCAAGCCTTTTATCTTACAGTCTCTTTCCACACAGATGTAACGACGCAAGCATTTTATCTTACAGTCTCTTTCCACACAGATGTAACGACGCAAGCCTTTTATCTTACAGTCTCTTTCCACACAGATGTAACGACGCAAGCCTTTTATCTTACAGTCTCTTTCCACACAGATGTAACGACGCAAGCCTTTTATCCTACAGTCTCTTTCCACACAGATGTAACGACGCAAGCCTTTTATCCTACAGTCTCTTTCCACACAGATGTAACGACGCAAGCCTATAGTTGCAAATGTTAAGATGAGCTACATTCTTTAGTGTCTGAATTCAAATCTGTACAGGCAAAACCCGTTTTGTTACATCGACACGGTTGAATGATTACGTATTCCTTTCACAGAATTGGTGTTCCAGTCTGAAAATATCTTCCCAAGAAACTTTATTTATGAACACTATAATTTTAACATTTTTATCTCTAGGGTCATTCGTTATCTATTCGTCATATCCTGTTAATCTTCACGTCTTTCTTCTTACGTTCATATAAAAAGCCTGTTCAGAAACCCTCTACAAAGGGATGCTCTTGAGCCTTATACTAAGTGACATTTAGTAAAAGAAAAAAAAAACTTGACCAAAAAAATAATATTTGTCTATAATTCTGAAATGAGGTAGCATTTACACTATTTAAATTATTCGAACTATTTTCCTCATCATTGTTGCCATCTGTATAACATTTTGGCCGTGATACTCTCCGGCCTTCTTCAGGAATTTCGAACCGAACCTTTATTACAACCACTGGGGTATAGGAACTCCATTACTTGCGTAAAGCTTTGATAGGAAGTCATGAGTTATCTCCCTCTAACCCTGCAAGTTACTTGTTCAGCACTGCTGTGGCCTGGTATTGAACTCACAAACAAAGATGAGGACAATAGTCCGAATAATGTAAATAGTGAAAAAAAATAATGATGAAGGAATTTGCACAAAGAATATGTCTCATTTAGCCAGCATGACCGAGTAGAAAAAAGCTACTTCTTACAAAATATTTCACAATATTTAATGCAGCGTTCGCAGTAATAGAAAAAAAAACTACAGAAAAAAAAAGATTGACAGACCTACCTCGTAGAGCCGGTCTGACTCTGTGCAGATGTCGTTGACATCAAAGGTTTAAAGAACGTGTATACGACTCTGCCTCCCAGGCTCAGCGCTGAACGTGGTCGGGTCTGTGCTTAAGATCAAACGCCATATCGTAAGTTGCTGGCAGAGGCACTTTCATACATTATTCAACACAAGTGATTGCATCCAGCAACAATCAGCAAAAGGGGAGTACGTGCATCAGAAGAAAAGGCGAAAACATTCCAAAAGCTGAAGTTTTGAAAAGCTGTTGGTGTTGACAACATCGTTACACAAATTTGTAATTACAATAGATCCTTGTTTTTTTTACAGTGATTTTCCCTTTGTTCAAGGCCCAAGAGCCACTTGTCGCAGTGATCACAGAGCAAGAGGCACAGTTCATACCGATATGTGAGGAGACTGAAAAATTTTATAATTTTAGTGGTAGGGCTACATAGAGTGGAGAAAGGATGATTAAATATAGGAAATGTCAGAGGGTGGGTGATAGGCGGGTAGGGATACCGAGAATGATTAAATATAGGAAATGTCAGAGTGTGGGTGATAGGCGGGTTAGGATACCGAGAATGAGGGTTGGGTAGATGAGTGTTCTGAGAATAATTGGGAGTTAGAGTGATAGGAGGTGTCTGTTGACCCTACATTTAAATACCTGGAGATTGTAGCTGTCGGGAAAGCAGACTTGTGGAAGGGAGTTTCACTGGCGGGAAGCGCGAGAAAAGAAACTGTTGGAGTAGAATTTACGGTTACATCTTATCTGTTTAACTGTAAAAGGGTGGGACCTAGTTGCTAATCTAGTATCTCGTGTAAATTCCTGCTTAGGCGGCATCAGTGCTCTAAGTTCATCGGAGCAGAAGCCATGAAAGTACTTGTAGAAGAGGCACAGGGAAGCCACATCACGCCGGTGAGAGAGTGGTTGCAGCCGGTCTGCCAAGTCAGTATCAACCACGTTACAGATCCTCCTTTGTATCTTGTGAAGAAGCCCAAGTTGAGCAGCAGGGGTACCCGACCAGATATGGCAGCAATATTCAATACACGGGCGGATGGTAGATTTGTATATGTGCAAAATAGATTCAGGTTGGAAAAACTTCCGGGCTCTGCACAGAGAGCCGACTTTCATCGCGGCAGATTTGGCAATGAATTCGATATAGTCATTTCATTTGAGGTCCGCCGAAAGTGTAAGGCCAAAGAGGCGTAGTATTTTACTCTCTGGGAGGCTAGCCTGTCCCATGCTAAAAGGAGGTAGATGAGATTGGTGGTTAGTTGTTAACAGCTTCGTTTTAGAAGCATTGAAATTTACTAGCCATTTCCTACCCCAGGCCACTACGGATTGGAGGTCCTTTTCAAGCATGGCAGCGAGCTGTCTTTTTGTTTAATTTGGTGAATGCTGCCGTAATTCGTGCCTTCAGTTCATTTTCGATGTTTGAAGGAGTTTTGTTGATCGCATACTCATTAATAACTTTTTTCATTATATTTTAGCTTTTTTCATGTAGATGATGCTATTACATATGTATTATCAACGAATATCTTACGGATCTAGTTTGTTAGGTCTCCATGTGTATTTAAAGGAGACCTAATACACTAAGTCTTTTTATTAAACAAGTAGTCCTATATCCAATGTAATTATTTACGAGCAAGAATACAGTTCTTTAAAATCAAGTAAATTCGTGATTTTGTTTTAACGAAACAACTTCCATAAAAGAGAGACTGCTGCCTACATAATATATATATATATATATATATACATATATATATATATAGAGAGAGAGAGAGAGAGCGAGAGCGTGAGAGAGTGAGAGAAAGTAAATCATGACCATGTCTGCTCAAACGCACAAGTTTGCTTTTGTGATTTGTTCTCTGCCAAATACCAAGTATTATTGATAATCGATGTTCGTATTGATCCAGTCTCCATCCAGGTGGCGCTGTCATGCTTTGCTCTTATCTATCGGATTTAGCAGTCATGCGTATCGGGAAATGTCCAAAATGCTTTGAAGCAACAAATATCGACCACGACATTTAACCTCTAGATCATTTAATATCAGAGGAGAGAATTGTGACTGGCTAATTGGCCCGTCAATTTTTAACAGAAGATGAGATTCTAGTTGAGTACTGCGTGCACCTCTTGCTCCTCTTCATCTAATCAAAAACTGTTTGTGTCTGAGAAAAGCTGAAATTCTGCTATCCACAAAGGCATTTCATGCTAACACGACAAAAGAAGTCAGTTTCTAAATTTGATAATATTTAATTAACAATTTATTTCCAAGCACAATAGTCTTCAAGAAGGCATTATCTATCTGTCTATCTATCTATCTTCTTCTTCTTTTTCTTTTTCTATGTGCCTTGTCCCTTCAGGACGTAGGCGATCATGGTCTTCCACTTTTCCCTATCCATGGTGGCTCTGAGCACGCCTTCTCCTGTTACACCATGCAATCCTCGTTCCGTCATCCACCTGATTAGGTCCTTCAAATATGTTATCCGTTGCTTTTCCCTGTCTCTTTTCCCCTCTATCTGGCCTGTTAGTGTCAGATTCTCCAAGCCCTCCTTCCTCATTGCGTGCCCCACAATCTTCAGCTGTCTTTTCCTGATGTTCCGAGTAGTAGAGGAAATTTTACCTGTTCATATTATAATCTTGGTTGAAAATGAACGAAATGTATCTGGATTAACACCAATTTTGCGTAAAGATGATAAAATGCCCTAGAAATGTTTGTCTTAATAAAAATGAATTTTTGCGAACATGTTATGGAGAAATCTACTTTTTTTAGTGATGCATTCGTTTCAAAACTGGGCGAGATAATGTGCACGATGACGCAAGAGTTCGGCAGCTCAACACACAAAGAAAAAAACAAATTTAAAAGTACTCCTTTCTGCGTGCAATTCGAAGAGATTGTGACATAAGAAATGAAGATGAAGAATGAAATATGCAGCAGATTGTATCAATGGAGTGTTTTATAAAAAAACTTTTCCTCAAAGATTGTGTCTTGTATGTTGACTAAGGAACAGTAATAAGCACAGCTTTATTTTTCATCTGATCTTTCGACTAATGCAGGGATGTTTGGGAGAGCCATAATCAGTGATGAGAAACTGTCTTCTAGAAGACACTGAAAAATAAAACGGCAGACAATTCAACGGGAAACAAAGTACAACGAAAAAACAAAAAAACACACGTGTCTCGTTCACAGTTAAATACCGTAATTTTCTTCTACGACTGGAAGATAGTTTACTGCAAATTCTTAACCCAAAAACAGACTGATTATAAATATATTCCCTTTAAGTTGCTGAAAGAATTATGAGATCCTGTTTGGAGGAAAAGAAAAGAATTGTAATCTGACAAGTGATTCACCACTGCTCCATATTATATGTTAGAATCCCTGGCTAAGAAACCTGTTGCAAAAACAGTCAATCATCTTATTCGTCAAACGTATCTTCTACTCCCATGAACAGAGACTATTTCCAAAATTGATGAATACCCTCAAAAACGGATTTGCCGACATCCAAGATATTCAGCAGCATAGAACTACATTCCGGAAAATGTGTCCTTGGAAACGTGTTCCAAGAAAGTTTCCACCAAAGGCGCTGTTTTCTCATGAAGAGCATAGCTTCTCAAGAACGAAACTTTGAAGGACACCAGCCAGCACTGAGTAAGGAAGTGAACTTCTTTTTAACAGAAACATTCCGGAAATTAAATCGTCAGCACTTATATATATATATATATATATATATATATTAGATCGGGCAAGAAATAATTTCCGGTTTTATTTGGCAATTTTTATCTTCCCCTAAAAGTACAATTACATTTTATAATTTTTATTAAATTATATATTCACCATTATTTACAATGACCTTTCTCACTTATCAGGCAGCTTCCCGACAACTTTTGAGTTAAATCTAGCGGGATTTTTATGTAAAAATGTTTTCAGCAAAATCTTGAAGCTGTTTTCATGAATGAATGTTTTCCCGCCAAAATGTTTTGCAATCCTAGAAAATATGATAATCTGTTGCTGCAAAGCCCGGTAAATATGGTGGCTCAGGTTAAACAGAAAAGCGGAGTTCTAAAATTATTGTTTTCGTGATGCTTGCTCGATGTTGTCTTGCAGTTTGTTGCGGATTTATATTAGTTTATCTCTCGGGATTTTGGATCAACTATTATAGACAAGCTGCGGATTTTTAGACATATAGTTTGCATTTTAATAATTCTAAATGTAAGGTCCGAATCCATCTGTTACTCTGCCAGCTATGAGTTGAATAGCAGGACTGGCCTCAATCGTAGGAAGAAACGGCAACTTACCGCGGGTTTATCTTCTTTCAGGTCAGTCATGCATCAAAAGCGACATGATCACCGAAGCGAGTAGTACGTATAGCAACTGACTGACTCAAAATGAACAATACCCCGACGATCCAGCCACGTGCACAGTATTTATTTCTTCCGTAGTTCTCTGTTTGGGGGACGTTGTGGATATTTATCCTTGTAGCACCACTGTGTTTATATTGCCCTAAATAACCCATTTTTATCACCTTTTATGAGAGGAAAAGTTAATTCGTCTTTACAATTAGTTCCCCGAAACGGAAATTACTTATGGTACATCTGAAGATTTGACTTCTTCTTTAATGCGCCTTGTCACTTCAGAATGTATGCGATCATGGCTCTCCATATTATATGTTAGAATCCCTGGCTAAGAAACCTGTTGCAAAAACAGTCAATCATCTTATTCGTCAAACGTATCTTCTACTCCCATGAATAGAGACTATTTCCAAAATTGATGAAAAGGCTAAATTTATCAAAAGTTACGAAGGAGGGGAATTCCTCTTTCGTAACTTTTGATAAATTTAGCCTTGTTACTATTTCTCTTAAAGCTTGTTCTGCCATCTGTTTACTCAAGCTCACTAGGTATGTTATGCGTTTCTTCCTATATCTCGCTTGCTTTCAACCTCTGAGTATCATATTTTTCAGGCCCACTTTCCTTATTATGTGCCCTAGTAATTTCATCTTTCCCTTTTTGAGATTATGTATAAGGGCACCTTTTTTTCTAGAACAACTAACAATGGCTGTTCTGTATATATATTTTTCTCTTCCTATATTATTATTATTATTATTATTATTATTATTATTATTATTATTATATCTTAATTTTAATTGTATACACATTTTAAGGTATCACAAATCCATTCTGGGTCTGTCTCAAAAATCTCTCGGGACCATTTCCAATGAATCTGTTGGGCTCCATGCACTTCCATCACTTATGAAAGAGTGAAGTTTTAGGATTAAAAAGTTCTGTAAGAAGTTTAACCGCTTCAGTGAATGTCAAGAAATAATTAAAATTTCGAAGATAGAAATGAGAGAGAGAGAAAGGGGGGGAGAGGGGGGTTAACGTGAAGATTACGAATAGAAAGAAAAATAGAAATGAAAAATGATTGTATTAAAAGATCCGAGAGTCTAGATTATGAAAAGAGAGAAAGAGAAAATAATTAAAGGTCCGTGAATGAGGTGTACTAATGGAAAGAGAGAGAAAGAGAGAGGGGAGAGAGAGAGAGAGAGAGAGAGAGAGCGAGAAAGAGTGAAAAGTAGGATAAAGAGAAAAAATACGTGAAGAATAGTAATAAAAGAAGAAATAAATTTATGTGCGAGGATGGGTAGTTAGAGAGAGAGAGAGAGATGAAAGACAGAGATTTGACCTGAACATGATAGATAAAAATAGGTAAAGAGGAGGAATAAACGAGTAAAGAATGAAACGTCCGAAGAGAGGGAGTACGAGAGAGAGAGAGAGAGAGAGAGAGAGTAACGTGAACAGAAAAAAGAATAAGATGAGAAGAATATGAATGAAAAAAAGAAAGAGAGAAATAACGGGAAAATTTAAACTTATTTACAAATGGAACTTTGTCTGTGTGTGTGTGTCTGTGTGTGTTTGTGTGTGTCCGTTACCTATAGACTCTGAAACGGCTGAACCGATTTTCTTGACAATTTACACAGTTTTACTATAAGCGTCTGCGAGTGTTCTTAGCTAGGATTTGTGTCGCGGTACCCCCGATAAATATCGATAATCGATAATCGAAAAAATCGGGTTATAGAAGGAGTGGTCCGATTTTAATCAAATTTGATACACTCATAGACAAATACATAAGAAACGATATTCAGTAGTTTCAATGTTGCAGTTCTTACAATAGTGCAGAAAATCGATAATATATATATTTCACTCATCTGGAGTACCTTCAGCCGACTTCCCTATTAGAACTGAGACTAAACTGTACGACGTATATTTTACCCCGACAGTAGTATCCCGAGTTATTTCAAAACTTGACCCCCATAAAGCAAGCGGTGGCGATGGAATCCCGATGATAGTCCTTAAGAAATGTGCTCCTGAACTCTCCCCTGTCCTCTCTAAACTGTATAAGTACTGCCTTTCTGCTTCCTGTTTTCCTGTATGCTGGAAGTTCTCTTCAGTCGTTCCTGTATTTAAGAACTGTGGTGAACCCTCAGACCCATCCAATTATCGCCCAAACAGCCTTCTACCAATTCTTGGGAAAGTGTTCGAGGCCATAATTAATACTGAAATAGTTCAACATCTTACTACCCACAAACTCTACTTTGACAGGCAGTATGGCTTCCGCTTTGCCAGGTCCACGGCCGACATGCTAATAACCGTAACAGAGTACATGCTCCAGGCCCTTGACAAGTCAGGCGAGGCACGTGCTGTTGCTCTGGACATCTCCAAGGTTTTTGACAGGGTTTGGCACTCGGGCCTTCTATGCAAGCTACGAGGTTACAGTGTTACCGGACGCTTGCTTGATCTAATCCAATCTTTTTTAAATAATCGCAAAATGAAGGTCGTTTTGAATGGGCATGCTTCTACATCCTACAGCACAAACACTGGTGTCCCTCAGGGCTCTATCCTGAGCTCGACGCTCTTCTTTATTTTCATAAATGACCTTCCATATGAGATCAAGAGCCAAGTATGCATCTACGCAGATGACACCACAATTTACTCCCGCATCAGTAAGAAACCCGTCGTGGCGGACAAATATAATCTCGCTGCTGACATTAAACGCGACCTACACTCTGTCGTGAATTGGGGCAAGAAGTGGCTTGTCAATTTCAATGCGACTAAGACCAAGCTGTTGTCTGTCAATCATCACAGGCAACCTCTCCTGCCTCCCATAAGCATGGACCAAGCGAGTTTTCCTGAGAGCAATACACTGCGCCTCCTCGGCCTTACCCTCTCTTCTGATATTAAATGGAACCACTACATTGAGTCCATAGCTAAATCCACTGCTAAGAAGGCTGGGTCACTGTGTCGGGCCAGGATGTTTTTTCCGCCTGAATCCACCCTACATATATACAAATCAACCATTCGTCCGTGCATGGAAGACTGCTGCCATATATGGTCAGGCGCCTCTGTTGTTAATCTCAGTGTTCTTGACAGGCTCAAAAGGAGAATCAGCAATATGAAAGGTACCGACTTGGCGGCTCGACTACAGCCACTTCTCCACCGACGAGATGTGGCCTCCCTTTGTCTGTTCTATAAATACTTTCATGGCTTCTGTTCTAACGAACTTAAGTCACTGGTGCCTCTGCAACAGGTGTTTACTCGTGCAACCAGATTGGCAACTGGGTCCCACCCATTCACAGTTAGGTTAGCCAAATGCAGACGACAATTCTACTCCTGCAGCTTCTTCTCTCGCATTTCCTGCCTGTGGAACTCGCTTCCATATTCTTACTTTTCTGACGGCTACAACCTTCAGGAATTTAAATGCAATGTCAATACTCATCTCTTAACCACTTGACTCTAGTTCTTTCCGCACCCCGTATATCCTTTCCTTTCTCTCCACCTTTGCAACTGTCATTACACCTGTATTCCCATCCTTCTCTTGCTCCTTTCTAACTGGTTTGTCTTCCTCTTCACTCTCTTCTACTTAATCTTTTTACTCTTATCTAGCCCCCTGCACATCAGTGTCATTACCGCCTTGCTCGGGGTGATACGATTAATATATATATATATATATATATATATAAGGTAAGCTGTTTGTGAGTGTGTCTGTTTATCTGTCTGTACCTCTTTTATACAAATCCACAATTTTATCCGATTCTACGTCCTGAAGAAGAAGAAGGAGGAGAGAGAAAATTAACGTTAGCATGATAGATAAAAAGACCAAAAGAATGAAAAAGAAAAATGGAAAAAATAAAAGAAATCCGTGTACAGAGAGTACAAGAAGAGAGAATAACACATCATTCAAAAGTCCCTGGCCTGACATATTGATCGCAACACTAATTAAAATCCACATAATCTTTTATAAAGTACTAACCTTCAAATGATACGTTGCAAAATTTGGGCCCAATCGGATTATTAGTTTACAAATTACAATTATTTAAGTGAAGCTACCGTTGCGAATTATCAAAACAGTGGAAACATCTGAATTTTGTGTGTTGATAAAGCATTGCTTTCTGAGAGGAAAAATCCATAGTTCAAGAGTACGAGAGGTTTAGAAAGATGTAACGTGATTATGATAGACAAAATGACATAAATAATTACTATATCGATTTTAGAATTAAAAGTTCGAGAATAGGATGTTCGATAGGCGAGAGAGAATAATGGGATCAGAAAAATGAAAAAGACGTGAAGAATAGAAATGTGAGAGGAAATAAACTTATGAGGACCCTATGAGGATCCTAGATGTTATACCAGGATTTGTAATCGGGGGCCACAATTTGAATAACATACGGTACGCAAACGATACAATGCTGATTGCTGACACGGAAAGGAAACTACAATACCTCCTACATAAGATAGCCGAAGAGAGTGACAAAAAGGACTACAAATAAACTGCAAGAAAACCGAATGCATGGTTATAAGCAAAAAGAGCAGCCCAAAATGCCAAATATAGTTGGGAGCTGCTAAAATCAAGCAGGTACAAAAATTTAAATACCTGGGAAGTGTTCTAACAGAAGACGGAAAGTGTGACACAGAGACCGAAGGCGAACTGGCATGGCGAAAGACGTGTTCCAGAATCTGGGTATAGTATTAAGACACAGGAAACTTTCACTAGAAACAAAGAAGAAAATACTGGATAACTATGTGATGTCAGTTGTTCAATATGGCAGTGAATGCTGGACAATATCATCAAAGATGAAGGAAAAAATTAAAGCAGCTGAAATGTGGTTCTACAGAAGGATGCTGCGAATAACGTGGACCAAGCTTGTGAGCAATGATGAGGCTTTGGAAATGTTGGAAACAAAAAGGAAATTAATACTGAGAATCAGGAAGAGACAACTAAAGAGACAACTCGGACATGCAATGAGGAAGGAGGGCTTGGAGAACATGATACTAACAGGTCAGATAGATTGAAAAAGCGACAGAGGAAAGCAGCGGATAACATATTTAAAGGGCTTGAGCAGGTGGATGACAGAACGAGGATTGCATGGTGTTACAGAAGAAAACGTGCTCAGAGCCAGCAGGAATAGGGAATCGTGGAAGGGTATGATCACCTACGTCCTGAAAGGACAAGGCACATAGAAGAAGAAGAAGAAGAGAGGATATAAAAGCAAGAATTTGATAAATACGAGAGTGAATTAACGCGAAGAAGAGGAAAGAAAGAGGAAATAATTAAAATCTGATAATTATGTGTATGAGAGAGAGAGAGAGAGAGAGAGAGAAAAGGAGAGAGAGAAAGAGAGTGAAAAGGAGAGAGAAGTAATGTGAACAAAAATGAGAAAGACAAGAATTGTGAGGAATTATCTATATATATAAAAGGCAAGATGTTTGTGTGTCTGTATGTCCTTTATACAAACAAATCTACAATTTTTTTTATCCGATTCTCACCAAGCTTCACACAAATATTCTTTAGACTTCTGGTCAGGTCATGGGTTACTTATTTTTTCCGATTTTCGCCCGATATTGGAAATCGATACCCCGATATCCGATCAGGTCAGATCAAGATCAGGATTTCAGCCCTTTTCGTGGTTATTGCTGCAGAATTTGCTCTAACTTGGTAAATTTATAGTTTTTAGTCTCAAACATTAGCAGATCTCAGACGATTCATTTTCCCCTATATCGGGAATCGATGCCGCCAATATTCCATCGAATCTGATCAAAAACCGATATTCAGCCATCAATATGTCTCATTTTCTCTAATTTTACTCCCGATGGGTATCGTAAGTTTTCATGGACTTACTTAGGTTGGTTTATACCTGGATGACTTATTTGACACCGATATTGAAAATCGATACCCGGATATCCTATCGGGTTTGATCAAAATCAGGTTTTCAACCATTTTATTTTGGTTTTTGCTTCGAATTTTGCTCTAAGGAGGTATAATTGAAGTTCTTAGTCTCAGTCATCATACCATTTACTCAGAGAATTTATTTAGTCTTCAAAATTCAGTTTGCGACGGAAAACTTATTTTCAAAATTTGACTTACATCCATTCATTTCGGTAAGTTCTACGGCTTCGAGATCAACCTTTCAACAACCTACGTTATTCGTGCCAACGTCCAAAGAGTCTGAGCTCCAGGACCATGGATTAGTTTTAAAGCCTTCATTACACACAAGCAACGCCAGGATAATCTGCTAGTTAAAGAATAAAACTTCACGGTTTTAGTGTAAAATAGGAGAGAGACATGTAACTTAAATATGAAAATAAAAACAAACTGAAAGTGTAAAAAATGAAAAAATGATAGGATTAAAATTCCGAGGATAAGGAGTACGAGAAGAGAGAGATGTAACGAAAACAGAAAAAGAAAAAGGCGAGTAGAATAGGAACGAGAGAGGAAAGATTTAAAAAACCAATGATGGGGAGTACGAGAGAGGAGAAAACCTTACGTGAACAAAAAAAAAAAAAAAAAAAAATTAAAAAAAAACGAAGAGAATAGGAATGAAAAAGGAAAGAATTACGAATGGGGAGTACGAGAGGAGAGAGAGGGAATTATCGTAAATAGAAAAAAGAATAAAATATTCAAAAGGGATTATTAAAACCTGAGGTTTTAGATTAGGAGAGGAAAGAGAGATGTAAAGATGTAATAGAGCCAATAAAATTCTTAAAAAACAGGAATGAAAGTCTGAGGATGGGGAGTACGAGAGGAAAGAGTGATGTAACTTTAACAGAAAATCCTTTGAAGAATTGAAATGAAATTGGAAAGTATTAAAAATCTGAGGATGGTGAGTATGAAATTCTCTTTTCATAGGAGTAAAAGCAAAAAAGAAACAGAAAAGAAGAATGGGAATGAAAGAGGAAGGAATAGTTGGAGAATAGCGAGTGTGAGATGTTAAAGAGAGACTTATTGCGAGCATGATAGATAAATAAACGTGAAGGATGGTGATGAAACATAAAATAATTAAATATCTGAGGGTCTACTGTATAAGAGAGAGAGGGAGAAAGAGAGAGAAAGAGAGAGATAAAAATAGATAAAAAACCGTGAAGAAGGGTGATGAAAGAGAAAATAATTAAATATCCGAGGGTCTACTGTATAAGAGAGAGAGAGACAGACAGAGAGAGACAGGAAGAAAGAGAATGAGAGAAATAGATAAAAAACCTGAAGAATTGTGATGAAAGAGAAAATAAATATCTGAGGGTCTACTGTATAAGGGAGAGAGACAGAGAGAGAGAGAGAGAGAGTGAGAGAAAGATAAAAAATAGATAAAAAACGTGAAGGATGGTGATGAAACATAAAATAATTAAATATCTGAGGGTCTACTGAGAGAGAGAGAGAGAGAGAGACAGAGAGAGAGTGAGAGAGAAAAAGAGAGAGAATTAGATAAAAACGTGAAGGATGGTGATGAAACAGAAAATAATTCAATATCTGAGAGAGAGAGAGAGAGAGAGAGAGAGAGAAAGATAAAAAATAGATAAAAAACGTGAAGGATGGTGATGAAACATAAAATAATTAAATATCTGAGGGTCTACTGAGAGAGAGAGAGAGAGAGAGAGAGAGAGAGAGAGAGAAATAAAAAATAGATAAAAACGTGAAGGATGGTGATGAAACATAAAATAATTAAATATCTGAGAGTCTACTAGAGAGAGAGAGAGAGAGAGAGAGAGAGAGAAAATAGATAAAAAACGTGAAGGATGGTGATGAAACATAAAATAATTAAATATCTGAGAGTCTACTGAGAGAGAGAGAGAGAGAGAGAGAGAGAGAGAGAGAGAGAGAGAGATAAAAAATAGATAAAAAACGTGAAGGATGGTGATGAAACAGAAAATAATTAAATATCTGAGAGTCTACTGAGAGAGAGAGAGAGAGAGAGAGAAAGATAAAAAAAATAGATAAAAAACGTGAAGGATGGTGATGAAACAGAAAATAATTAAATATCTGAGAGTCTACAGAGAGAGAGAGAGAGAGAGAGAGAGAGAGAGAGAGAGAGAGAGAGAAAGATAAAAAAATAGATAAAAAACGTGAAGGATGGTGATGAAACAGAAAATAATTAAATATCTGAGAGTCTACTGAGAGAGAGAGAAAGAGAGAGAGAGAGAAAGATAAAAAAAATAGATAAAAAACGTGAAGGATGGTGATGAAAAATAAAATAATTAAATATCTGAGAGTCTACTGAGAGGTAGAGAGAGAGAGAGAGAGAGAGAGAAAGATAAAAAATAGATAAAAAACGTGAAGGATGGTGATGAAAGAGAAAATAATTAAATAACAGAGAGAGAGAGAGAGAGAGAGAGAGAGAGAGAGAGAGAGTGTGTGTGTGTGTGTGTGTGACCTGAACATTATAGAGACGAAAAGAATAAGAGTTGAAGTTGATAGAATTAAAAATCCGAGGATGGGGAGCGCGAGAGAAGAAAGAGAAGTAACGTCAACAGAATAAATGAAAAAAACGAAGAGAATAGGAATGAAAGAGGAAAGAATTAAATGTCAGAGGGTAGGGAGTACGAGAGGGGTCAGAAAAAGTCTAGTGGACACGAAATGATGGGAAAAAAAAAAAGAAGCGGCATGAAGTAATCTCTCCGCCTATTTTTTTTATTTCTCATCGTCATTTTTCACGACTCATGCTGCGGGTGAAAGATAAAATAGTTAAATATTCTGAAGTTAGATTTAACGAAAGGGAAGAAGAGTAAGCGAAAAAGATTTTTTCCTGGTGTCGTGATAGGAAAGCATCGAAAAAATAACTGCTTGAAAGATTTAATGGGAGAAGGTGAATAAGATATCGCAGTAAATATGATTGAAATTCAGATTTAAGTATTTTTACTGTAATTTTTTATTTTACTAAAAGAGATATATCTTTTGAAATGTCTATTTTCTTTTGGACTTGAACGTTTTGCAGAGATTTCTTTGCAAACGCGACGGAGATTGATTCGTTTTCTACGGTATGTCAACCTTTTGCTTGTTATTTAAGCTCAGCAAGTATTTTTAGATTGTGAGAATTTTGGTGGGGGAGATAATTTCCTGGGACACGCAAATGAGGAAGGAGAGCCTGGAGAACCTGATACTGACTAGCCAGATAGAAGGAAAGAGAGACAGAGGTAGGCAGCGGATAACATATTTGCAGGGCCTGATCAGGTGGATGACGGAACGGGGGTTGCTAGGAGTAACAGGAGCAAGCATACTAGGAGCCACAAGGGATAGGGAGACGTGGAGAACCATGATCGCCTGAAGGGACAGGGCACATAGAAGAAGAAGAAGAAGAAGAAGAAGAAGAAGAAGAAGAAGAAGAAGAAGAAGAAGAAGAAGATAATAATGGTTTAGCGCTGCAAGTCATACTAATTAACCCATAGCTGGGATGAGAATGGGTTAACCCCTGTCTTCCTCAAGGTTATTTGCGAGTAAGTGAATATAATGTGCGTTGTGGTACAGTGGATATCGGCTCGGAACGAGAATCCGGGGAGCCGAGTTCGAATTCCAGTTGAATCCATTGTATTCACTTACGCGCAAATACCCTTGGGAAAGGTATTAATCCGTCTCTTCCTTCCAGTTATGGGTTAAATAGGAGGACAGATTGGGTTCTATAGCCTTAGTCGGCAACCAGTCTACTGCAGAAAGCAATGGCAACCTACTGCGGGATAATCTTCTGCCCAGTCAGTCATGTCTCTTTCGAGACATGATCGCCCAAGCGTGTATCACGTATGGCACTTTAACTGACTGAATATAACAAGCACATCTGCAATTGCAACCCAGTTCAGCAATTCTGAGACATTAAACCACCGGACACCCAAGAATACAGCACATGGTATTCCAAATCGGTCACCCATCTAGGTAATGACCAGCTTCGACTAGCTTAACTTCTGTGATCGTACAAGAACTGGTGTTTCAACGTGATGTGGCCGTAATATAATGATATTCACAAGATACAAGAGTCACTCGATAAGAGGTATAATTTATGGGAATATGTGAGGAAGATAACGGTTAACCGTAGACTGAATTGTCATGATCAGGGAAACATCTTGTGAGACGGTTCTACAAAGCAGCAGTTCACGGGAAGAAGCGAAGAACAATAAAATACGAAATTAATTTGGATGGTTATCTAAAAGAAACGTGATATGACTGGTTTTAATCATGAAGGTTTCAACTGCTACAACTAAGGAATGTAGGTCCTCTGAACACTTTCGCGGTTCACGGGAAGAAAACACTTGAATGGAGCTTACATGGAGGGCGAACTTAAGAAGGATGGTTCTCTAAATCTACGTCTAGGACTGGTTTTAATCGTGAAAGTTAGAACTTGTAGAAATAAAGAATATTTTTTTTTAATCATATCACCCCAAGCAAGGCGAAAACGCCACTGATGCGCAGGGGGCTACGTAAGCGTGAAAAGATTGGAAAAGAGAAAAACCGGAAACCACATCCTAAACAGGAAACAAGGGATGAGCCTCTTCACCTGTTCAATAGACGTGGGTGGAGTGTGAACCGGGCGATAGTATAGTCTATCTACTCCAATTGAAAAAAAAAATAAAATAAAAAAAAAGAGTGAAAAGATTGGAAAAGAGAAAAACCGGTCTATCTACTCCAATTAATAATATAGTTTTGTCTCAACGTTTTCCATGAAAATAGCAAAAAAGCATTAGATGGGTTGCGACGTTTCGTCCGTGGGAAAAGGATACAGCTTAGAAAACGATTCATTACCCACAAGGACACGGAAACTTATAAGTATTGACAAGTATCGTCAACAAGTATTGATCTATCCGTGACGTGCTTGTTGACAATACATACATAATACCATCATCAATACCATCATCAATACCATCATCAATACCATCATCAATATGCAAAAGAAGATATAAAATAATGTCGGCATTATTTAAAAAAAAAAAAAAGAAATGATAAATCTTACATTTAATAATATCAATTATGAACACGGTTACAATGTGCTTGCCGTGTTCGGATCATAATACACACGCATGACACTATATATATATATATACACATGAACTTTACACATATTTAGTTACAAATAAAACTAAATACATTCTTGATAATGGCCAAAAGTATAGTCAAAAGCGCTCGAAAATACAAAATCTTTGAAAAATTCTTTATCATCAGTCAGTCAGTTAAGTACCATACATGATACACGCTTGGGCGATCATGTCTTGAAAGAGACATGACTGACTGGGCAGTAGATTATCCCGCAGTAGGTTGTTACTTTCTGCGGTAGAATGGCTGCCAACCAAATCTATAGAACCCAATCTGTCCTATTATTTAACCCATAACTGGGGCAAAGAGACGGATTAATACCTTTCCCAAGGGTATTTGTGCGTAAGTGAATGCAATGAATTCAACTGAAATTCGAACTCAGCTCCTCGATTTCTCGTTCCGAAACGATATCCACAGCACCAAAACACACATCCGAATTCTTAATAATAACACATGAAAAATTATATAAAGAAATTTATGATAATATATTTTCTGTAATTTTCAATAAAACCTATAGAAATATATATAGTCATCCGTAGACAGATCTGTTTCGCAGCTCATCAGTACGGCAAAACACCGAATGCTTTTTACCCAGGATTGAAACCCGACGAATTGACGTCAGTCGGCGATTCTACCTCTGGGCTATGGGCGTTCGGTAAGAAGACAGACTTTTTAGCGTATACACTATCATTATACACGCCCAATAGCCAGAGTGCTCTTATTCATTACGGAATGAGCGATATATATATATATATATATATATATATATATATATATATATATATATTGTATCGAGGCAGCAAATAATTTTCCAAACATATACTATTAAATATAAGAGACAATGAAAGTCTATTATGTTTAATCATGAGCCGTTCTAAACATCATCTTTTGACTTCAATTTCAGTAGAAAATAAAAACAAAAATTCTCCAGCATTTGGATAATTTTTTTTATTAAGTTGGTTCTAAGCTTTCGGCTCACATGAGCCATCTTCAGATAGGTTATAAGGACGGTAACACATAAACATCCACCATCAGCGACGATTTTATCTTGTGTTGACATAAAACTTCGCTAAGCAACGGCAATAGTTACCAAAAATAACAAACACAGTTCGCAAATTTGCAATACGGTTCTATGACGTCACACCGCGTGATAGTGCGAAATGACAACAGAACCATGTATTCAAATGCAATGTAATGTGTTATGACCTGATTTAAACGTGATTTTATTAAGTGTGGGTTGTTTGAATTTAATTTAGATGACCTCCAATATCTGAAGTTTCGTTTTACTGTTTGTATGAGTGAGGATTATTGTATTGTTGACTAATATCTGTCTGATATTACCTACATGGTTATGTTTTTCTGAGAAATGTTGCTTAATTGTACTCTGATCACATATATATATATACACAGTTGTACTATAAGCGTCTGCGAGTGTTCTTAGCTAGGTTTGCGTCGACGTACCTTCGATAAATATCGAAAATCGATAATCGGAAAAAATCGGGTTATAGAAGGAGTGGTCCGATTTTAATAAAATTTGATACACTCGTAGTCAAAGACATAAGAAACAATATTCAGAAGTTTCAAGGTTGCAGTTCTTACAATAGTGCAGAAAATTGATTATATATATATATATATATATATATATATATATATATATATATATATATATAAGGCAAGATGTTTGTGTGTGTGTCTGTTTATCTGTCTGTATGTCCTTTATACAAATCCACAATTTTTATCTGATTGTCACTAAACTTCACAAATATTCTTTAGGCTGAGTCTGAGCTCCAGGATCAGGGATTAGTTTTAAAGCTTTCATTACACCCGAGCAACGCCGGGCTATACTGCTAGTATATATATATATATGACAAAGTGGAAAAAGGTTTCGCGTGGCAGATTTCATCAGACTTGCTTTGTTTACGTTGATGCGACGATACATGCGTACGAAGGAAAGACGCTGAATTAATAAATTTAGAAAGAAACATCTTTTTTTATGTGTCTTGTATTTCTAGCCATTTTCATTTAATTTCTTTTTCCATTTCTTATTGTATTCGTCGTCATTGTTATTAAATATTTCACATTTTGTTAACAAACCATCTGCCACGAATGTTGAAACGTTTTAAGAACCCGGACGCAAATTTAATGTAGACGAACTACACGAACAGTTTCTAAATCGTTTCGTCTTAGTGAGATGTTTTCTCTCTGAATTAGAGGAACACAGATGATACAGTACTGATTGCAGACACGGAAATGAAACTACAAGACCTCCTACAAAAGGTAGCGGTGGAGAGTGACAAAAAAGGACTACAAATAAACTTTAAGAAAACTGAGCAACCCAAAATGCCAAATACAGGTGGGAGATACCAGAATCAAGCAAGTACAAAAATTTAAATACCTATGAAGTCTTTTCACCGGATTTGTTCAACCTGTACAGCGAGAATATTTTTAGGACCCTAGACGACACGCCAGGATTTGCTATTGGAGGCCACAACTTGAACAACATAAGGTATGCAGATGATTGCAGACACGGAAAGGAAACTGCAGGACCTCCTACAGAAGGTAGCGGTGGAGAGTGACAAAAAAGGACTACAAATAAACTTTAAGAAAACTGAGCAACCCAAAATGCCAAATACAGGTGGGAGATACCAGAATCAAGCAAGTACAAAAATTTAAATACCTATGAAGTCTTTTCACCGGATTTGTTCAACCTGTACAGCGAGAATATTTTTAGGACCCTAGACGACACGCCAGGATTTGCTATTGGAGGCCACAACTTGAACAACATAAGGTATGCAGATGATTGCAGACACGGAAAGGAAACTGCAGGACCTCCTACAGAAGGTAGCGGTGGAGAGTGACAAAAAAGGACTACAAATAAACTTTAAGAAAACTGAGCAACCCAAAATGCCAAATACAGGTGGGAGATACCAGAATCAAGCAAGTACAAAAATTTAAATACCTATGAAGTCTTTTCACCGGATTTGTTCAACCTGTACAGCGAGAATATTTTTAGGACCCTAGACGACACGCCAGGATTTGCTATTGGAGGCCACAACTTGAACAACATAAGGTATGCAGATGATTGCAGACACGGAAAGGAAACTGCAGGACCTCCTACAGAAGGTAGCGGTGGAGAGTGACAAAAAAGGACTACAAATAAACTTTAAGAAAACCGAATGCATGGTCATCAGCAAAAGGTGCAACCCAAAATGCCAAATACAGGTGGGAAATACCAGAATCAAGCAAGTACAAAAATTTAAATACCTATGAAGTGTTCTAACAGGGGATGGAAAGTGCGGCACATAGATCCAAAGGCGAGTTGGCATGGCAATCGACGCGTTCCAGAAGCTGAGTAAAGTACTAAAACACAGGAAAATTTCACTAGAAACAAAGAAATGAGTGCTGGATTGCTATGTGATGTCAGTTCTTCAATACGGCAGTGAATGCTGGACAATATCATCGAAAATGAGTAAAAAACTGGAAGCAGCCGAAATGTGGTTCTACAGAAGGATGCTGCGGATATCGTGGACTGAGCATACAAACAATGATGAGGTGTCGGAAAGAATGGCAACAAAAAGGATTAATAGTGAGCATCAGGAAGAGACAACTGAAGATCCTGGGACATGCAATGAGGAAGGAGAGCCTGGAGATCCTGATACTGACTGGCCAGATAGAAGGAAAGAGAGACAGAGGAAGGCAGCGGATAACATATTTGCAGGGCCTGATCGAGTGGATGACGGAACGGGGGTTGCCAGGAGTAACAGTAGCAAACATACTAAGAGCCACAAAGGATAGGAGAGGTGGAGAACCATGATCTCCTACGTCCTGAAGGGACAGGGCACATAGAAGAAGAAGATTTTATGCCACTGTTGTAGAACTAGGGAGATGGCTATTAAATTGGCCATGTGTCACACATAACCGAACTCCCTACAACTTAGGATTATTCGCTATCATTATAACCCGTTGTTTCAACGTAATATGGCTGTAAGCAATAAAACGATCATACGTTGTAGTAAAAAAAAGAAAAAAATCAGTTCAAGCAAATTCAAATTTCCGAAAAATTATTTTGCCAACCTAATGAGATACATGATTGCGTTGAGTGCTGTCCAAAAGTTATCCATCCATAAAGTTTGAAATGTGTGGAAGAATAAAAGTATATCTTTTGTATGTTTAAATAGAAATTTATTGATAGATAAGAATAACATGAAGTTAATGTTCAATGAGAAACAGTATTAAGAAGTTAAGGGTATCAAGAGTTCGTAGTAGTAACTTCTGTGAATGTATGCATGAGCGTTATCTTTGGGTAGAAGTGTTTTTGAAATATTCGATCAGTCTTAAAGGATTCCGTTTGGTTATCAAGTATAAGAAAAGGTAGACGGGTGAACGATGAAGAGGAAGGGGTTGAGAGAGAAAGAGAGAAGTAATAATAATGATGATCGCTTCACGTTTTTCAAGGGACGTCTTAATTACGCTCGTCATCTGCTTTCTGGCGTCTTTTATTTCGATTGTGGAGCTCGGAAAAGGTCATTTGGGAATTCACTCCCGGATGTGATTCTGGCCTTTCCATTGGACGACAAACAAACTTCGCGTTGGTTCGCGAAAAGGATCCATAAAATAATTTGTTTCTGATAATTGAAGATTATTTGAAATTTGCTTTTAGCTTTTTCCTAGTTTTCTATTGGCTGGAAAACATTTCGCATCGAGGTGTGAAATTTCTCGAGTTTTGTTTTGGATCCGCTTTTGCGCGTGTGCTAAGCACGGTTTTGTAAATCCGAGTAAATTCGTTTATTTCGGACAAAATCAATGAGTCAGTGCTTAGAATTTGAATTTTTAAATCTAGATCTTATTTTGTTCGCTACAATGTTTCCGACCTACAGAGAAATTAGAGGAACATGTTTTCTGCCAATCGAGCTATCTTGTTTTGGCGACATAGTTCCGCTTTTGCATGATGTTTCCAACCTACAGAGAAATTCACCTGCTTAGATTCATCACATTCAGTAATCCTCTATCTTGAGCATTGTATTCGGCGAACAACAGTAAACATTACTAGGCGCTATACGCAGGGACGTGCTTGGGGCCGCCGCAGACCCCGCAATTGCGGGGAGGCCGCAAGTTCCCTAGGGACCGCAAGGCTCCGCGAAGCTGCATGGTCCCGAGAAGCCGCAAGGCTCTTTGGCTCCGAAGATCTATTGTAATGAAAAATTAACAAAATAATTATTAGGATTAACTGAAAAATGATTATGATACTTGTATGTTGAAATAGACATATATTAACCCGTCTCGCTTTCTCTCTCTCTTCATATATATATATATATATATATAATATCCAACTTTTCTTCTTGATATATATAAACAGTAGCTACTCTGGCATATACGCAATGCTCATTCAATAATGAATTGGAGCACCCTAGCTATTGGGCGTGATTACCCGCGCTAAAAAGCCTGCCTTCTTCTACCGGACGCTTGTGGACTAGGGGTAGAATCGCCGACTGACGGCGATGCGGTCGGGTTTCAATCCTGGGTTAGGAAGCGAACAGAGTCTAAGCCGTACTGATGAGCTGTGATACAGCGAAACAGATCTGTCTGCGGGTGATTATTGTATATATATATAATCAGGATAACGTTCGTAATTTATAGCTTCAAAACTACAATTCGCGATTTCTTCCGTTTTTTCGTGATCACGAAATATCTGCGTTCCGAGAGTATGTTATTTTGTTTAAAGTACCATTTACTGTGGGTTCAGTATGCTCGTGTGGGTGCAAGTTGTTTTCTGTGGGTAGAGGACAGCAAGACGCATTCTGCGGTGGGGATGTTGCTAAGCACGGCACTGGCTATACGTGATGGATAACTTTTGGACAGCACTCAACGCAATCATATATCTCATTAGGTTAGCAAAATAATTTTTCAGAAATTTTAATTTGCTTGAACTGAATTTTTTTTTTCTTTTTTTACTCCAACCTATGTTCTTTTTTTTCTGCTTACGGCCATATTACGTTGAAACAACGGCTTCCGCACGATCACCGAAATTAGGCAAAGTCGAGTCTGGTCATTTCCCAGACGGATGACTGCTTGGGAATATTAGGCACTCTAAGCATGGATGTGAGATTGGTATAATTTATAATGGATTATGGCTCGTAATTCTCAATCGGAGAGCCGAGTTTCAATTCCAGTTGGGTTCGTTATATTCCCGTATGCGCAAATATTCTTAGAAAAGGTATCAATCCACCTCTTCGCTCTTCAGCTATGAGTAAGACTTGCTTCACTAAATCAGTATTATCTCTAAACGTATTCTGACATTTAAAAAAACTTTTGTCTTTAAATAACCTACAAAGCACTGATAAGCCGTAGAAAAGTAATCAATTTTTCTTTCTTTTTTGTTGTTCCTTTCACTTTATTGTTCCTTCCTTTTTTTTTTCTTATTTTTCATTTTTTTTTCATTCCGTGTTCACATTCTTTTCTTTCCTTTATGTTTTTTTCGCTTTTCTCATTTTCACATTTCTTTCTCGCTTTTTTTTACCCGCTTCTTCATTTCTTCAGTTTTAAAGTTTTTTCTTCTTCCATAAAGAACTCCTTTCAGATTTTTTCCCCAGAATTCACCTTGAGAAAAAACAAAACAAAACAAAAAAAAAAACCCCCCAAAAAAACCCCAGAAAAATAAATCCAAAACCCACGGTCAGTTCTACGTCTAACCTACATTTCATAAGCCCATCATCTATACATTTTCGTAAAACTATTTCCACACCATCCCTTGTCATCACTCAAGTCTGACAGCCGGAATTTTTACACACCCATTAACAAAACGGATTGATAAATTACAATGTCAACGGGCAGGTCATTCAAGCTTTGTGCAAAACGGTAATTATTCCTCGTTCTGACTATAATCAGAAAAATATCGCAGATTTTTTTCTTATAGAACATAGTGAATATCGTAGCCTGTTTGGAATCCAGTTTTTATCCAAAATCGAAGTTAGAATCCATAAATATGCTTATAAAATTATGGATAAGAATATATGGAGATGAGGATCAAACGGAGTGACAGAAAATGTTCAGAATAAAGAGAATTACAGAAAAGAGAAGATAAGAGAAGAGAGAGAGAGAGAGAGAGAGAGAGATTGAGAGAGAGAGAGATTGAGAGATTGAGAGAGTGAGAGAGAGTGAGAGAGAGAGTGTGAGAGAGATTGAGAGAGAGAGAGAGTGAGAGAGATAGATTGAGAGAGAGATTGAGAGAGAGAGAGTGAGAGAGAGATTGAGAGAGAGAGAGAGTGAGAGAGTGATGGGAGTGGAAGAGCAAAAATAATCGAAAATATGGTTAGAAGACACGTAACGGTTGAGCGAACGTCTATGGTTTATAGATAGAAGTTTACTCGCTTTCGTTTTGGGTCAAAATATAGTTATAGTTAAGGTAACGAGATGAGCCGGACATGTCACCTTCAGCTTGTAATATGCGCTACGAGTTAAAGAACCATTATTTCACATGTGTAAAAGGACATAACAGTAGTCAGTTCGTCTCCATCATAAATGAAATCCGAGCCGAGGCTTTAAATACCACATTCAGTGAAAATGAAGTTTCAGTTCTGTGTGATTAGTTTAGCTTCTGACAAATTTAAGCAAATCGAATCAAATTTGGTTCAGCAAGATACATTTCGAAGTAATGTTCACATTGCAATGGTTAACACGCCGCCCTTCTAAGCCATCAAAAATGGATTGCCGTATCTCTAAATGATCCAAGGTCGACTAGTCAAAGAACCAGATAATCCCGTAGGACATTAAACGAGAGATGGTACTCTATCCATCTCACACATTTTACGTGCGAATTTGCAAACGTGTATGTCATGTATATGCGTATGTGTATATTGTGCATGAAGAATTAGCATAAACTTATTTAATTTAATATATACATAAACATACATACGCATAGAACAACACAATATGTCTAGTTGGAAATAGTACATGATCTTTTCAATCAGCAAGGAAAAAACTAACCCTGGGTTGAACAATAAAGAGAGGGGTCCAAAAATAGGTGGAAGTAGGTTTAATTCACATGAACTTTAATTCCAACAAGATACGGACCACTCCACATTATGCAAAACCATTATTCACGATATATATATATATCTGATATGTCTCAGAAAAGGATATATATATATTACTCCACAATATTCAAAACCATTAGTCTCTATCTATCTATCTATCTATCTATCTATCTGATATGTCTCGGAAAGTAATATTACTCCATATTATTCAAAACCATTATTCAAGATCTATCTATCTATCTATCTATCTATCTATCTATCTATATCTCTGATATATCTCGGAAAGTGATATATGTATATATTACTCCACATTATTCGAAACAGTTATTCAAGATCTATCTATCTGATATGTCTCGGAAAAGATATATATATTACTACACAGTATTCAAAACCATTATTCAAGATCTATCTATCTATCTATCTATCTATCTATCTATATGATATGTCTCGGAATGGGATATATATATATATATATATATATATATATATATATATATATATATGTTACTCCTCATTATCAAAACCATTATTCAAGATCTATCTATCTATCTGATATGTCGCAGAAAGGGATATATATATATATTACTCCACATTATTCAGGATCTATCTATCTATCTGATATGTCTGGGAAAGGGAAATATATATATATATATGTATTGCTCCACATTATTCAAAACCATTATTCAATATCTATCTATCTATCTATCTATCTATCTATCTATCTATCTATCTATCTATCTATCTATCGATATGTCTCGGAAAGGGAAATATATATATATATATTACTCCACAGGATTCAAAACCATTATTCAAGATCTATCTATCTATCTATCTATCTATCTATCTATCTATATATATATATATATATATATATATATATATATATATATATATATATTACTCCACATTATTCAAAACTTTTATTCAAGATCTATCTATCTATCTATGAAAGTATATATATATATATATATTACTCCACATTATTCAAAACTTTTATTCAAGATCTATCTATCTATCTATCTATCTATGAAAGTATATATATATATATATTATTACTCCACATTATTCAAAACTTTTATTCAAGATCTATCTATCTATCTATCTATCTATCTATCTATCTATCTATCTATCTATCTATCGGAAATGGATATATATATATTACTCCACATTATTCAAAACCATGATTCAAGATCTATCTATCTATCTATCTATCTATCTATCTATCTGATATGTCTCGGAAAGTGATATATATATATATATTACTCCACATTATTCAAAACTATTATTCATGATCTATCTATCTATCTATCTTTGTTATGTCTCGGAAAGGGATATATATCTATATATATATATACTACTCCACATTATTCAAAACCATTATTTAAGATCTATATATCTATCTCTATGATATGTCTCGGAAATGGATAAATATATATATTACCCGAAGTAGCTAAGTGTTTTCAGCAAATGTTTACCGGGTAGGACAATCTAATAAGTAAACGTAATGGACTGATACTCGTCGTAGTTGTATGCACTCTGCTAAGTTGTAGGCTTACACAATAGGCGTAGTCAATAGGCGTTCCAATAGGCATAGTCTTAGGTCTCCGCCTTTGTCTGTATTTATGGCTGACACTAGCCAATCATATTACTATTAGCAATTAGTTTGCGAGATGGAAAATACCCTATTTCTCCTTGAACCGACTTATCTTTTACACAACACCCAGAATTTTTTTTTTAATCGTGTTACCCCAAGCAAGGCATTCCACTGCCACTATAGCGCAGGGGGTTACATACATTTGTGTGGAAGATAACAGTTAACTTTAGATATGGATAGATTAATATTGTGGTAATCGGGAAACAGCCTTTTGGGAGTTGGTTCCACAAGATGTGGAGGATTATATAAAGAATAAGGGTAGTTCTGTACAATGTACGCGACATAGCGGGTCCTTAGCTGTGAATGTTAAGACTGGGGTAACAAAGGAGCTTAGTTCATCTGAACACTCACTATGGAAATGGCGGTACAACAGTGAACACCCGCAAAGACGCTTTTAGATTTTATCGGGATTAAAAAGTGAAGACTGTGCAGCTCCCCTCTCCAACAGATGACAGCAGTGCTTTATTTTTTTCCCTATCAGGCTTTTGCGAAAGTAGAAGATAGCATGGGGTACTTGCTGGAGCGTTACCAAGAAACGTTCATTTTCCCCAGCATCTTTAGCGATGTGTGGACGAGTTCCACTTGAGGTCTGGACTGAGTTTTAATCCCAAGAGGCACTCCTGGCAGGAACTAACAGAACAGATTGGTGGCATTGAACTGCAGTTACGTCATACAAAAGAAAATTCTTAATGCTAACATTCTTCATACTGGACGACAATTGAGACCTATTGATTCCGAATCAGATAGGAACTGCGGAAATACTTAGAATATCGCCCTTTGTCTCCTCATATACAGGGTGTCCATAAAGTTTGTGTGCACTTTAAAAAGCTTATTACTTTATTTGTACTTGCGATACAACTCATTTGTAAAAAGGATCAGAAAGAAGTAAATCTATATTTGTTAAGGTTTTCACTGAAATTTTATTTAAGTTTCCACATGTTCTTCATCATTAGTAATACAAAGGGGAATACGATTTTGCAGTTCACTGATTTACAGTAATGGCTGAAATCACATTAGTTATTTTAGCTTTCAAATCTTTTAATGAACAAGGTTTGGTTGCATACACAATTGTTTTCACATGTCCCCATAAAAATCTAATGGAATCAAATCTGGCGAACGTGGAGGCCAATAAAATCATTCACCCTTTTCGATCCATTTGTTAGGAAATTCCTGATTTAGAAACTGCCTAACACGCAGGGCAAAATGACAAGGAGCTCCATCTTGTTGAAACACTGTATTATCTTTCAAGTTTAATTGTTCAAGCTCATTCTTTACAGATCATTTCTATCACAAATACAAATAAAGTTATAATTTTTTAAAAGTGCACACGGACTTTATGAACACCCTGTATAGGTAACCGAAATCACTTTGGTGACACATGGAAGCGTCTCGATGGATGTTCTAGTCAATTAGGTGGTTGATAGTAATTTCTTCCTGCGCATTTAAATTGACAATTTGATTTATTGATCTTAATTTTACTCACAGTTTCTCTGTTCAGGAATTTCCTGCAAGTTATCAGATTATTGCTGGCATTGTAAAAAATAAAACTTGAAAGCCTTTGCAAACAAGAGCACATGAAAGAAACAGACAGAGAGCGAGAGAAAGAAAGAGAGGGATAGAAATAGAACGGGAGAGAGAAAGAGAAAAACAGAGAAAAATAAAGGAGAGTAACTGAGCGAGATAGATAGAGATAGAAAAAGAAAGAGTGAGAGCGAGAAAGAGAGTGAGAGAGAAATGGAAGAGAAAGAGAAAGGGAAAGTGAATGAGAAAAAAAGCAATGATCTAACTCTAAACTTATTTATAAATAGAACTTTGTCTGTGTGTGTGTGTGTGTGTGTATCCGTTACCTATAGACTCCGAAACGGCTGAACCGATTTTCTTGAAAATTTACACAGTTGTACGATAAGCGTCTGCGAGTGTTCTTAGCTAGGTTTTGTGTCGAGGTAACCCCGATAAATATCGAAAATCGATGATCGAAAAAATCGGGTTATAGAAGGAGTGGTCCGATTTTAATCAAATTTGATACACTCATAGACAGAGTCGGAAGAAATGATATTCAGAAGTTTCAAGGTTGTAGTTCTTGGAATAGTGCAGAAAATTTGATATCGATACCAGGAAATGAAAATTTGACTTACATCCATTCGATTTTCTTTCAGTCTACGGTTTCGCTTTAAATGGAAACAACTATTGCTTTTTAGTCTTTCGTGCCAACGTCCAAAGAGTCTGAGCTCCAGGACCATGGATTAGTTTTAAAGCTTTCATTACACCCGAGCAACGCCGGGCTATACTGCTAGTAGATCATAAAAAAATGCAACCTATAATACTACTACTACTACTAATAATAATAATAATAATCACAGCACACTAACACAACATCAGGCATGGCTCTCCTTGCTACTAAACTTAGTTGACTGGAAATTTTAAGATGGTCGTATTTAACTTAATGAATATAATATTAGACTACGGTAAATATCACGTTATAGGAGACAACGTTATTAATAGGTGTGTGCAAATATTTACAATAAAATTAAAACCGTTTTAAACTCTTTATTTAGTCTTGGGTTTCGCATACGCCTAGTTATAATTTTGGGGAAATTTTCAGACTATTGAGGACAGTTGGCACTTCGAAATTACAAAAAAAAAAACAAAAAAAAAACAAATAAATAGATAAAAATAAGTTTTCAGATTCTCTCTACAACTAGAATTTCATCAAAATTAAAAAAACAAAACAAAACGTAAAACCAGACTTGGTGTCGCCTTCACGCAGACGTCGTAATAAACACACGACAACGTGACTTTTCTCAACCAATGGGAACAAGACAAAAATATTGAATTTTGATTTTCATTTTGGTGTCTAAGTTTATATAAGAACGAACTAAAACAAAATCCTTTTGATTCCAGTAGCCTTGAGAAAAGTATTGTCTTCTCTTCCTTCCAGTTATGAGTTAAATAGCAGGACAAATTAAATTCTATAGCCTTGTTTGGCAACCAGTCTAATGGTAACCTACTTCGACAAAATCTTCTACCCAGTCAATCATGTCTTTTTCGAGACATGATCGCAAAGCGTGTATGACGTATGGCACTTAGCTGACTAATTGATTCATAGAAGAGCATTTTAGATATTTTCGAAGATTGATACAAAACATATGAGTAGAAAACATTCTTTCAAACCTTATTTTGTTCTTTTAAAAAGTCAGCTGAGACAAAGAAAAGTTCATTTTTATTTTTATTTATTTATCTAGTTTTATCTCGGTTGCTATTATCTATTCTCTTTCATTTACTTCTATAAAGGCGGTCGTGGCTCTTGTTAAATTTTTCAACTGCTGTTCGTTGTTCACTATCTTGCGTTTTGAGGCATCATAATCGAAAATTTATGGCGGTCCACTACTGGGATTTTTTCTCAAGAGGCAAGTCAATACACTGAAAAAAAAAAAAAAGAAAAAAAAGAGAAAAAGGTTAAAACAGATGGTCGGTTATTGTTTCGTCTCTTTCTTCTTTACAAAACACTGAGAACTTCTGCGCAGCTTTGAAGTCTAAAATAAATAATGCCTCAAAATTGCCAGAATCACATAACAAGTATACATATAACATGCACATACGCAAACGCGCAGACACACTAATATATATATATATATATATATATATATATATATATATATATGAATCGTTGATTCCGAATCAGATAGGAACTGCGGAAATACTTAGAATATCGCCCTTTGTCTCCTCATATACAGGGTGTCCATAAAGTTTGTGTGCACTTTAAAAAGCTTATTACTTTATTTGTACTTGCGATACAACTCATTTGTAAAAAGGATCAGAAAGAAGTAAATCTATATTTGTTAAGGTTTTCACTGAAATTTTATTTAAGTTTCCACATGTTCTTCATCATTAGTAATACAAAGGGGAATACGATTTTGCAGTTCACTGATTTACAGTAATGGCTGAAATCACATTAGTTATTTTAGCTTTCAAATCTTTTAATGAACAAGGTTTGGTTGCATACACAATTGTTTTCACATGTCCCCATAAAAATCTAATGGAATCAAATCTGGCGAACGTGGAGGCCAATAAAATCATTCACCCTTTTCGATCCATTTGTTAGGAAATTCCTGATTTAGAAACTGCCTAACACGCAGGGCTAAATGACAAGGAGCTCCATCTTGTTGAAACACTGATGGTTTTGTGATGATAAAATCTGCCATACCATACTTTTGTAATCCTGTGGCAAACTTTTGACCGAAGCTTAAGGCTTCTAGTTGCGTATCCGGTAGAGGGAGTTTGGATAAATTAACTAAATCTTTTTTGCCGATCCTGGACAACTTGCTATTGTTAATTAGTTTTTTAAGTTTGTGTGTAATCTTTAAACGTGCTTCTTGTTGCTGTAAAAGATCATGCCTTTTATATAATTTTTGTCATATTTAGAGAGAATATTTCCCGCAATATTTATCCAAATATATCCAAATTCCATCTATCGGATACGCAACTAGAAGCCCTAAGCTTCGGTCAAAAGTTTGCCACCGGATTAGAAAAGTATGGTATGGCAGATTTTATCATCAAAAAACATCAAAACAACGATTCAGATTTCACTAAATGATATATCCAAGATATACTCACAGCTATATATATATATATATATATATATATATATATATATATACTAGCACTATAGCCCGGCGTTGCTCGGGTGTAATGAAAGCTTTAAAACTAATCCATGGTCCTGGAGCTCAGACTCAGACTAAAGAATATTTGTGTGAAGTTTGGTGAGAATCGGATAAAAATTGTGGATTTGTATAAAGGATATACAGACAGATAAACAAACACACACACAAACATCTTCCCTTTTTTATATATATATGTTATCGATTTTCTGCACTATTGTAAGAACTGCAACCTTGAAACTTCTGAATATCATTTCTTATGTCTTTGTCTATGAGTGTATCAAATTTGATTCAAATCGGATCACTCCTTCTATAACCCGATTTTTTCGATTATCGATTTTCGATATTTATCGGGGGTACCTCGACACAAAACCTAGCTAAGAACACTCGCAGACGCTTATAGTACAACTGTGTAAATTTTCAAGAAAATCGGTTCAGCCGTTTCGGAGTCTATAGGTAACGGAAATACACACACACACACACACATACACACACACAGACAAAAATAGTTAGCAGTAATAACAAATATATTTATCTGCATGAATGTAATTACACTTTTAATATGAATATAATAGCAAATATGTTGATATAGTTTTTTTAATTCTTTTAATTTTTAATCATTTCATCCCAAGTAAGGCGGTACCGCCACTGGTGCGCTGGGGGCTACATAAGAGAAGAGAGAAAGTTTAAGCAAGGGAGAGAGCGAGGATAAAGAAGAACCAGTTACTGGGTGTGTCGGAGAAAATGAAGAGAAGGATGCGAACACTGGTGTGAAGACAGTTGACTGAGAAAGGAAAAGAACATGATAGTCAGGGCGACAAACATACGGAAGGGACTTCTACAGGCGGAAAGTGCGAGAAAGGATGCTGTTAGAGTAGAAGTGGCCGCTGAATTTATATGATTTGACTGTAAAAGGGTGGGGCCTTGTTGCTAGGGTGGTTGTTCGAGTGGAGGAGGCATTAGTGAGCTTAGCAGAAGCCATAAAACTATTTGTAGAACAGACAGAGGGAAGCTACATCCTGCCAGTGAGAAAGTGGCTGGAGACGAGCTGCCTGGTCGGGACCAATCACGTTACAGATTCTCTTTTGGAACCTGTCGTCAACCCTGAGATGAATGGCAGAAGCGGCCGACCAGATATGACAACAGATGCACGGTCGGATGGTTGATTTGTATATGTGCAAGATGGACTCAGGAGGTAAAAACTTCCTGGCCCGACTCAGTAACCCAACCTTTCTAGCAGTGGATTTCGCTATTGATTCAATGTAATGGTTCCACATGAGGTTGGAAGAAAGGGTGAGACCGAGGATGCGCAGTGTATTGCTTTCAAGGAAAATCGCTTGGTGCTTGCTGATGTGTGATAGGAGGGATTGTCTGTAGTGGATGACAGATATCAGCTTCGTTTTAGAAGCATTAAAATTTACAAGCCATTTCTTGCCACAGTTTACCACAGAAGGGAGGTCCTTCTAGAGAACAGCAGCGAGGTTACCTTTGGCCGCCTCACCAGATTTCTTACTGTGTGTAGATAAAGATATTTTCGAGTGTACATTTGGATTATATTCAAATATATATATTATATGCATATAAGATTATTTAAATTATATATATATATATATATATATATATATATAAACACAAGCACACACACATACATATATATATTTAATTAATCTTTATTTTTCATTGATACTCATATTTGAGGAGATTCTTTGTTTTTATTATTAAACAGTTTTATTTTTATGCACACACATTCATTCGTGGTCGAGAAGTCTAAGACGCGCCAGTTCAATTGTTGGCTTCCCCTTTGTTGATAGGGGTCGCAGGTTCGAATCCTGCACAATGACACAGATTTTTGTAACAAACATTTATCGTAAATAACCAACCCGGTATGAATAAATATATATAGTGTTTGATTATAAAGAGAGTATCTACTTAAATAGGAACATCGGTAAAAAATAATGTTCAAACAAAAAAATTTAAATTGTCGGTTGTTTATAACCATTTCCTTAATCTTCGTATTCTATAAATACTTTCACGGCTTCTGCTCCGATGAACTTAGATCACTCGTGCCCCCTAAATACGAATTTGCACGAGATACTAGATTAGCAACTAGATCCCACCCTTTTACAGTGAAATCGATAAAATGCAGCCGTAACTTCTACTCCAACAGTTTCTTTCCTCGCACTTCCCGACTGTGGAATTCTCTTCCAAACGATTGCTTCCCCGACGGCTACAATCTCCAGGAGTTTAAATGTAAGGTCAATAGACACCTCCTAACACACTAACCTGCTCCCATTCTATCAAACACTCTTCCCATCTGCCCGACACTCATCCTCGCTATCCTTACTCATCTATCACCTTTCTCCTGACATTCCCTATGTCTATCCACTCCTTCTCTTTACCTTCCCCTATGTAGCCCCATGCGCAATAGTGGCAGTGGAATGCCTTGCTTGGGGTGAGATGATTAAAAAAAAAAAAAAAAAAAAAAAAAAATTTCCGTAACATTGTATGTTGACATTACGATACATTTCAGTGCAGATACGGTTAATTACGTGAGTCGAAAAATGTGTTATATAGGCTTGATTTGATTTTGTTTAGACTGTTAGTCATTCGTTGTCGAGAGGTCAATTAGTGGCTTTCCTTATGTTGATAAGGGTCGCAGGTTCGAATCCTGCCGAATGACATATTTTTGTAACAAAAATTTATCGCAAATAATCAGGCCGATAGAAATGTATATATCTACTGTTTGATAAAAAACAGAATATCTACTTAAATACGAGTATTGATCAAAAATAATGTTCAAACAAATAATTTCATATATATTTATATACCCAAGTTTTATTGAAAATAAAGTTAAGTTTTTTATTAGATTTTTTCATGCTTTCTTTTGATTTTATACTTTTTAGAACTCAAATTATATTAAAATTGTTCAAAAGATTTTGTATTCTCGACCGCATTCAGATATACTTTTAGCCATTATCAAGGATGAATTTTGTTTTTACTTGTAATTAAATATGTGTAAAGTTCATGTATATAAAGTCATGTGCATGTTAAGTTCCGAACACGGTAAGCACATTGTTGCCGTGTTCATAATTGATGTTATTAAGTGTAGGATTTGCTTTTTTTATTAGTAATGCCTCCATTATTTTTAATCTTCTTTTGCGTGTACATGATTCTATTTTGCATGAGTTAACAAGTATATCACGGATACGTCCTCGTAAATCTCGCTATGTTTTTAAATGAGATCTGAAGGAACATTTAAACACACAGAATATTCAAATTATGTAACGGTCAAGTGTTTTTTAATAAACACTTGACGATCGCGTTGTGCATGAAACTCCTAATTGTGCAAACGGTTAACAAGCTTGTCTCACTTGAACAATTAAAACTCAGCAGCAAATTTGATCCTCACTGAGTGCCAGACACTTTCAGCCTTTTTAGAAACCATACTTCGGTGGTATACTGTAAATACAGTAGTACATGGATATTTTTCATTTAATTTCTGTATATATTTTGATTTATTTTGAAGGAAAAGAAACAATCACGGATTATTGCTTTCGTACAATGTACAGTGTGCTTACGGCCATATCACGTTAAATACACCGGTTCTCGCTCGATCACCGAAGTAAGCAACGTTGAGCCTGGTCAGTACTTAGATGGGTGACCGCTTGGGAATACCAGGTGCTGTAAGCGTATAGTGACGGATGTGCGTTGTGGTGCAGTGGATATCGGCTCGGAAAGAGAAGTCGGTGAGCCGAGTCCGAATTCCAGTTGAAAACCCTGGATTCACTTAAGCACTGGTACCCTTGGGAAAGGTATCAATCCATCCCTTCCCTCCAGTTGTGGGTTAAATAACAGGGTAGGATTTGGGGACTCTGGCCTTAAAATCAAATCCCAATGAATCTTGATACTCGAAAAGAAAAAGTATTACTAGACACAAAACTTATATAAAAACAACAATAAATTGTTGAAAGAAAAAGGTATTACCAGCAATAAATAAATAAAATTTAGTTGGCAATAAATGACCCGCCAAGATTGATTTGCCATAAAAAACAAAACAACCAACCAATCAAACATGTATATTTCTCTATAAAAGTATATTTTTATGTATATATTTCTATAAAAACAACAGTAAATTGTCGAAAGAAAAAGGTATTACCAGCAATAAATAAATAAAAAAATTAGTTGGCAATAAATAACTCGCCGAGGTTGATATGCCATAAAAACAAAACAACCAACCAACAATGTACAGTAACGAATGACTAGATTTAAAATATATTTTATGAGATTTTTTTTACACTAACAGAATACATTAAAGGCAAAAGGAACAGACTTCTCAGTGCATAACCTATCTAACGATTTTGTGTATTGAAACTGTGCAATGTATATATTTCTATAAAAGTGTATCTTTATACTTTCATTGTGTTTTGACCCCAGTTTGGGGGTTAACTATTTGCCCATAGCTTGGACCCTAACAGGTGCTAACACTGCGGGTCAGGGTTGATATGCGAACAACAGCAATTAAGAGGTGGTGACATGCTCCTCACAACCTCCCAATCAGAGGCTTTGCTGCCGGATGCAGTTTACCGTCTTACCCAGGACCGGTAATTTGTTGAGTGAACAGTTACTGTATTTTATTATTTTTTTAAGGAAGAAACTGGTACGAAGAATTAACGACTGATCTATTGCCGACTAATCTGTCTTGCTAAATCCAGTGTTAAGTGATGAAAATGTTATTTATATTGTAGATAAGCTCGATGCAGGTGCAATGTTTGCATTCTCTCCTTCCTTTGAACCAGTTAATTAGTTACGAGAGTTATCCAAACTAGCATAAAAATGAAAATGTGTGATTACTTATCCAATGAAAATGTATTAATTTTTCGAAATGAACTGTCATCCGCCGAAAAAAATACTTTCTTCTAGAAAAAAAACATAAGGATTGTTTGCAAAATTAGGAGTACATTTTTCTGTTTTTATTTCTTGTTTCAGTCAGTTAAGTGCCATACGTGATACACACTTAGGCGATCATGTCTCGAAAGAGACATGACTGACCGGGCAGAAGATTATCCCGCAGTAGGTTGCCATTGTTTTCTGCGATAGACTGGTTGCCGACTAAGGCTATAGAACCCAGTCTGTCCTGCTATTTAACCCATAACTGGAAGGAAGAAACGGATTAATGCCTTTCCCAAGGGTATTTGCGCAATCGATTGCAAATGGAATTCGAACTCGGCTCCCCGGTTTCTCGTTCCGAGCTGATATCCACTGTACCACTACGCACTTGTCTATGACAAAATAAAAACGAAGAACAGAAAAGAAACAAGACATAAATATAAATGAATAAGTCAATAAATGATGCCAGAAATGTTAGAATTTGTTTCATCGACTTTTAATGCCCTTGTTTGTCCGTGAAGTAAGCAACACCCGAGAATTCATTTTCCTGATGTATCATCTGACTTAGCGAATTTTAACATTGTCGCCAGAATTCTCAAATGACGATCTGTTTGGCGTTCCACTTAAAATTAGTGTTTGTCTTTGAAGTTGAGGTGAAAATCGATGTGGAAACTCATGTAATTCAGAGATCAGGGAATCACACACACACACACACACACACACACACACACACACACACACACACACACACACACACACACGCACACACACAGATATAGAGCTTCGCATATATATATTGTTTAAAAATATATAATAAAAATAATATATTATAATAATATATAATAATGTTATAATCATTATAAATATTATAATGTTTAAAATTTGATATATCAAATTTATGGGCAAATAAGGATGGCAAGGTATCAAAGATTATAGGGAGCAGCAAAATACCGAATGTTGTGGAGAGCCATGATCGCTACCTGAAACAAGAGAGCACATAAAAGCATTACTGATCAGAATATCAACAAAGAAGGATGATAAAGAGTTTAAGGTTACTTAAAGAAACAAAAGGAGGTTGTGGCGAGCCATGATCATTACCTGAAAAAAGAGAGCATATAAAAGAATTACTGATGAACATGAGCAATATAGGTTGATAAATGATTGAAAGTTACATAGAGCAACAAAAGACAGAAAGTTATTGTGACCCATGATGGCTACCCACTGAAAGGAGAATGCATGTAAAAGTTGTGGAGAGCCATGATCGATACCTGAAAGGATAAATCATATAAAAGCCTTATTGTTCAGAATATGAGCAAAGGAGGATGGTAAGAGGTCAAAAGTTACATAGAGTAACAAAAGAAAGGAAGTTGTGGAGTGCCATGATTGCCTATGCCCCGAAAGGTGATATATAAAAAATTATTGAGCAAAACATAAATAAAGAAGAGTGGTAAACGTTCAACGGTTACAAAAGATAGGAAGCTGGGGAGAGTCATGATCGTTACCCGAAACGAAAGAGAATTACTGATCAGAACATTGAAAGAAACATGATAAAGAGTCAAAAGTTATATAGAGCAACAAAAGAAAGGAAGTTGTGGAGTACCATGATTGTCTATACTCCGAAAGGAAATGACATATAAAAGAATTACTAAGTAGGATCGTATATGGCCAACAGTTACCTAAAGCAAGAAAAGACAGAAATTTGTGGAGAGCTATGATTGCCTATATCTTAAAGTTATACAGAACATGAAGCAAAAATATCTCTCTATCTATAAAGCCCGATTTATCTGTGAAAATCATGTCATTTCCTAGATACACTGTAATAATCTGAACTAATTATGCATTACATTTTACAGACTCTTAAACCTAATCGATATATTCGGATATATAGCTCCAATAAGTTTCTACAAAGTTTTCTTCTGATGAGGACCTTGGGGTCAGACATGGTTTCAAAGCTGAAACTCAATCACCATTAACTGGAGTCGTGCAATTAGTATCTAATTGACTTTATCGGTTGCAATATTCAATCGTGCGGCATATGATTCCTACAACCAACCGGATATAGCCTCTGTCCGGTTCTGGAGCAGATTACAGAGTATAATTAAAAAGGAAGTGAAAAGATGGGAAAAAGCATAACAAAAACAAACAAGCTAACAAATAAACGAAAACAAAAAGCTATTGAAATAAGGGAGAAAGAATGTGGAATGTGAAGCCGATAGTTCTATTAATCACTTGTGATGTGCTTGGAACAATTCCTAATCGCCTTGCAATAACGATGGAAGGACGGACAATCGCGGAAGAATAGAAATCGTCGGGAAGACAGCAATGTAAATAGGTGCGTACAAAAGTTTCCAGCACAAACTGGTCGTGACCAGTATAATTAGTTTGAATATTCAACAAAAGAAAAAAAAATGAGAAAAAGCTGAGGACTTTCGCTCACGAAATTAAGATCTTCATCATTTATCCATCACACCCAATGGTGCATTGGGCAGCAACTTTTTGTTGCTGTAACAAGCTGCTTTTTACGGGGCAGGGTTGTTAGCCCTGCACCTAACCCCCAAACCTGGAGGACCGGTGGACCATTCTTGGTCCTTACGTTTAAAGCACCTGGTATTACCAAATTGTCACTCATTTACGTACTGACCAGGCTCGGTGCTGTTTAACTTCGGTGATCGGTCGGGAACCGGTGCAGTCTACACGATATAGCCGTATACACTAAATTAAGATGAGCTACTGTAAATATTCTCTTCTCGAGGAAATTATTTCTAATAAGTATGTGCCAAAAAAAACAAAACAAAAAAAAACAAGGCCGCTAGGAAATTTCGCACACAACCCAAGGTCAGAAGACTGTACGAACTTATTGTAGCTGTATATAAAAAAATATCGATTATGTCAAAGAATCTATAAATTATAATGCATATCATCAATTGTAATAATAATCTGGGCTATAATGACATTAGTTCAGATTATTACTGAAATCGCATCTCTTCTGGACGTACAGATTATATAGGAAGTGATATGATTTAACAACTAAATCGCACCTGACAAACAGCGTATATCTGCTCATGAGAGATATTTTTTCAAATTGATGGATGAAGGAGCTAATGTAGAAGACACAATAACTGACATTTAAATTTGAACGACCCCACAAAACTGCTCTCTTTAAATCATTTAAGGGAAACTTCCCTTTTTTTGATGGGAGATGCTTCCATCATGGCCAATGATAACGTCCAGGAGAGCAGCTCATTGAGATTTCTTTGTCAAACGTTATCCAGTGACATGAAGTGGAATATTATATGATTATATATAACAATGTTATAATCATTATAAATATTATACTATTTGAAAATTGCTACATAAAATTACTGGACAAATACAGATGGTAAAATGTCAAATGTTATATAGAGCAACAAAACACGTTGCTGAGTGTCTTGATCGCTACCTGAAAGAAGAGAGCATGCAAAAGTACTTCTGATCAGAACGATTAGACTGAATACACTACTAGGAATACCGGTCCACTATGTCGCGCTAAACCATTCTTTTTGACAGAATCTATCTTGGACAATTATAAATCTACCATTCTTTCCATGAATGATATATAGCTGTCACATCTAGTCTGGGTTTACGGTCATATCACGTTGATTACACCTGTTCTGGTTCGATCACCGAAGTTAAACAACGTTCAGCCTGGTCAGTACTTAGATGGGTGACCGCTTTGGAATACTAGGTGCTGTAAGCGTTTATTGACGGAGGTGCGTTGTGGTGCAGTGGATGACGGCTCGGAAAGAGAAATCGGTGAGCCGATTCCAGTCGAATGCTCTGCATTCATTTACGCGCTAGTACCCTTGGGAAAGGTATTAATCCGTCCCTTCCTTCCTGTTATGGGTTAAATAACAGGGTAGGATTTGGGACTCTGCCCGTAAACAAATCCCATTGAAATTTTCCTCGGGGGAGGAAGCTGGCTTAACCCACATTGGATGTATGTGACACACACACACACACACACACACACACACACACACACACACACACACACATCTAGTCTGGTGCCTCTGCTGTAAATCTAGAGATTCATGATTGGATCCAAATAATCTGAAACGTTATCAGTCCTGAAATTTAATCTCGGCATCAGTAACTTTTACAACGCCGTCACACAGATTACCTGCGCGTTTTATAAAAAAAAAACGGCATGTCAAAAATTTATGGGTCATTTAAATATAATTTTTTTGGAAGATTCGTGTTTTTTTTAATGAATTGCTGATAACTTTTTTTATTTCTAATAATCATATCGCCCCAAGCAAGGCATTTTATTGCCACTGTTTTGAAGGGGGTTACATAGGAGGAAAGTTTTGAGAAAGAGTGACTGGTTATAGGGGGTGTCAGGACGTGGGTAAGATGAAAATACTGATGAGAGTAAAGTAGACGGAGAAAGGAGCATGGAAGAGAGGATGAAGGTTAGTGAGATAGAAGATGACTATTGACTTTTTGGAGAATATAGCTGTCAGGAAAGCAAGTAAATAGAGGGGAATTCCACAGGCGGGAAGTGCGAGAAAAGAAGCTGAGGGAGTAGAATTTACGTTTACAATTTATTAATTTCGTAGTAAAAAGGTGGCACCTAGTTGCTAATCTTGTGGCTCTAGTAAATTTATATATATATATATATATATATATATATATATATATATATATTTTAACGAAACTTGGTTATAAGCAACCGACAATTTGTAATGAATTATTTTGAACATTATTTTTACCGATACTCGTATTTAAGTAGATATTCTGTTTTTAATTAAACAGTATTTTATATTTACATCTACCGGCCTGATTATTTCACGATAAATTTTTATGACGAAAATGTGTGCTATCCAGCAGGATTCGAACCTGCGACCCCTATTTACATAGGGGAAGCTACCATTTGATCTGGTACTGTCTTAACCACTCGACCATGAATATGTTATATATGTTGTGTTATATAAGCATGACAAAAACCTCGTCTGATCAAGAGGCTATTCATCGTCGAGTGGTTAAGACAGTACCAGATCAAATGGTAGCTTCCCCTATGTAAATATGAGTCGCAAGTTCGAAACCTGCTGGATAGCACACATTTTCGTCATAAAAATTTATCGTGAAATAGTCAGGCCGGTAGATGTAAATATAAAATACTGTTTAATTAAACAGAATATGTACTTAAATACGAGTATCGGTAAAAATAATGCTCAAAATAATTCATTATATATATATATATATATATATATATTGTTATTAATATGAAAATTTATTGCTGGTATGTTTACTATATAAATACATTGTTATATTTTCATAATGTTTTGACCCCAAGCAAAACATGCAGCATGCTTTGCAGAAGCTGGACTACTAATTTGACGTGTGTCGTGTCAAAATGAGGCGCATATTGAACATTTATTAAGCTTATTGAAATCGGTTATAAAATCTACGTCCCTTTGCATACCTTATTCGGTTTTTGCTAAGGTAACTGAAGAAAGCGGAAAGATAGAACTACTAATAAACTACAAGAAAACTAAATGCATGAACACCAGTAAAAAGAGGAGCCCAAAATATCAACTACATGTTTGGGATACTAAAATCAAGCCGGAACAGAAATTGAAATACCTGGGACGTGTTCTCACAGAGAATAGAAAGTGCGACACGGAGATCCGAAGGCGTATTGGCATGGCGAATGTTGCATACTAGAAGCTGTGTAAAGTATTGAGGGACAAGAACATTTGGCTAGAAACAATTAGGAGAGTACTAGATTGCTATGTGATGTACACTACCGGCCATAATTATTAGGCCACCCCAGTTTTAAAAAATGATGTATTTCATACTATTTTTAGTATTTATTGGCAAGTGGATAGTTCTAAATAAAAATAGAATGATTCTTTTGTTAATACTGCACATTAACATGTGCATCAAATGAACTATTCTGGTGTACAGTTTTTGTGCTCTCTTCCTCATGCTAGTCTCTTCTTCTTATTGGCTGACCGAAGCAAAATCTTCCTGGCTGCCTTGTAAAATTTTACAAGGTAATAATAACAAAAGAATGTAGTGTATATTCTTCAATATGGCAGTAAATGTTAGACAGTCTTTTCAAAAATGAAGGAGAGATTTGAACAACAGAAATATAGTTCTACAGATAGATGCTGAGGATACCATGGACCAAACATGTAAACAACAATGAGGTTTTGGAAAGGCTGGAAACGAAAGGAAAACTAATACTTAACATCAGGAAAAGACAGCTAAAGTTTCTGGGCCATGTAATGAAGAAGGAGGACTTTTAGAATGTGGTACTCACAGGTCAGATAGAGAGAACTAGAGACAGGGGAAAGCAACGCGTACCGAACTTGAAGAGCTTGAACAAATGGATGGCAGAGTGGGGTTTGGGTTGGGTAACAGGAGAAAGTGAGCTAAGATCCACAAGAGACAGGGTGATGTGGAAGACCATGATCGCCTACGTCCTGAAGGGACATGATACATCGAAGATGATATTTTATTGTTCAACGGGAAGTCTATTTAATTTCGTTTTGTCTGAGACATGTAGTTACTCAGATATTCTCATTTTAATTGATGTTTGTTTTGGGGGACCCTCTATGTATATGTGTGCAAATACTAGAGAAGATTTTTAGTAAGTTTTGTTGTACGTAAGGCATTTCAAACGTTTCATAAACTAAAAAAATAATGAAGAGGAAATTAAGATAAAACGTTTCTAAAGAAATAACGGAAACGGTTGTAAACGTCAAGCAGAGAACAATACAAAAGATGACTGATACAAAAAGACTAATGACTATTACAGAAACTAATCGTTTTCAGATGAGATTCGTTGTTCTCAAGACGGATAAACATACAGTTATGGTTTCTCCTTAGTTTAGCCGAGAATTTTAATAACTGCTTTTTCAGTCAATTGATTGGGTTTAGCTGGCGTTCACAATTGCTTTTTTTATGATGCTACAAAGTATATGTGGATGTGCGTTGTGTTGTATTAGATATCGGCTCGGAACGAGAAATCGGAGAGCCGAGTTCGAATTCCATCCTAATTCATTGCATTCACTTACGCGGAAATACCCTTGGGAAAGGTCTTAATCCGTCTATTCCTTCAGATTATGGTTAAATAACAAGACAGATTGGGGTCTGTAGCCTTGGTCGGCAACCAGTCTACCGCAGAAAGCAATGGCAACTTACTGCGGGATAATCTTCTGCCCAGTCAGTCATGTCTCTTTTGAGACATGATCGCCCAAGCGTGTATCACGTATGGCACTTAACAGACTGACAAAGTATATATTGTAATTTTTAAAAAAAATCCCGCTAAGCAAGGTGAGAACATCACAAAAACGCAAGGGTTTACTGCGAGTGAAAGAGAATGAGAAAACCTTGTAGAAGAGAAAGGGCAGTAAAAGATGAGTTCCAACTATCTGATTTCATTCAACTGTGGCATGTTTTTCAGGTAATTTCGTGTACGCTCTGATCACTTCCTCAGATCGATTAGATCAAGAAGTTGCCTTTCTGAAAAATCAACAGTAGTGTGATGCGAACAGACTAACCACACGCCTATATATACTTTAAAGGAATAGAGTTCAGACAAAGATGTCAATTGACCCTGCATTTACATTTTTGAAGCACGTAGGTGGCAAGGTAGCAAGAAATCGAAAGAAAGAGAAGTGGAAGAGAATAAACTATTAGAATAGAAGTTACGGTTACACATAGCTATTTTATCAGTAAAACAAGAAGTCCTAGTAGCCAATCTAGTAGCAGGCTGAAATTAACACAGTCAAGATCCCAAGAAGGAGAGCTTAAATGCTATGTTGTGTGACGGATTTGGGTAGTCACCTCCGCGTAAATTCGAAGTAATTTAAAACATCTTCGTCGCCACTGTTATGTCGCCAAGTGTAAATGAATAACTCAACAACAGAATCAGAATATAAATTGTATTCCGCGGAAAGACGGTTAGTAAGTACAGAAGTAAATTAGTAGTATTTACAATAGAAGAGATACAATAGTCCAATCCGTCGTAAGACGTGTGTATACTTGATTACTTCCGGTGCGCCACCGGAAGTGTGTCTAACTCTCGCACTGACTCTCAAGTGACTCTTTACGACTCTGTACGAACCCGTACGACTCTCCACTACTCATTATTTAGCTGTCCCTCCCAGTAAGGGCAACATATAACACATGGTCAATTTATATCTGGGCTTTCCGGGCCATATCGCCCGGCCAAAAAATTATCCGTCTATTTTTACCCTGTCGTGCCTCTACCCTTCGGCGGAACTACGACTGGGTTATTGCTCTCTGCTCGGAAGCAGAGAACTGACAGTGTCGTAGAGTCGTCAGTCTAGTGACTCTCCACTACTCATTATTTAGCTGTCCCTCCCAGTAAGGGCAACATATGACACATGGTCAGTTTAAATCTGGGCTTTCCGGGCCATATCGCCCGGCCAAAAAATGTCTGTCTATTTTTACCCAGTCGTGCTTCTACCCTTCGGCGGAACCACGACTGGGTTATTGCTCTCTGCTCGGAAGCAGAGAGCGCCATCTACCCGAAGGCAGAGATCTGACAGCGTTGTAGAGTCGTCAGTCTAGTGACTCTTCACAACTCATTATTTAGTTGTCCCTCCCAGTAAGGGCAACATATGACACATGGTCAGTTTTGACTGGGATTTCAGGGCCATATCACCCGGCCAAAAAATATCTGTCTATTTTTACCCAGTCGTGCCTCTACCCTTCGGCGGAACCACGACTGGGTTATTGCTCTCTACCCGAAGGCAGAGATCTGACAGTGTTGTAGAGTCGTCAGTCTAGTGACTCTTCACAACTCTCCCTGTAGAGAATCCACCATTGCTATATGTAGCAATGGGAACAGCCCATTATGTAGTCCAATAGGGGCGGCGCCCTAACATTAAAAGAGCAACCATTAAAATATTCATAGAAAAGATAGAAAGAAGCCATGTCCGGTAAGTGATCGAAGTTGAGATAATCATCTCAGGACCGATAGGGTTACACAACGTTTACTTGAATTTTGTCGCGAATATTGAGATATATAGCAGGAACACTAGACCAGATATGGCAGCTATATTCAATGCATGGACAAATAGCATATTTACAAATACGCAATATCTATTTTAGTGGGAATAATTCTCTGACGCGACACTTTGAAGCAAGATTCAATATAATAGTCTAATGACATGTCTCCTTGGTACCTTATTTTATGCTACATGGCAGGCTTGAATCATTACAACAAAACTCTACGATTCAGTCGACATGAATTTTCATACTGCTTTAAAATTAATATATGGGATTATTTGAAGACTCCATGATGTCTATTATTATATAAAAAAGCGATGGGGCACTAATTTTAAGTATACAATTTAAATTAAAATTAAATATTAAATTATAATTTAAGTATTAAATATTAAATACTATTTTACTGATGCCGTCAAAATTGTTTGCGCACTTTGTTAAGTCATTAAGAGTTTGGAGGTGAGCATCGACTAGGACGTGCCAGTTAAGAGAGGGTAGTATCAAAATTAACATACGCGTGTCAATACATCCGGTTCTGCGATTTTGGAATATGTAAAAATTCATCCGGATTAGTGCATTGTCTTTAGCCAGATATATTTTTCAGTCTTCAACATGACGTTTTCAGCCCGTTATTTGAAATTAATGTAGACACTGTATATTAAATCTAAGCAGACTTGTCTCTGTATGCAGAAGGAATGATTGTCTGGTATTAATGTAATTTGTCTGCGATCTATACTGCTAAATCTCTGGGAATATAAGTAATTATATATATATATATATATATATATATATATATATATAGAGAGAGAGAGAGAGAGAGAGTAGCAAGCATAAAGATCAGAACGATGTTAAGAAAAAGTCTAACTTTTTATTTTAAAGCTTCATAGAACTTTTTTATCAAGGAAAAATAAGGATATAAAGGTAAATTATAGAGTTCCAAAATATAAAGTTCAGTAAGCTTATTTTGATAAAGTTATAGGAATAATTATATAACATTCGAAAAAAATAGATGAGAAAAATATGAAAACGTTGAAATAAATCCATAAAATTAAATAATTATTTTGCATTATTGAAAATGTTTTAGGGTAAGAATATAAAATCTGGTATTTTACTAAATTACACCGGCTCTTTACTGGCTGTTGCATTGTAAACATGGCAAAAAAAAAAAAATCTGTGACGTCATTGGATAGTCAGGTTACGTAATGAAGATAAACTCTCGATTGGGGATATTTCAGAGTATGGCGAAATCTAAGTGTTATTTATAGTATTTTAAGAAAAAGTGAGGAAACTGGGTTATGTGAAGCCAAGAAAACATCTGGTAGGCCTAGGAAAACTACTGCAAGGGAAGACATATGAACTGGTAAAGAATAAAAAAGGATCGTTTTGCGACATCAACTGCTATCTCTAAAAGAGCTAATGCTAACCTTGGCTTTAAAATATCAAGGCACGCTATTTCTCGATGATTTAATGAAATAAATCTGAAAAGTCGAGTAGCCTTTACGAAGCCTTACGTTTCTCAAAAGAATCAAATGAGCCGATTGAAATTTGTCACTGAACACATTATATCGACAGAAGAACAGTGGGATTGTGTTCATTTCAGCGATGAGTCAAAATTTAACCTGTTCCGTTGTAACGAGAGAAGGTTCATTCGACGTAGTCCTAAGAAACGTTATTAGCCTCAGTGCAAAGTTATTTCATATTTAGACAATTTTTAACATCGTTCTGAAATTTATGATTGCTACTGTATATCTATCTATCTATCTATCTATCTATCTATCTATCTATATATATATATATATATTAATGCAGGTTTCATTGAATAATATAGACAAGTTTTGTCTATTAACTTTGTGTAGGATCCGTTCATACCGTTCATAGAAAATTCTCTTTATTGTTAATAACTTAAATGTTCTATGTTTACTGCGTGTTAATATTTATTCTTTGATAATGGCTTATGTGAGCCGAAAGCTTAGACCCGATAAAAAAATCAACAATTACTGTGATTTTTTGTTGTCTTTCAACGATATCACCATTAAGTCTATCAGACGGTATGAACGGATCCTACACAAAGTTAATAGACAAAACTTGGCTATATTATTCAATGAAACCTGCATTAATGAAAAAATGCTGCCAAGTGTACCATTCGTTCATGCATAGAAGAATCAGCATCTAAAGAAGAATAAGCAATATTGTTTCTCCTGATCGGGCAGTTTGGCTTTAGTAACTTACCGACAACCTTAAGGTTGCCTCTTTGTGTATTATTATAGATACTTTCATGGTAATTGTTTCGAGGAGGTCTTCGCTTTTGTACCTAGACTTTATGAATACAAGAGTAGTACTAGTCTGGCGTCGAGATTTCCTCAATTCACTGCTGAGTTGGCTAGATCTAGCCGTAAGTTCTATGCTAACAGTTTCGTTTCAATACACCCCATGCTTTCCAGCCAACTGCGAACACGTGAATGCATCGTTAATCGCTATCTAAAGTCCTCCTGATAAACTCTTTTCTATTTCTGCACACTATTAATTTTTCTGTTCCTAATTCTTCCACACCTTTGCATTTTAGCGGCTTTACTACTATGTCAGATTGAATATTTATGTATAATTATTTTTGTTATCACGACTCGCACCTATGAAGATGATCTCGGAAAGAGATTAAAAGTACTTGGGATCATTGAGAAATTAATAATAATAACATCTGACAATGTTACAGCTCATTTTTGACATCTTTCAATTATCATACGCGAAAGATTATCTGTGAGTGCAAACGGATTTATTAAAAATAAGTAGACACAATGTCTGCAATTTATTTAATCTGACATGTGTAAAAGAAATTTTGTTGCCTAAATACACAAATTTTATATATATTTATAAAACATGTTCAAATTACAATTTGTAATTTGAACATGTTCTAAAGTACAATATATATATATATATATATATATATATATATATATATATATATATATTAGCAGGACAAATTCAGGAAGAATTTTTTTTTTATTTAAGCATGATATGCTGAAGCAAGGTATCATTAGTTGCTCGTGTGTAAAAGATTAAATAAGCACTTCAGCTAGAGAAGTATCTTTGGCAAAGAAAAATGTCGTAAGGAAAAATGGGGAAAATGATATGTTTGTCGGAAGTTAGAGAATCCTGAGTCTAACCCTAAAAAATACCCCTGCCATAGCCCCTGATAGAACCGCTGTGATGTGGTGAGACAACCAAACTGTACATACTTTCTTTCCAAGCACTGCTTAAAACGAAGCGAAGCGAGCGGAAGCATTACAACGATAGTGTGCATGCGTAACAAAGTTCAAAGTCAATTTGTGCCACCAAACGCTATTCCTCTGCATACATTAAATTTGTTACCATGGCAACATTCCCTATACTTTTTGATCAGGCATCATATATATTTTGAAAGACGAAATTTGACAGACTATGTCGTTACTGTTAAGTAAACTTGTTGATAAGAATTTTTGTTACCTAAAGACATCTTACACACACACACACACACACACACACACACACACACACACACACACACACAGAGTGTTTGTGACAATTTTTGAATTGCTGTTTTTTATATTGCTACTTTTACTGATAAAATGTATTCTGGCAAGCAGTTTTATTTCTTATAAATTATTGGAATTATTATTGGAATAAATTATTAAATAATGAAAAATAATATATATGAAAAATAATAAATAATGAAAAATTATTGGAATAAATTATTTTTTTTCTTATAAATGTCTTAATATCGGAGTGGAAATAGAGTATTGATAAGCACAAATGGTTTGTCACATTAAATGAGCAGGTTCATGTCTCGCTCGTCAAGGCTATATTGCAACCTAGCTCTGATCAGTAAGAACAACATCATGAAACTTCGAAGTCGCCATGAACCTGATCAGTTAAAGTGACAGACTTTTTGTGCTTAAATATATATTCCATTTGTAAACGAGTTATTAAGCGACCCAGCTTTCTACCATGAGGGCTGTCTTCAGTCGATTTTCAATATTTTTTCAAGTTATTTTCAAGTTATTGAAAATCGCTTGAAGACAGCACTCATGGTAGAAACCTGGGTCGCATAAGAACACGTTTACAAATGAAAAATATTCAAAAGTTCTACAACATAATTTTATTGAACAATTTTAAATATAAATGTGCACTGGTCTAATTTCATTATGACCAAAAACTAAGTAATTAAACAATCAATCAATATATATATATATATATATATATATATATATATATATATATATATATATATATAACGTAGAATCCTTGGTATATAAGTCCGGTAAATTCCGATAGAGACGAACTCAGAAGAACTCAATGTTAAATTTATTTATTTAAATTAACAGAGTAATATATGCTGTATCTTTTGGGTCTGACGAGCAGTTTTTTTCCTGCGGTGAAATACGTATTACCCATGAAATTATAGAATACCTAAATTTTTTTCTAAAATATATATATATAAATTAAAAAAGGATTAATTCAATGATGTTGGATGATCATTTCGATATGAAAATCCCCACGGGGGATAACACATCACCTCAGCAACAGAAAAATCCTTTCAGAAACTGGAGAAAAATCAGTCTAATTTTCCTTTTTAAATAGATTTGCAAAGAAATTAAAAAAAGAAAATAAAAAAGAAAAAGAAAAAGATAAAACAAAATAAAATCAAATAAACAAGAAAAGAAAAAAATTGACATCGTCTGGGTTCGCAAAAAAAGGAAAGAGAATTGTAACTTAAAATTAACGGACGGCGTGTTGAATTGATGTAAGGTTAAGCAACACGGAAAAAAGGTGGGAGATAAGAGAGATAAAGGAAAGAAGGGATATACATATATGTAGAGAGAGAGAGAGAGAGAGAGAGAGAGAGAGAGAGAGAGAGAGAGCTAAGGAAAGTGATGTTATTTGTATATCTCATTTCTTATGTTTGAAAGTTCTCAAATTTAATTATTTTAAAAAGATCTTTATTTCAAACATTAAAATAACATTTTTTTACTTCGTTAGCTATTTAAAAATTTTCTCATACATAATTATTTTCCAAAACGATAAATCTCAGAGTTGTCCAAGATAAACACTTATTTAAATATGTCGATACATACGTAATAAGTAAGTAATGAATGCATCGAATTCAGTTTCAAATAAGTAATGAATGAAATGAATGAAAATGTGGATGTGCGTTGTGGCGCAGTGGATATCGGCTCGGAAGTTGAATTCCTTGCATTCACTTACGCGCAAATACCCTTAGGAAAGGTATTAATCCATCTCTTCCCTCCAGTTATGGGTTAAATAATAGGACAGATTGGGTTCTGTAGCCTTGGTCGGCCACCAGTCTACCGCAGAAAGCAATGGCAACCTACTGCGGGATAATCTTCTGCTCAGTCAGTCATGTCTCTTTCGAGACATGATCGCCCAAGCGTGTATCGCGCATGGCACTTAACTGACTGACTGAATGAATGCAACGTATTCCAGTTGAATTCGTTGAATTCACTTACACGCAAATACTCTTGGGTATGAATCCGGCTCTTCTCCCTTCAGCTACGGATTAAATAGCAGAATACACTGGGTTCTATAGTTTTGGTTGGGAATTTGTTGACAGCAAAAAGTAAGAGCAACCTACCTAGGGAAAAATTTTGCCCGGTCAGTTATGTTTCTTTTGTGACATGATCGCCCATACGTATATAACGTATAGCACTTAACTGAATGAGTGACTGAAATGAGAAATGGATCGTCTTAACTACTAATCATACCTGACAGTTAAAAACAAATTTCGAGTATACTATAGGAATAAGAAATTAAGTACTAAAAACATTTTAGAAAAACCCAAAGTAAAATTGCACACCCGCAAAATTGGATTCAAATGACTATTCACAAGTCAGTGCGAAAAGCAAATCCTGAATCCTGATTGGATTAAAAACATAAAATTCATAATGACGTTATTTCACATCTAAAAGCGAAAATGCCGGTCACATGACCAGATTTAATTACTCAAGGACATTCTGTGACCGGTCAACAGAGTCAGATGTAAGGCGCGAGAGGAAACAACTAAAATGTAACTTCAACTTCAACCCGAAGATAAGGTCAGGTCGCACCTTGTTCTCATTCTCTTTATCTCTTTTAACAATTACTACTATGAATATTTTCTACAAATCTTGATACCCATAACTTTATCATTGAACACGAACTTTACCCTTAATTTCTTAATAATGTTTTTAATTGCACATTAACTTCTACAACTTGTGTTATTCTTTCCTTTTAATAAATTTCTATTTTAAAATGCAAAAATGTATATTTTATTCTTACACTATTCCACACAATTCCACATATTCCAACCTACCGACAACCAATCTTCTCATAATGATGAAAACCTTCTGATAATTCTGATGATGATAATTCTGGATAAAACTTGTAAGCTGTAGGGAGTTCTTTTAGGTCTGACACAAGGACGAATCAAAGAAAAATTAACTCCCAAAAGTTACAATACAACATGTTTCTGCGCTTCAGTGGCAGCCTACATAGTGGATTTAAGAAATATTGTTGTTGCTCGCTGTCACGTTGCAAGGCCAACTACACCACAGAGCACAACGCAAGTCCAACTACAGAAAGAATTACACAGGGAAAATTTTGGAACACGGTTCGTCTCTTCCGCCCACCTTGACATATTGACCTCACTGTTCCCCAACCTGATCGATCGCTACAAAACAATGTGAAGAAGAAAACATGGTCTAATGAAAACCAGTGTTCGTCGAAAACATTTAACATGCAAATGTAATCAAAACTGGCAGCAAAACAAATTATAAATAATGTTAAACATATTGGTAAAAATTTAATTGTTGTTCCTTTTTGTTAAAGAATAAAGCTCGTAAAGTAAAACGGAAATGATTTATAACGCAACACAATATATACGAGGCTTGGTTTAATTTCCGGAATGACCCATTGAAAGTAAAGTTTGCATACTTGGTTACTGTTGGCAAGTGTCCCTTTTAAGTGCCCACCTTTTGAATTAATGCATCGCATGAGATCACGGTGACATTGCTGGAAACATACCTAGAACTTATTTTAGGGAAAAAAATTAAAAAATGAAAAATATTTATAACTCAAACTACAAGATATATAAACACTCCTATTCAGAACACCAGAAGAATAATTCAATTTAAACAGTCAACACATGAAGAAAAACAAAATCTATTGAAAATGTCTAAAGAAGTGGTCGAAAGTACTGGAGACAATAAGAATTATGGAAAATCTTTGCACACCCTTGTAAAACGTAAAGCGTAAGGACGCCGAACAAAACAAAAAAAAAAAAAAAAAGAAACAATTAAATATTTCTACTAATATTTCTAATATTTCATTATTTACTATATTTCTAATATCAAGTTATATATATATATATATATATATATATATATATATATATCTAAATGAATGAAAAGAGACAAGAGGAAAAACTAAACTTAGCCGACGCGTTCCCTCATCGTTTCTGAGGAACATTAAACTCCCTTGATATATTCCCTCAGAGGACAAAACAGAGCTACAAAACACGTCTGCTAAGTCGAGATTTACCGTTTGCCTCTTTTTTGTTTCTTTTTTGCTCTTTTTTTCTGAGAATATATATATATATATATATATATATATATATATATATATATATCCACAGACTGTCCTCTTTCGCTGTATCACAGCCCACCTGTACGATTAGACATCCGATTGCTTCCAACCAGGATTGATCTGACATCCGTCGGAGATTCTACCTCTAACGTATAAGTAAATTTAAGTTTGTTAGGTGCCATACATGATACACGCTCGGGCGAACATTTCTCGAAAGAGACATGACTGACTGTGCAGAAGATTATCCCGCAGTAGGTTGCCATCACTTTCTGCAGTAGACTGGTTGCCAGCAAAGGCTATACAACCCAATCTGTCCTGTTATTTAACCTATAACTGTAGGGTAGGAACAGATTAATGCCTTTCCTAATGGTATTTGCACGTAAGTGTATGCAAGGCATTCAACTGGAATTTGAACTCGGCTCCCGATTTCTCGTTCCGAGCCTACATCCAGTGCAATATATATATATATATATATATATATATATATATATATCTGAATGAATGAAAAGAGACAAGAGGAAAAACTAAACTTAGCCGACGCGTTCCCTCATCGTTTCTGAGGAACATTAAACTCCCTTGATATATTCCCTCAGAGGACAAAACAGAGCTACAAAACACGTCTGCTAAGTCGAGATTTACCGTTTGCCTCTTTTTTTTTCTTTTTTGCTCTTTTTTCTGAGAATATATATATATATATATCCACAGACTGTCCTCTTTCGCTGTATCACAGCCCACCTGTACGATTAGACATCCGATTGCTTCCAACCAGGATATGCAATGCACATATATACAATGTAAATACACTGTAACCGAGAGTGTACAAATTCGTTACTGAATGAACAATGCGCAAATAGTAGTGAGCTTATCAGAGTTCAAAAGTACAATTTTCGATCCCATTGCTTCCATCCAAGATTGAAATGACCAATTTGACACCAGAAGGAAGGTAAATATTAACATGTTATAAACACAATGTAGTGTTTAAATTAATTACTGGATGTACGATGCGTGAATAGTGGTGAGGAGCTATTGTTTTTAAAGTTCACTATTTCACCAGAGTGCTCAATCGACGGGCGAGAGCGAAAATAGTCATCCACAGACAGTCCTCTTTCGCAGGGTGCAGGGAATAAATAATCGAGATTTTATAAATTTAATTTTCGAATGTTGTGTGTTTTTGATTTTGTCGACTGCACAGTGGGGTAAGTTAGGCATTGTCTGTAAAAAAAAAAAGCTACAATAACGCAATTCGCTATAAAATATAAAAATAAAAAAGATAAAGGATATAAAAGTGAGACGGGAGAATTTCGCGTTTTCACGCGGTGATTCCTTTGACACTGTCAGCTCTATGCTTTCGGGCGGCGAGCATTAACCCAGTCGTGGCTCCGCCGAAGGGTAGAGTCACGACTAGGTAAAATCTTTGGCTGGGCTATATGGTACGGAGGACCCACGTTAAAAAGGCCTTGTACCACATTTTGACCTAGTGGGGGGGGGGGGTAAATAAATACCGAATACCGCGTTTTCACAGAGAGTTAACCGGAGAATACGAGAGTCCAGAGAGAGACTAGCAGTCAGTACACAGTAGCTCATAGTAGCTCTGTGCTCCACTCATCGAAAAGATTATTATGTAATACCCGTTAGATTCCGACACGGACATACACAATATACTACGACTTCACCTCCAGAGACTTGTACATATACTTTTTACTAACCCGTATTCCTGGACTACTAATCTTCATTCAAGTCTGTATCCTTACGTTAATAGACTTATTTTCTATCTCAATTACTCGTCGTTGTTTATTTATTTGTGAGGCTCCATCCCAGGGATCCACAACAATATGGTCAACTTCATAAATTGTGACTTAATGTCTTGCTAAATGTTTTTGTATTTTGTATTTGCTTTGTTTTGTTTATTTGTTTTGTCGCGTTATCTGTTTTTGTCTAAAAAAAATACCATATAAAATTCACTACTTTTAGCCACAATGTTGAAATTATTCAGTTTTTGACATGAAAAAATTGTATTAAGATTCATTGTGTTTATTCAAAATTTTTCTAGCTGAATTGTTCACTTATTTTGCATATGATCCATTCTCGTGGATAATTAGGTTATAATAAAATTTGTATTTTATACAAATACTACCTTATTAAAATTGAGTTGTATTAGAGTGGGGTCCCCGTATCATAGTTTCGTGGAGAGGACCACGGGACCCTTGCAGCAGCCCGAAATTTGTATATCTATCCCCATCCTCCTCTCGCTCCCTCTCTGTCTCTCTCTGACACGAATTCCGTCCACACCTTGGTTGACAAGACAGAAAACAGACGTTTTCGTCTGCCGAAACAGTCAATTTCTCATATGAGGTGATTCGAAATTTATTGTTTAACATATATATATATATATATATATATATATATATATATATATATATATAATCGCCAACTGAGGCCAATTTGGTCGAATTTCAATCCTGGTTTAAAAGCAATCGGAGTCTAACCGCAGAGATGAGCTGTGATACAGCGAAACAGATTTGTCTGCAGATGACTATATATATATATATATATATATATATATATATATATATATATATATATATATATAAGCAGATCCTAAAACGAGTCTACTGCAGAGGCACATTGGAAAGAAAAATTGATCAATGCCACACAAAATGTCAGATCTTTAGTAATTTAGGAATTAAATATCAGTTGCACCGACCACAACTGTCAGTGTCGTGCTTTCACGCAATCTTCAGGCGGACAGTAGTTGTAATATTAAATGGATATTTTCATCCTCCTGTGTGAGTCCGAGGTGAAAAAATATGGCCGATGCGTGCATATTATGCAGACACCAGCCAAACTCAACTGGAGGCGGTTGAAAGAAAAATAGAATGGGTAAATATGGCGCGGTGCTTGACCAGATTCCATAATTTTTAAGAATTGCATTATGTTTCATCTTTTCCTCTCGTGAAATTAATATCATTTGGAACCATTAACCTACTGTATGTATTGTTTTCTTACTTTGATATTAAATACAATTCTTATTTTATTTACACTATTTACTGTTCTTGGTTGTCATTTCGACTGTTGTACGTTCCAGCCTTCTTCAGGTCTTTGGAATTTTGAACAGAACCCTTTATTTCGTCTACTTTTTTCTAGTTCCATGCGTGAAGCCTCTTTCAGACTTGGTAGAATCAGCTATCTTCCTTTTTATTGCATTCACTCATACTGTATCCAGGGTTTGTTTGGTTCAAGTCACTTGATTTAAATCAACACTTTTATTCATTCGGCCATATGTCCCTGAGAGCGTGTATTTCTGTGTTCTTTTCTAGAAGGAGATTCTTTCCACATATTCAAATAAAAATTTCCACGATTTAAATAGAATTTTTTGAAGATAATGCTTCGGGGCAAAATAAACAAAAGAGAGAGTTTGCAAATTTATTTGAAAAAATAATGGCTGTATTGATTTAGGTCAAATAATACAGCTCGGCTCAATATCATTGTCATGGACTGAAGTCATGGGATACAATTTCGTCTTTTATTTCGTTGCCAGATTCAATAAACATGCACATAAGATATTTTATAGCTTGGTTGGTCCCATTGCAATTTAAGCATTAAATAAAAACTTATTTAAATTTGTAAACATTTATTTAAACAAGAAATAAACAACAAAAACTATTACGGGAAAGCTCCATACTTTCAAAAACTTTAGAAACCGCCAGAATATTCTAGAATATTATCTTAATATTAAGGCAACTCTGACCCCGGAAACAACTTTGTTACATTATGTTTTGACACTCAGAGTCGAAAGATAAAGAAAGGAAAGAAAAGGTACAAGTAAATTTCAAAAAATGAAATAACCAAAACATGTTACACATGCGCACAGCCACACGCACAGCACACGCATAGGCGCGCTCACAGAAACGTGAGCGCACAACACATACATAGGAGAAAAACCAACCTAATTCTATTAATAATCGAATAATTTATTATTTTTAACTGAATATAAAAACGAAAAAACGATGAAAAAATGACAGACATTTGGTGACATCTCCTGAGAAGTGGACCGAACAATTGCACAAAGGTTCAATTATGAAACTCCGAAGGGGAGGTACTGAATATAACACAAATCAGGCAATTTTTATATTTGTACTAGCAGTATAGCCCGGCGTTGCTCGGGTGTAATGAAACTAATCCATGGTCCTGGAGCTCAGACTCTTTGGACGTTGGCACGAAAGACTAAAATGCAATAAAAATTGCGAAACCGTCGACTGAAAGAAAAATGAATGGATGTAAGTCAAATTTTGATTTCTTGGTATCGATATCAAATAAGTTTTTTTCGTCGTAAACTGAATTTTGAAGGCTAAATAAGTCCTCTGAGTAAATGGTATCATGGCTGAGACTAAGAACTACAATTATACCTACTTAGAGCCAAACCCGAAGCAAAAAGTAAAATAAAAGAGCTGAAAAAATACAGACATACAGGCAGATAAACACACACACACACACAAACATCTTGCCTTTTATATATATATATATATATATATATATATATATATAATCGTTTTTCTGCACTATTGTAAGAACAGCAACCTTGAAAATTCTGAATATCGTTTCTTATGTCTTTGTTTATGAGTGTATCAAATTTGATTAAAATCGGATACACTTTCTATAAGCCGATTTTTTCGATTATCGATTTTCGACATTTATCGGGGGTACCTCGACACAAAACCTAGCTAAGAACACTGGCAGACGCTTATAGTACAACTGTGTAAATGTTCAAGAAAATCGGTTCAGCCGTTTCGGAGTCTATAGGTAACGGACACACACAGACAACGTTCTACTTTTAAATAAGTTTAGATAAATCCTATATATTATAATCTACAGCTACAGTAGTGAACACTTGCTCGATAATTAACCTATGTTAAACTCCTATTTTAAATATAAATCCCAGCGTGATTTGTCATCAATTTTTTTTCTCTCTCTTTTTTGATTTTTTATTAATTCTCTCTGTCTCTCTGTCTTTAGCTCTCTCTAGATTTCATACAAATATGTTTTAGCGTGCATTCTGCAATATAGACTAGCAAGCCACTCTATCAAACGGAGAAAATTTCACATATTTTGTAGTGAAACAAGTGTAATGTTGGAACGATTCCAACAGACCTCAACTTTTGACCCAGTGGAGGAAGAGGACTACGCATGACAGACATGCTATAGAAGGCGCCACCCGAAATTATAACAGTATCAGCGGCTGTCCGTTGTAGTTTCAAAACTGTATTCTGCGTGCTTCATATCATAGGTACCGCAGATAAAGGTCATGAAATTAAGTGTGTGTGTCAATTCCTGTGAAGTTGATGTGGTCCACTATAAACAGATTTAAACCAACGGCACTTTCTTCCACTCTGATTTTGTTTCACATTCAACCAAATCTTGTGAAAACAACTCCTGAACTTGTACGTTGGCTATTGATTCAGTCACCAACGCCATCATCATAAAAGAAGCGAAAAGATAGACTAAATTATCACACTCCACCCACGTCTATTAAACAGGTGTAGAGGCTCATCCCTTCTTTCCTGTTTAGGATGTAGTTTCCGGTTTTGTCTTTTCCAATCTTTTCGCTCTTACGTAGCCCCCTGCACATCAGTGGTGTTACCGCCTTGCTCAGGGTGATATGATTAAAAAAAAAAAGAAATTAAATTCTTGGATACGAAATAAAGCGGACAATATATATATATATATATATATATATAAACATGTTACGGAAATTAACGAAATTGTTTGACATTACGATACATTACAGAGCAGATATGGTTTGTTTACGTAGATCGAAAATTGTGTTATATAAGCATGATAAAAACCTTGTCTGATCAAGAGGCTATCCATGGTCGAGTGGTCAAGACGGTACCAAATCAAATGGTATGCTTCCCCTATGTAATAGGGGTCGCAGGTTCGAATCCTGCTGGGTAGCACACATTTTCGTCATAAACATCTATCGTGAAATAATCAGGCCGGTAGATATAAATATAAAATACTGTTTAATTAAAAACAGAATATCTACTTAAATACGAGTATCGGCAAAAATAATGTTCAAAATAATATATATATATATTTCAATACCCTGTACAAGACTGTGTATCTTGCCATAAATCAATTACCTATCTTGGCCATACTACCACTTCTTGGATTGGACGCCTTACATACCGCCTATGTAATAACAGTGGAATAAAAAGATTTATTAACCTATAATTTACAAGAAACTTTAAAACAAATTTTGGTTGAAAATACAAAAATGTTATTTAAATCACAATATCAAAGGCATCTCGCTATAAGAGATGGCACTATATATCGAAAAATGTTCTCCTACCATCAACCTAAACTATTTCACAGTGGCAATAGAGTTTTGAATGTTTTTTAAAAAATAGGCAGACACTCACACGATGTCCAGTCGCACGCGTCACATGATAGCTTTTAAAGGACGCTTCTTTTCAAAAACACAAAAATTACGTTACAGTTAACATGAGAATAAAATAACAATAGCGGATAAAAAACATCTTTGAAAATGGCCAATGAAGTGGCTGAAAGCGATTGGAAAAGGAAAAATTATGGAACTTTTTTGCATTCCGTATCTCTATCAAAAAGGAAACATGCATGAATAACGGAAAAATTAAAGAGAAAATTAATAAAATCTTCACTGTCGGTTGCTTTTAACGAAATATGTTTAACAGAAAGATTGCCACCCTATTTATACATTGCACACACACATACACACACATTCATGTATATATATATATATATATATATATATATATATATATTATGCTGTTAAAGATTAAAATTTTATTCAAACAAAAACACCAGTCAACAATGTACATATAACCATCTGACATCATAACACCAACGTTTAAAAATTGTATTAAATAAGACATCCCGATTCTATGACCACAGTTTTGATAATCGCAATACGAAACGCTTGATCAAAAGCCTTTAGATCTATACATAAATAAGAAAGGTTAAGTAACAAAATTCGTTCTCTTCGGCCATTTTCTCGTCATTCACGTCTCAGTTTTGTTTGTAATCGAACGAAGATAAATTTAGTAAAGTTACGTCAGCTGAATTTGCTAGCATAGACAGTGAAATAAAAAAAATAAACATTTTTTTTCATGTAGAGAAAAAAATTCTCATCTTGGAATAATAATGCTACTAGATTCATGATGCAAAAACCAATTAGATAAAAACGAAATTCATGCAGTTTTCAGCAGTTGGAAGAAATGTAATTATACAACGTAGGAAAGATTTCTTGAAAATAGATCCAATTCGACTTCATAGTCTTTTCTCAGCAGGATATTAATTCATAAATTTGTCATTTCCTTGTTTATTTTTCTTTCCTTTTTTGTGTTAAACTCCTTTATTTTTCAAGTGGATAATAAAGTAGATCTCTTTGTCGGACTATTTTTTTTTTGTTAATCTCTTTACAGAGTGTTAACAAAAAACGGAAGATAATTACCATATGACTTTTGGATGTTATGTCGCAATAATGAATGAAGTTTCCTTTGAAATCTGGGAGAATTTAGGAAACAGATGTTTTACTTAGTTTACTTACGTCCAAAAAAGCTTCTTTTTTTTTTTTTTTTTTTTATAACGTTCAATTTGCATTCTTTTATGTTTGCACTAATTGAACAGGAGATATGATTTTTTTATGCTTGGTGTCAACATTTTTTGTCGATTTATTTTCTGACTATTTTACCGAAGAGACTTTTTGTCTCTTTTGTGGATTCCAAGTGATAGGTTTCAGCTTAGACGCTATACAGTCATTCAACTTATATATATTTTTAACTGGCTTTGGCCAAGGTTCGTAGTTTCTAACGGGTGTGTTTGACGTCTCTTTATAGAAAGTATTTTTGAATTGAAATAAATTCATGACGTGTGGAAGTTGTTTTGTGATATTAATAAAGAAGAAAACAGTCTGACAAATGTTTTTTAAAAAAAGAACACAGAAAAATAGAAATAAAATGTTTTCACAGAAGAAACAGACCGAAATTTTGGCAAAATATTTCAGGAGAAACTAAGGGGAAACAAAACAAGATTATTAAAAAAAAACAATCAAATCAATATTGTCCATCATGAGAATTTAACAAGATATTCGTAAATGAAAAACAGTGAAAAAAATGTTGTAACAGAAAAATGATAGAAATAAATATTAGTTTCCAGGAATAATGTTACATGACAAAAGACAATATATATATATATATATATATATATATATATATATATGTATATATATATATATATATCTTACACCCTGATTGAGCACTCTGGAATAATGGTAGACTTTGAAAAAGAATAGCTACTCTGGCATCTACGCATCGTTCATTCAGCAATGAATTAGATCACTCTCAGCTATTAGGCGTGTATAATTATTATATACATGCTAAAAAGTTTGCCTCCTTCTGCGTCAGAGGTAGAATCGCTGACTGACGTAAATTCGGTCTGGTTTCAATCCTGAGTAAAAAGCAATCGGCTGTCTAACCCTAACCGTACTGATGAGCTGTGATACAGCGAAACAGATCTGTCAGCGGATATATATATATAGACGGTGTATTCAAACCAGTCAGTTAAATGCCGTACGTGATACAGGCTTGGGTGATCATGTCTCTTTCGATTCATGACCGTCTAGGCTGAAGAATTTAACGCACTAGGCTGCTGTTTTTTTCTGCGTTAGACTGGTTGCCAACCAAGGTTACAGAACGCAATCTGTTCTGCTATATAACCCACAACTGAATTATGAACAAATAATACATCGTAATATGATTACAGAAAAACAAATAAAGTACATATTTTCTAATGTTATCTAAATCCGAGTTCGAATTCCAGTTGAATCCATTGTATTCACTTACGCGCAAATACCCTTGGGAAAGGTATTAATCCGTCTATTCCTTCCAGTTATGGGTTAAATAGCAGGACAGATTGGGTTCTATAGCCTTGGTCGGCAACCAGTCTACCGCAGAAAGCAATGGCAACCTACTGCGGGATAATCTTCTGCCCAGTCAGTCATGTCTCTTTCGAGACATGATCGCCCAAGCGTTTATCACGTATGGCACTTAACTAACTGACTGACAAAATTGTATAAATCTTTGTTTTGTTCTTGTGTTCGTAAATAGGCTTTCAAGTTTAAAATATTCGCTACACCAAGAATCAATACAACAAATGGATCCATCAAATATAATTGAAACAAAAAACGAAATATGATATCAATACATAGTTATTATTTCCCTGAAAAAAGACAACGTTAAAGAAATTTGGGCATGAAATCCGAGTTCGAATCTTCTTGTTCCCAAGAACAGCTTTTTTGTGGAACCGACTCTTAAGATGTTGCTGTCCTTGTCACTACAATCTTAACATGTTCAAGTCTAGGGTTAATCGTTATCTTCCACAAATATTAGCTTAAGATTTACCAATTATTCTATTTTGAGTGGTTCTAGGGCCTTCTACACTACAATTACAAAAGAAACCAAAAAAGATATGAAATGCAGTAAAATGAACATTGCTATTACAATTGATTTACATTGAAATACTTTATTGCTTTCTCAGATCTTAGGAAAGCTCCTTTTTTTTTCGTATCTGCCAAATGTGAAGCTAATGTACGGGGAGCAATTTCTTTCTTTCTTTTGTCATTCCTTCAATGTTTCTACTGTCAGAATTTCTTCATTTATTCTTTCTTTCTTTCTTCATAATTCTTGGGTCCTTCTTATTCATTTCGGTAAATTTTTGTTTTGTTCCTCGAAGGCCTTTACCCCGTCGAAACTTTCTAAAACATCCTTAGCCCTCTAGGGCCATTCGTATCATATTTGATACAGTATTTGCCTATAAGGAAACATTTGGTATTTTCCTATAAGGAAACATTTGGTATTCATTGACTGAGCAGTCAGTACTGCTTTCATTTGAAATTTATAAAATATTTCTCTTAAAAAATTTTTCAGGAAAATATTTCTTTCAAGGCTTGTTTTCATACTGTATCAAATATGATACGAATGGCCCTAGAGGGTTAATTCCGTGCAAATGTACATGCTGAACTCAAGTCGATAATTGTTTATTGAAGAAACCTACGTTTTTCTTCATGGTATCGACCAGAAATACTATATCGGACTATATCTCACATCTTACCACCGTTATCACATCTGATTCACCTCTTAATGACTTGAGGCGTAGGATACTTATTTCGGTCGATTTCCTCCATTTGAGCAATTACTCCGCGGTTTTGTTCGTTTCGGAACTCATTTTCCGTGTAGTAATTTCAAAAAGGAAGTAAAAGGACCGAAAAATCGGAAATCTACGCGTGAAGTCAGTCTGCAGTGAATAACATTTTCTAACCGTGGTTAGGGGGTGAGATAAACATCGACAAGAAGTTCCATATTTTTCTGCTCGATAACATGACAAAAACGTAGGTTTCTTCAATGAACAATTATCGATTTGAGTTCAGCATATACATTTGCACGGAAATAGGGATGTTTTGGAAAGATTTGAAGGGGGTAGAGGCCTTCGGGGAACAAAACAAAAATTTACCCTCATTTCTTCATTTCTTATTTCTGGTAAAATTATCGATTCCTTTATCGCTCCAGCAAGTACCTCATTCCTCCTGCTAACCTCTACTTTCACTAGAACCAGATCAGACCGGAAATGGTGTACTGTTGTCATATATGGGCGGAAGCTGCCATGTTTTCCCTTTCCACTCTCAATATATTTCAAAAGCGTTTCTGCATCTTTGTAAATGACAAATTATTTTTCACTCTGCAAACTCTTTCTCAAAAACCAGACGTCGCTAGCTTCTCGATACTCTATCGATATTTCCATAGTGAGTGTTCAGATGAACTGCACTCTTCAGTTCCACCAATCGTAACCTTCAAAGCCAAGACACGTCATGCCACACCCATCCACTGTAGCTAACCACCATCATTTTCTTCATATCACTCTAGCAAGATATAAGTTACACACAAGCAACTTTTTCCCCACAAACTGCTGCCTTATGGAACCGACTCCCAAATAGTTGCTTCCTCGATTCCTACATTCTTAACCTGTTCAAATCTTGGATAAGTCGTTATCTATATATCTATCTAAATCTAAATCTAAACTCATTCGTAAATGGAACTTTGTCTGTGTGTGTGTTTGTCCGTTACCTATAGACTTCGAAACGGCTGAACCGATTTTCTTGAAAATTTACACAGTTGTACTATAAGCATCTGCCAGTGTTCTTAGCTAGGTTTTGTGTCGAGGTACACCTGAGAAATATCGAAAATCGATAATCGAAACAATCGGATTACAGAAGGAGTGGTCCGATTTTAATCAAATTTGATACACTCATAGACAAAGACATAAGAAACGATATTCAGAAGCTTCAAGGTTGTAGTTCTTACAATAGTGCAGAAAATCGATAATATATATAAGGCAAGATGTTTGTGTGTGTGTCTGTTTATCTGGCGGTATGTCTGTATTTTTTCAGCACTATTTTAGTTTTTTCTTCGGGTTTGGCTCTAAGTTGGTATAATTGTAGTTCTTAGTCTCAGCGATGATACCATTTACTCAGACGACTTATTTAGCCTTCAAAATTCAGTTCACGACGAAAAAAACTTATTTGATATCGATACCAGGAAATGAAAATTTGACTTACAACCATTCATTTTTCTTTCAGTCTACGGTTTTGCTTTAAGTGGAAACAACTATTGCTTTTAGTCTTTCGTGCCAACGTCCAAAGAGTCTGAGCTCCAGGGCCATGGATTAGTTTTAAAGCTTTCATTACACCCGAGCAACGCCGGGCTATACTGCTAGTATTAGATAAAGGTTTACGTTTTACTTTCTAACCCTCTGCTTTGAGTGGCCTTAGGGCCTTCTACGGCGTGAGCACCATTGTAAAAAAAGAGAAGACATCTTTTTGGAAATATCAAAAGGGGTTATAATTCTAGTTTGAGCAGTGCCTGAAAAATATACCACCAGTTGACCCAGGCATCAATAGCGAAAGCAGGATTGTTGTCTTCTGTTGGTGGACGTGTTTAGGATGCACTATGGTCATCTCAACATATGAGTCTCAGTCAATTGAGCGCCATACGTGATACACGATTGGGTGATAATGCCTCGAGAGACATATGACTGACTTGTCAGAAGATTATTCCGCAGTAGGTTGCCATTACTTTCTGCGGAAGATTGGTTGCCAGCCAAGGATATAAAACCAAATCTGCTCTGCTATTTAACCCATAACTGGAGGAAAGAGGGGGATTAGTACCTTTCCCAAGGGTATTTGCGCGTAAATGAAGGCAATGAATATCAACTGGAATTCGAAAGCGGCTCCCCGATTTCTCATTCCGAGCTGATATCCAGTGCACCACAACGCACATCTTAACATGTATGCGTTTGTAAATACGCAGAGTCAAGCCTAAGAAGAGATTAAATAGACTAGGGCTTTTATATCCTCCTTGTCGTAGTCATGATTAGCTTTTAAATGTTTCCTTATTGGCGTCCTGTCATACATTTTCTCTATTAATTGACCGAACGCATTGAGTTGGGCTTAGAAATCAGTTTCTGCTGGATGAGAAGAGGAAGAGTCTCCACCGATGTGGTCGAATGCGGCAGTAAAGTGTCAAAACCGATAGAAATGATATAGGCCATTCGGTTAAGTTAATGATATAGTCAGTCAGTTAAGTTCCATACGTGTGCCACGTTGCCATTATTTTTTTGTAGTAGACTGGTTGCCAACAAAGTTGACAGATCGGTCCTTTTATTTAACCCATAACTGGAGGAAAGAGACGGATTAGTACCTTTCCCAATGGTATTTGTGTGTAGGCGACTTAAAACAAAGAGGGACACGCGTCGATTTTGCTTAGTAATAAAATCGGTAAGGGTTGAAACATATGCAATAGCTATATGCATCTATCTATAATTTTTTTTCATTTATTCATAGATATATACATTAATCAAAGACAGACATTGTATGTCAATGAACCTTTGAAAAGCGTCGATAAAGGTAAAAACAGAAAAGGGTCGACTGAAAAAGAAAGAACTGACAGAAATTTACATTAATTTCTTTTTGAATAAATTTAAGAGGTTTGTCAAATGTCAAGCATTTTTTTTTTCTAAACATTAATCCAGAACTTACACAAGGAGTAAATTCATGCACACAAAAAGAACATGAATGCAGTGAATACACAAAAATAAAAGGATGCTTAAGACGCAGATGTATCTTTTTAACCTTTTAAGCGGGGGTTCGTTTTGGGGCAATGGAAATCGTCTCAGAACTACAAATCGGGGAGCCAATTTCGAATTCCGATTGAATTCCTTGCAATCACTTACGCACAAATACCCTTGAGAAAAGTATTAATCCGTCTCTTCCCTCCAGTTATGGGTTAAATAATAGGACAGATTGGGTTCTATTGACTTGGCTGGCAACCAGTCTACCTCAGAAAGCAATTGCAACCTACTGCGGGATAATATTCTGCCCAGTCAGTCATGTCTTTTTCGAGACATGATAGCCCAAAGAATGTATCACGTATGTCACTTAATTATTATTTTTACAGAGCTAGAAGTCCTATCAGGATTCATTATTAGCGGTCAGAACCTCACCAACATAAGATGCAAAGGTGATACATTATTGGTAGCAGATACAGAAAGAAAACTGCAGGAAGCTTTAGAGAAAGATGTAAAGGAAAATGGATAAAAATACTAACCATCAATCGTAAAAAATACTAACCATCAATGTCAGTAAGAAGAAAATACCAATATATTTAGGGCAGTAATTTTTCTGAAGTGCTCTTTTCGTTGGTAACTCGATTTCAAGAATTTAAGCACGGAGTTTAAATGTAAGGTCAGTAGACTCCTCCTAACACACTAACTCGCATCCATTCTCCCAAACACTCTTCCCATCTACCCAACCCTCATCCTCGGTATCCTTACCCGTCTATCACCCTCTTTCTGACATTTCCTATATTTAACCACTCTTTCTCATCACTTTCTCCTATGTAACCTCCTGCGCAATAGTGACAGTGGAATGCCTTGCTTGGGGTGAAATGATTAAAAAAAAGTACTATACTGGCTGCGAGGTGTCTAGTAAAATGGAGGTCGAGGGTTCGAATCCCTCTGGAGCCTCTCTATCTAAATTGCTTTTTGGATCTGCGTAGTGGTGCACTGAATATCGACTCGGAACGAGAAATCGGAGAGCCGATTTCGAATTCTAGTCAAATTCGTTGCATTCACTTCCGCGTAAATACCCTTGGGGAAGGTGTTAATCCGTCTCTTCCTTCCAGCTATAGGTTAAATAACAGCACAGCATGGGTTCTATAGCCTCAGTTGGCAACCAGTCTGCCGCAGAAAGTAATGGCAACCTACTGTGGGAAATCTTCTGCACAGTCAGTTATGTCTCTTTCGAGACATGATCGCCCAAGCGTGTATCACGTATGGCACTTAACTGACTGACTCTACTGGCAGTTAGGTCTCATAATTTCACTGCTGAAGTTGCTAGTTGTAACTGTAAGTTTTATGCTAATAGTTTCTTCGCCTACACCTCCAGTCAGTGGAAATTTCTTCTGTCAATTTTCCAACTAAAATTTTCTAAAAACCGGTCGACAAAATAAAATCTTCATAAACAAAACTAACCATTCTTATGTAATGTTTGGGCTTTAGAAATAAAAGAAATGTTCTCCAAAATTGTTCATAGGCTCTGGATCTTAAGATACAGCACCAGTGTTATGATCAATTATAATCTTCCTCATAATTTTTTCTAATAAAATTATTATCTCAATAAACTAATTATTATTCTCCTTTCCACTCAGGTTTTCACACATTTAACTGACATGTGAAAATGTCTCGTGAATGTAAGAAGAAAGCCGATAACTTATGCTATGTGTATGGCAAAGTGACTTCCAGTTATGGGTTAAATAACAGGACAGATTGGGTTCTATAGCCTTGGTCGGCAACCAGTCTACCGTATGGCAAAGTGACTTCTGCATCTCAAATGCAAAATATAACACCTGTGGCGAGAAAATCTCAACAACTATATTTGAATGCGTAATTGGAGACCGGATGTGCGTTGTGGTGCATTGGATATTGGCTCGGAATGAAAAATCGAAGAGCCGAGTTCGAATTCCAGCTGAATTCATTGCATTCACTTACGCGCAAATACCCTTGGGAAAGGTATTAATTCGTCTATTCCTTCCAGTTATGGGTTAAATAACAGGACAGATTGGGTTCTATAGCCTTGGTCGGTAACCAGTCTACCGTATGGCAAAGTGACTTCTGCATCTCAAATGCAAAATATAACACCTGTTGCGAGAAAATCTCAACAACTATATTTGAATGCGTAATTGGAGACCGGATGTGCGTTGTGGTGCATTGGATATTGGCTCGGAATGAAAAATCGAAGAGCCGAGTTCGAATTCCAGCTGAATTCATTGCATTCACTTACGCGCAAATACCCTTGGGAAAGGTATTAATTCGTCTATTCCTTCCAGTTATGGGTTAAATAACAGGACAGATTGGGTTCTATAGCCTTGGTCGGCAACCAGTCTACCGCAGAAAGCAATGGCAAACTACTACGGGATAATCTTTTGCCCAGTCAGTCATGTCTCTTTCGAGACATGATCGCCCAAGCGTGTATCACGTATGGCACTTAACTGACTGACCAAAACATAAATTGGGCATGACACATATGATTTAATACCGGTGAAAAAAATCTCAGTCAATACCTAACAAGGAATGCAAAATTTATGCCTTTTCTAATAGCCATGATTTGGAAAAAAATCAGCCGTTGCATGGGGTTTCTAGTTTCCAAGGAACTGTCAAAGAAATAGAGGTAGAAGGTGCAATGTCCACCCATCCATAATGAAGATATAATAGTTCCAGAACATGAAGATATATCAGGTCCACCGTAATGATATAAAATTGAGGCGGGTAATGAAGAGAATGACGCCTCAGAGCCTGAAACATCAATTTCATTTGACCATATTGTTGAAAACCTCTCTTTGAACCATATTCATGACTAAAAGTGACTTAAATGATTTTGTCATATATTTGGAATTTCTCATGAGTAAAAAAGAACGGTTAGGTTCCAGGTTACAACAGTGGAAGCTATTATCTGTTGATTTACGAATTTCTAATTTCCCTGATTGCCATAAGGATCTAGTCCCATTCGTCCTTAAGGAATGGGATGTGGTGTACTGCAATGATATTAGTGGTCTCATGCAATCACTTAACAGTTGGAATCCATAGAAATGGAAGCTGTCCATTGATTGCTCGTAGACAATACTTAAAGCTCTCTTGTTGCCCAATGGTAATGATTTATCCTCAATCCCAATTGGTCATGAAGTCCCCACGAAAGAAACATATGACAAGAGAAGTATCAACAATGATCAACATAACGGGCCACTTTGCAGAGATTTGAAGGTTGTTGGATATGAAAAGTAATGTTTTCTTTGTGAATGGGAAAGCTGAGACTAATTTTCTTATCACATCAAGAGAATGACTGGAATCTGGGAAGAATAATGTTTAACAGCCGTCACTATTTGAGTAAAAAAAAAAACCTTTGTTGCTACCTCTTTACGTCAAACGTGTGCTGTATATTCATTGGTTCGGTGTGGTAGAATACTAAAAGTCATTGCCAATGAAAATGACAGGATTTTGAGTACGAAAGGCAGGTGTCGAGCTAGAATTTTGTATTTTTGACGACCAGGGTCAAAAAGTTTCAGCACCCGAGTTGGAGCGGTGTGGAAGAATACTAAAAGTCATTCATGATTGCCAGTGAAAATGACAGGATTTTGTCAAATTGTTATAAAATATCTTATTCGGTGTTGAATTTTGTCAAGAAGTGTATTTTGCACAGGGCGACGCAGGGAGATTTTACTGAGTACAAAAGACAGGTGTCGAGCTAGAATTTTGTATTTTTGACGACCAGGGTTAAAAAGAGTCAGCGCCCTAGGTGGAACAGTGTTCACCGGAAGCTCTAGGTGTCAATGAGTTAACTATTTAAGTGACGTCAGCTGTCACAGTAAACTGATAATGGACGTTAGTAAGAAGCAAGGGGTTACCGAGAGTAAGTCAAAATAAGAAGACGCTAAGGAGAACAAAGTCAATAAAGAAAACAGGGTCGAGGAAAACTGACAGAGAGAGAGAGGGAGAGAGAGAGAGAGAGAGAGAGAGAGAGAGAGAGAGAGCAATCGCTTTCCTTCATCTTTGCTTCGCTTATCCTAGGAAATTTATTCTGTTGCCTTTGTTTTGTCCGTAGTCTTCACAAATCTTTTAGTTGTAAATTGAGTCTGTATATGCTCGCATCAAAATGACGGATATAGCTTCTTCGTCGACGAAAACAAACTGCAACCCATTCGGAGAGAATAGTTTCAAACCAAATGTTTATTATCTGTTCACAAGATAAATCGACGGACGTTTTCTTCTCTGTTAAAATGACGTAAATTCTTCTCAATCAAAATGACGAAACATAAACCAAACCCAAATTCTAACGGTTACAAACAAACGATCTTTTTCATTTTAAAATGACGGACTGCAACACGCTTATACAAAATGAAAAATATTCAATATTTTTATTCGTACTTCTCTGTGACTTGGACGTATTCTGCAGTGGTTAGGTGGGTCGGATCTGGTGGGATTATGCACACTCGCGTACGAGCAACAGCAGGCTGCGCCCGACTCACTCATTCTTCCTCTCCAACTGCTGCCTGCAAAACTGTAAACTCTTCTTCTTCTTCTTCTTCTATGTGCCCTGTCCCTTCAGGACGTAGGCGATCATGACCCTCCACGTCTCCCTATCCCTTGTGGCTCTCAGCATGTTTGTGTTCCTGTTACTCCTGGTAACCCCTGTTCCGTCATCCATCCGACCAGGCCCTGCAAATATGTTATCCGCTGCCTTCCTCTGTCTCTCTTTCCCTCTACCTGGCCAGTCAGTATCAGGTTCTCCAAGCTCTCCTTCCTCATTGCGTGTCTCAGGAACTTCAGTTGTCGCTTCCTGATGCTCGGTATTAATTTCCTTTTGGTTGCCATTCTTTCCAACACCTCATCGTTGCTTGCATGTTCAGTCCACGATATCCGCAGCATCCTTCTGTAGAACCACATTTCCACTGCTTCCAGTTTTGTCCTCATTTTCGATGATATTGTCCAGCACTCACTATCGTATTGTTTCTTTGTTTCTAGTGAAATTTTCCTGTGTGTTAGTACTTTGCTCAGCTTCTGGAACGCGCTCTTTGCCATGCCAATTCGCCTTCTGATCTCTGTGTCGCACTTTCCATCTCCTGTTAGAACACTTCCTAGATATTTAAATTTTTGCACCTGCTTTATTCTGGTATCCCCCACCTGTATTTGGCATTTTGGGTTGCACCTTTTGCTGATTAACATGCATTCGGTTTTCTTAAAGTTTATTTGTAGTCCTTTTTTGTCACTCTCCACCGCTACCTTCTGTAGGAGTTCCTTTCCGTTTCTGCAATCAGCACTGTACCATCTGCATACCTTATGTTGTTCAAGTTGTGGCCTCCAATAGCAAATCCTGGCGTGTCGTCTAGGGTCCTAAAAATATTCTCGCTGTACAGGTTGAACAAATCCGGTGAAAATACACATACTTGTCTTACGCCTCTTTCTATCTTTGTAAATCTACTGAGATCGTTACCTGTCCGTATGCAGGCCGTTTGGATGGTAAACTTTAAAGATGGTATGTTTTATTCTAATTGATTCTTCTCTAAGAGTAATCAGAAGTGAGACTCACTTCTGATTTCTAGCTACTTGTCACCGATGTGAATCCAATGTGAATCCACCGATGTCAGTCGACATCTTTCGTTTTCCTGGATCCTGTTTTCTATATTGTCTTTTCTTCTCTTCAGCGTCTTCTTATTTTCACTTACTCCAGTAACCCATTGCGTCTTACTAACGTCCATTATCATTTTACTTGCGGAGAAACGTTTAAAAAATACACGCATTAATAAAACGTGAAGAAGATATATATATATATATAAATAATTAAGTGATTTATCTGAAGTATTTCACTGTTCTTTGTTGCCAATATTGCCAAGACATAATGATTTCTTCGCCAACACTCAAAAGTAAACATATTCTAGTGCCATAAACTGAAGATCAGAATCTTGATAATATTTTGAAAATTTTGTTTATTTTTTTTTATTTTCTCAACCTGATAATTAAACGCTAGGATGTTAGCTTCTTTTGAGTACCCTTGAGAATAATTCATGTGCAAAATTATTAAGTGATTTATCTGAAGCATTTCACTGCTCTTTGTTCTTAAATTAACAATTTCATGTCTAACGGTCAAAAGTAAATAAATTCTCGTGTCATAAATAAGACCAAAGAGCTACTAAAGTTAGGGCACTGCTGAATAGGGTTGTTGTCTAAACCTAAAAAAGTCTCACACTAACCAGTATCACAAATTCAGACAAAATTTATTATTATTTAGACTTACTAGGCCCAAGAGCCAGTCAAGGTAGGGGTCACTGAATGAGGCTGTTTTGAATAATTCGTTTTTTACGGTTTATTAACCATTTGCAGATTAGTTTAAGGTATAGAATTTTTTTTAGATTGGAAGATTTTTTTAGACAGGGTAGAGATAATAATGGCTACAAGTCTTAGTATTTAACCCATAGCTTAGGGAGAAGGGCTGGATTCATACCTTTCCCAAGAGCATTTGTGCGCAAATAGATATAATAAATTTAACTGGGATTGAAACTGGGCCTTCCGATTATCAATTCCGAGCCATTATGATATTGTTTTATAGACGTAAGAGCAGATAAGAATGACAAATTATGAGGTTAAGTAAAACAATAACAATCGACATTGAAGTTGAAGGGGCTAAAATTGTAGTGTTTAAGGAAGTATCCTTTCATAAGTCTATTCCGTAAAGTAGATGTGTTTTGATAAAATTGCTCTGTGAGTAGACTATCCTCTTTCGTTGCAAAATCGAACCTGTATGTGTAGCTCTGCGCGTTCTAGTTGCGAATGTTAGAAATGGTGAAACTAAGACTCGTCTAAAGATTTAACACGAAATAGAGTAGCAATAGCGCTTCATGTGTGAGAAAGAGTCTGTAGGTGTGATATTAATTCATCATCCACAAGGCTACGTAAACGCCTTTGAATTGTGGTTAAGCTGCAAAGTGAGGATTGGCCAACTCCAATCAAGATATGGCACCAATACTCCTTTTTTGTTGTAATATTATTCCTGTAAAGATAAGGAATGGCAAAAAGAATTTCAAACTTTCTAGAGTTCAAAGAATCGACCATTTTGAGTGACAAAAGAAGACTACAAATAAACTGAAAGAAAACCGAATGCATGGTCATCAGTAAAATTCGATGACTGGGGTGAGGTTTATTGAGTGATTGATTCATTCATTTGTTTTCTAAGGATTATCTTGCAGGTTATTTAACGCTAGAAAATATTTTTACATTGTAATATATTTTTTGAGAAAATATCGGTTTTATGTATACAAGTCTTACTAAATAACCTATACCGGGGTGAGAAGATCAACGGCTATATCGTGTTGAATACACCGGTTCTCATCCGATCACCGAAGTTAAGCAACTTCGAGCCTGGTCAGTACTTAGGTGACCGTTTGGGAATACCAGGTGCTATCAACGTAAGGACCAAAAATGGTCAATGGTCCACCGGTCCTCCAGATTTGGGGGTTGGGCGCAGGGTTAACAACTCTGCCCCGTAAAAAAAAAAAAACAGTTTATTACGGAAACAGTAACAAAAAATTACTTCCCTACACACCATTGGGTGTAAAAGGGTGAAATGATGATGGGGTGAGAAGTGGTAGATTCATATCTGTCCCAAAGATTTTTGCGCGTAAGTGGATTTAACGAATCCGACGACATTTGGAACTCGGCTATCTGAAAAAAAATTCCGAAACATTATCCATTACAAAACCTGCACAACCAAACTCACAGTACCTGATATTTCTAAGCGGTTATCCATCTAGGTAGTGACCAATATCAACATTGCTTAACTTCAATGATCGCACAGAGACCGGTATTTCAATGTGATGTAGCCGTAACACGGTGTATGTGTGGTGGGGACCTGAGTCTCGATAGACGTTCAAGGCAGACAATCTCATTGGGAGTACAACGCTTTATACAGGACATGAGAACGTTCAGGCAATGCTTGGTAGTGAGTAAACGTTAATAATTTGGTTGTTGAGGTACTGACTGTTACAAGCCAGATTTCTCTAATTGCTTCGTGAGAGGAGTGTAAGAAATAGACAATGGTGAGGAGAAGAATTGACGCATATTTTTGAGCGAATGTTAAAACTGATATAAAAGAACAATTCAACGTTTCTGTATGGTTTGTGTGTTTATTAAATTTGTAGTAATTAAAGAAGTACATACATGGCTTTTTGACCGAATATCTCAGCATGTCTGCGAAGAAAAGAAAGGCAATATTTTTTCTGAAATACTGCTGAAAAAAGGAAAAAGTCTACGCTTCGGCCAAGATTTGAAATTAAAGACGTTTGTGTTCATTGTTGTATGATCTGTATGCTTATTGGAATTGCGTTGTGGTGCAGTGGATATAAGCCTGAAATGAGAAATCGGAGAGCCGAGTTCGTATTCCAGTTGAATTCGTTGCATTCACTAACATGCAAATAACCTTTCGAAATATATTAAACCGTCTCTTCTTCCTCCAGCTTTGGATTAAATAGCTAGACAGATTGGGTTTTGTAGGATTGGTTAGCAACCAGTCTACTATAGAAAGTAATGGCAACCTACTGCGGGAAAATCTTCTGCCCAGTCTGTCAGTCTCTTTCGAGACATGATCGCCTAAGCCTTTATCACGTATGGATATTAAATTTTGCAATTAAAGTAGAACATGCATTAAATTTTGAGCATATCTTCTCTGCATGTTTGCTTAGAAAAGAAAAGAAATATATTTTTTCTGAAATAATGTCCAAAAAGAAACAAAAATTCGTTGAGGCCACAATTTGAAATCTAAGATGTTTGTGTTCATTTTTTTAAAAATGTAGGCTAATCAAATTTGTTGCAATGAAAGATGAACCGACAATAAATTTGACCGAAACACGTCTGCATGTCTGTGTAGAAAAAAAGAGGTAATATATTTTTCTAAACTACAGTTATTAAAAGAACGGGATTGTGTTGACACACCGATAAAAATCTTTTGTGTTAATTTTGTATGTTTTTGTGCGTAATAAATATGTTGTAATTAATTATAAAACGTAGATTGCCTTTTGAACGAACATCGTCTGCATGTCTGTATTGAAAAGTAAGAAAAAATATATTTTCTGATGTCAGTTAAGTGCCATACGTTATAAACGCTTGGGTGATCATGTCTCGAAAGAGACATGACTGACTGGGCAAAAGATTATCCCGCAGTAGGTTGCCATTGCTTTCTGTGGTAGACTGGTTGCCAGCCAAGGCTATAGAACCCAATCTGTCCTGTTATTTAACCCATAACTGGAAGGAAGAAACGGATTAATACCTTTTCTAAGGGTATTTGCGCGTAAGTGAATGCAATGAATTCAACTGGAATTTGAACTCGGCTCCCCGATTTCTCGTTCCGAGCCGATGTCCACTGTACCACAATTGTAAAATAAAAAAGGAATACGTTCAGATCTCAATTTTAAATCTAAGATGTTTGTGTTATTTTTTGTTTTGTTTTGTTCTTTGTGTACTTATTAAATCAGAAGCAATTGAAGAAGAACAGACATTATTTTTTGACAGAAACTAGTCTGCATGTCTGTGGTAAAACGGAAAGAAATATAGGGAACGGGGTTACGTTGAGACCTAGAATTTAACTCGAAGATGTTTGTCTTGAATTTTGTACGTTTTGTGAGATTATAAAATCTGTCGTAATGAAAGAAATACAGACATAAAAATAACATGGTAAGAGTGTCTATGCCAAAAACGAAGTCAATACATTTTTTCCGATCTACTGTCGTGAAGTATAGACGACTACGTTGAAGCCACGATTTAAAATCAAAGAAGTTTGTGTTCGTATTTGTATGTTCTGTATACTTATTACATCTGTTGTAATATAAGAAAACAGGAATTAATTTTGCGGTTAAAGAAACGAGACTACGTTGAGTCTTTGTTTTTAAAACTAAGACGTTGGTTTTAATTTTTGCATTTTATGTGCGTTATTTAAATATGTTGTGATTAAAATAAAACACACTTTACTTTTGACCCAGTCTTCTTTTGTATATCTGATTTCTTAGGTACCTCCACTCATTTTCGATATCTAAGATTTAAACTGAGTTTTTAAAAATAATAAAAAAAAGTTTTCTTGAAAGTTTTTTAGTTTTAATTGAAAGCTAAATGATTAAAGTTACTATTTCTAGTAAGCAAAATAGTCTGGTGTATTTCAAACAGAATTGATATTGATTGAACTCTAAAATTAATCTTTCAATTTTTCGGGCTTTTTTAAGTGTTCGACACATTTCTAATTTTAATTCTTGGTTTTAAAAATCTTGCGAAAATAAAATACACATCTGTTACTTATTATTTTTAGAAAATTAGCAAATTTAATGTTAAATTAATCTGATTTACATAACATGAATACTTGAAATTTAGAATAAAACCATTTCTTAAACAGAGTTCAACTTCCTGACCTTTCCAACGTATGTGTTAACAGATGCGAGATGAGATGTATAGCGATCACAAGTGACATAATTGTATAATTTGTTTTCTGTAAGAGAAAGAAATCCTGAAATACATGACAAAATTTACACAAAAAAAATTATCATACAAATACACACTTCAAATAACTTCAAATACACACAAAAAATTCAAATTATTTTAAAAATAGGTAATAGGTATTAGACATCTTACTTTTCGATTAGTAAATATAATCTTCGCTTAATAATTTTTTAAATTAACCTCAACAAATCTTTGAAGTATATTTATGATATTTTTGAAACTATATAACTTATTGTAATTAAAAAAATGAAATTAATTCTTTTAAAGTTTCATTGTTAATGGAAAAAATGATTTTTGATTTATATTATTTATTCAAGCAATAAAAAGCTTATCAAATTAAATAATGCCATAGTTATATTGCATTTTTTATTTTATTATTGAAAGCAGATTTTTGGAAATAAAGGAAAAAAATTCCAAAACTAAAATCAAAACAAGATTTTTACCAAAATTTCGAACGTGTTAGAAAGGATTAAAATTCTTTTAAAAAATAATTAAAAAATACTTTGATCTTTCCTCTTAATAATAACATAAACATTTTGATGGTAAAAGTTCATTTTAGTAAGTTTGGGACCGTTTTTTCAGCGATTTAATAGAAGTACCTACTTTTTCTCAAGCAATTTGGTAAAAGCATCAATACTATTTGAGATCACGATTTTAAATCAAAGACGTTTTGGTGAATTCTTGTATGGTTTGTCTGCTTATTAAATCTGGTGTAATTAAAGAAGAACAGACGTTATTTTCTGATCAAATCTCGTTTTTATGTTTACGTAGAAAGAGGAAGAAGATTGTTTCTGAACTACTGTTGTAAAAAAAAAAAACAACAACAGTACTTTTTGATCTAGGTTTTAAATTTAAGATATTCGTCTTCATTTTTATATAATTTGTTTGCTTATTAAATCCGTTCTAATTAAAAAAAGAAGAAACATTACATTTTGACAGAACCTGTCTGAATGTGTGTACAATTGAAGGCAATATCAATAAGTTCGTAGCCTAATCATGAAACACATTTATTTTTCACATATTATGATGCATTTATACAAGATACACTTTTTTAACAATGTATGTGATTTTGATGCTTTCTGTATCCTAATTTTATATTCAACTAACGATCAGAAACGTTTGCCTCAGAAGGTTTACTTCTTTCTAGTCTGTTTCTATTATAGATTATTTACGAATCGTAATTTTTGGATACCAGGACTATAAAAGTCTCACCGACTTTCGTTTGTTCAAGCAAATTTATAAAAATGAAAATAGCCTGCTATTTAAACTTTATATTTTGGTTAGAACTGAACGCATATTTATAGATACTAGCGGAACCCGTGGAATTTCCACGGAAGGATAATTATGATTTTCTAGAAAAAAATTACTTTGTCATACTACAAATGATAGTAACGTCTTCAAACATAAAGGTATTGGATAATAAAATAACGATAACGCAGAGTGTAATTTTATTAGAATATCTATAAAAGTAATGTCCATAGATGCTACTTTGCTGTAATCTTATATTATATTAAGCGGCGTATGCTTAGACCATAACCAAAATACTGTACGTTATTTTGCGAGATAATTTGAAAGAGAAAATGTTTTATTATTACTGAAAGATCAGAGCTCCTGTGTCTATTGTAAGCAGAAAAGACCAACTGAGTAATAGCCAAGAGTGTAGAGGCCAGAAATTTCGTTATTAGGTTGTGAGATACGACAACAAACCTACCTATTTTGCTATATTGTACAGTACACATACATATACACACGCATAATTACTGCAACAACCATCAGCTTAAGCTGCTACTGATACGGTAATGCTATAGGCTCTCTCCTCCTACTCTCTCACTCTTTACTACCCTTCCGTTTGGAAAAGGTGAGAGAAAAGCTGATGGTAAAAAAATAGAGGGGAAGGAAAAGCTCGTGTAGAGAGTAAGTTTGTTATATTTCTTCAGTGGCGTAACGGGCGGAAGAACTAAGTAACTAACTAAGGAAGGAACAAGCAGAATTATTATATGATTTTTAGTGTAATTTTCTCATTTCTGTGTGCTCGCATAGATTACAATGTTTTGGCCTTCCTCATGGAACTTAATTTTTCTTGTGGTTACTGTTGTTAATAGTACTATAAAAACTCGGAGAATTCCAATTATTTTAGCTGATTCATTATAACGAAAAGCAGCTTGACATTTCAACTCTACTTTTGGTTAGGATTAAATTATTCAGCTACCGTCTAGGTCATTCAATACAATCTTAGGTAGCCTGTTTAAAGAGAACAATATTGTATTTTACATTCAGTATACTTTACTTTTTAATGTATACTCTCTTAGATCTCAAAGTTTTGTCTAGTGCTTATGCCTCCTCAACAGGTGTTTACTCATGCAACCAGACTGGCAACTGGGTCCCACCCATTCACAGTCAGGTTAGCCAAAAGCAGACGACAATTCTACTCCTGCAGTTTCTTCTCTCGCACTTCCCGCCTGTGGAACTCGCTCCCGTATTCTTGCTTTCCTGACGGCTACAACCTCCAGAAATTTAAATGCAATGTCAATACTCATCTACTAACCACTGGACTCTAGCTCTCTCCCCTCCCCTGTATAACCTTCCCTTTCTCTCCACCTATATATCTGTCATCGCACCTGCTTTCTCAGCTTTCTAGTGTTCCTTCCTAACTAGTTTGTACTCCTCACTCTTTTCAAATTAATCTTTTTACATTTATGTAGGCCCCTGCACATCAGTGGCGTTTCCGACTTGCTCGGGGTGAAATGATTAAAAAAAAACAAAAAACGTTCTAGCCTTTCTCAATTGATTTAAGTTTTAGAATTAACAACAGTAACAAAATTCCGTTAATAAAAAAGAGTTATCAAGCATTTGCTTAGTCAAAATTAACTTTCTGTCAACTTTCTGTAAACATAGCCAATGATACCAGAACAAATATTTAAAACAGTTACAAGCCTGTCTCCTTTATACCATAGAAGATACAAGCATAGCCAATGATTCCAGATCAAATATTAAAAACGGCTTCAAGCCTGTCTCCTTTACACCATAGAAGATATTATAAACATAGCCAATGATACCAGATCAAATGATAGAACGGCTACAAGCCTGTCTCCTGTAGGTCCTAAAGAATATATCATAAACATGAATAATGATCACTGGATGTGCGTTGTGGTGCGGCTCGGAACGAGGAATCAGGAGCCTAGTTCAAATTCCAGTTTAATTCTTTGCATTCGTTTATGCGCAAACACCCTTGAAAAAGCTATTAATCTGTCCATTCCCTCCAGCTATGGGTTAAATAACAGGACAGAGTGTGTTCTATAGCCTTGTCTGGCAACCAGTCTACCGCAGAAAGTAATGGCAGCCTACTGCGGGAAAATCTTTTACCCAGTCAGCCATGTCTCTTTCGAGACATGATGGCCCAAGCGTGTATCACGTATGGCACGTAACTGACTGAATGATCAAAGATCAAAGAATAAAGGCGGCTTCAAGACTGTTTCCTTTAGATCTAAAAGAATATATTATAGAAATAAATAATTATTTCAGATCAAAGATTAAAAACAACTTCCAGCTTGTCTCCTTTACGCCATAGAAGATATAAACATAACCAATGATCACAGATCAAACATTAAAAATGGCTTTAAGCTTGTCTCTTTTACGTCCTAAAGAATATATTATGAACATAAATAATGATCTTATATCAAAGATTAAAAACGTCTTTAAGTCTTCAAACTCACATCTCTTTGGATCAATTCAATGGAACCAACCAATGCCTATATCCACTGGGCCACCGGAAGTAACATCGCACATAAAATGAGAATAATATACTCCAGTGATCGTAATAAAGAGTTCCGTTCAAAATTCCTAGGAGTGAAGAAGACCGGAGCGTACAACGACCGAAATGTCGTAAACATGGCAATAAAGATGGGGACAATAATCCGAACAATTTAAAAAAGGTAATGACGTTTGAAGTAATAAATATGACAGATGAAAAATAAAATCATTAATTTGTATATATATATATATATATAATTCCCTAAATCAAAACGACGAAGCGCATTACACACACACACACACACACACACACACACACACACACACACACACACATAGATAGAGTTTCAATATATATATATATATGTAAATTCTTTGAGCATTATTTTTAATCGATACTAGTATTTGAGTAGATATTCTGTTTTTAATCAAACAGTATATTTATATATTTATTTCTACCGGCCTGGTTATTTTCGATAAATTTTGTTACGAATATATATATATATATATATATACATATATATATATATATAAGAGGATTAGCCAAGAATAAAATAAAGAATAGAATAATACATTTAGCAAGAGAGAGAGAGAGAGAGAGAGAGAGAGAGAGAGAGAGAAGGAGAGAGAGAGAGCGGGGGTCAGAGACAATGAGGAAGGGAGAGAGAGATAGGTGAAAGCTATGGAAGACGTGTAGGAAGGAGCTGGGGGTTAGTGAGTGAGTGAGTGAGTGAGTGAGATAGATAGATAGATAGATAGATAGAGAGAGAGAGAGAGAGAGAGAGAGAGAGAGAGCCCGTGATAGAAGGAGGTAAGGGGTTGTGCAGAACTGTTTTTGCTTTTAGTTGGAAAAACTTCCATCGCATTGCCAGGCTTTTGAACATAGGTGAGGCGCTTCAAATTTGTCTAACTCCAGAGAGGATGTTGAGACGAACGATTGGCTGGTTGACAGTTATCGTTAGGGTCAATGCAGCAGTGCTGGCGATGGTAGCGGCGCTGATCATAGCTACGCTTTAGTTGTTAGGGTTTGTGGGCAGCGAGCCAGCCCAGATGGACACTGAAATCAATACCAAAAGTCAAAAAGAGAAAAAGGTAGGCGGTCGAAACCGCAAAAGCAGTCACTCTAATGGCAAAGGTAGAATCAGCGGACGGTATGGCTGTAATATGGTAACGATTTAAGCTATGGTTCAACCGAAAGTGTTTTTGGTTGTTAGACATGAACAAAACATGAACAAAATAAATAAATAAATAAAACATGAACAATATATATATATATATATATATATATATATATAAATGCATTAATGAGTAAAACATAAACAAAGAAGAAAAAATAATAAAAACAAAGTGTTTAACAGTGGGACGGATAATATTTAGCAGCATCTATATAAAAGGCAAGATGTTTTTGTGTGTGTCTGTCTGTCTGTCTATTTGTCTATATGTCCTTTATAAAAATCTACAATTTTTGTTTGATTTTCACCAAACTTCACACAAGTATTTTTTAGGCTTCCGGTCAGGTCATGAGTCACTTATTTTTTCCCAATTTCTCTCTGATGTTGAAAATCGATACCCCGATATCCGATCAGGACTGATCAAGATCAGGATTTCAGCCATTTTATCATGATTCTTGCTGCAGAATTTGCTCTAACTTGGTTAAATTATAATTTTTAGTCTCAAACATTAGTAGATCTTCTCAGACGACTAATTTTCTTCGATATCGGAAATCGATACTTCTGATATTTTATCGAATCTGATGAAAAACCGATATTCAGCCATCAATATAGCTCATTTTCTTCAGTTTTACTCCCGATGGACCTACTTAAGTTAGTTTATTCTTGGATGACTTATTTGACTCCGATATTGTAAATCGATACTCCGGTATCCTATCGGGTCTGATAAAAATCAGGTTTTCAGCCCTTTTATTTTGGCTATAGAACTAAGTCTGTCCTGCTATCAGGCCTATAGCTGCAGGAAGAAGAAATAGATTCATACCTTTCTAAAGGATATTTGCATGTAATTAAATGCAACGAATTCAACTGAAATTTAACTCGGCTCTCTGTTGTCTCATTCGGAGTCGTTATCCATTGCAATACAACACACATCATAGCATAGGCTGCGCTGAAGTTATTTTTACCTAACATCTCAAATTGTTACAGAACAGTAACCTAAAAAATCGAATCATGTTTTTAAAGATTCTCGTCAGATAGAGACTTTCATGTCGTATAATTCCAACAAGCAGCTTTCTCAGATCAATGGTGAAAGACAGAGAAAAAAGAATGTCTATCGGAGTTCAGAGAACGAACTTTCCTAACAGCAGACTTAGAAGTAGGCCACTTCAAGAGAAAAGATTTTATTAAACCAGTTGTTAGTTTTTTTTGTTTTTTTTTTACAAGGAAGTTTTGTTCGTTGTGTCGTGCAATAATCTATCTTAAATATTTATAGGTAGTTGTCAATGCATTGGCCGTTGCTTTCACATGTGGTCTGGTGAATTTACTTCGTATTTAGAGATTCTTGATATAAAAAACAGGACCATATCAGGCCCCAATTTTTTTTTTACAATCGTTTCACCCCCAGCAAGGCATTTCACTGCCACTATTGCGCAGGGGGTTACATAGAGGGGAAAGCGGTGAGAAAGGATGGTTAGATATAGGAAATGTCAGAAGGAGGGTGTAGGCGGGTAAGGATACCGAGAATGAGGGTTGGGTAGATGGTGAGAGTGTTGGGAGAATAGGTGCAAGTTAGTGTGATAGGAGGTGTCTATTGACCTTACATTTAAACTCCTGGAGATTGTAGCTGTCGGGAAAGAAGACATGTGGAAGGGAATTCCACAGGCGGGAAGCACGAGAAAAGAAACTGTTGGAGTAGAAATTACGGTTACATCTTACCTGTTTTACTGTAAAAGGGTGGGACCTAGATTGTTAGTCTATTTTGGCGGGAGCTGCAACGTTCTTGCTTTCCTGCATTGACAAAGTTCAAAAGTGTAGCTTAGTTTTTGTTTTTAGCTTCCAACCTCACTCTCTCACAAGTGGAATGTGATGAGACTATCCCTTCCCTATAGCTACTTCTATGACAAGAGCTCGGAAGAACGACATTTAAAGACATTCAACAGCAGTAACAACTAAAATTGATAGCACATATAACTCGAAAAGAAAATAATTCCATAATCAAAGAGTCAACGTTCCACGCAAAGTCAATTAAGAGAATAGGTTCGGAAGAACATCTTCATTAATACTGAAAAATGTAACGACAAGTATTGGAGATGAGAAATCTATTTTCCCGAAAAATTGATTTTAGAGAGAGATGTTATACATTTCAACGAGACAGCATTACTATTACCATTAAGATGGGGAGATACACATATCCCCTGATGATAATCACTCTGTGCAGGTCTCAATCTATCCTGCACATTTATAAATCTACCATCCGCCCGTGCATTGAATACTGTTGCCATATCTGGTCGGGTGCCCCTGCTATTCTCCTTGGGCTTCTCGACAAGGTACAGCGGAGGGTCTGTAATGTGATCGATACTGACTTGGCAGACCGCCTGCATCTCTCTCTTTCTCTCTCTCTCTCTCTCTCACCGGCGCGACGTGGCTTCCGTGTGTCTCTTCTATAAATACTTCCATGGCTTCTGCTCCGATGAACTTAGATCACTGGTGCCCCCTAAATACGAATTTGCACGAGATACTAGATTAGCAACTGGATCCCACACTTTTACAGTGAAACCGATAAAATGCAATCGCAACTTCTACTCCAACAGTTTCTTTTTCTCGTACTTCCCGACTCTGGAATTCCCTTCCATATAACTGCTTCCCCGACGGCTACAATCTCCAGGAGTTTAAATGTAAGATCAATAGACACCTTCTAATACAATAACTCGCTTCCATTCTTTCAAACACTCTTCCCATCCTCCCAACTACCTATCACCCCACTTCTGACATTTCCTTTATCTAACCACTCTATCTATTTACCTTCCTTTATGTAGCCCCAAGCACAATAGTGGCAGTGGAATGTCTTGCTTGGGGTGAAATGATTAAAAAAAATATCACAGAATGATTTTCCTTATAATATTAACACCGTAATCCCCTTCGCAGAAAAGAAAGCTTGTGTAAAAGAAATGTCTTTTGTTAACATTATCTATTTATTTTCGATTAAATTTGGACAAGGCTATATAATTAGAGCAACGTGTATGAATCATTAACAGAAATCATGAGCTTTGAGGAAAGCAAAATTTTGTTGTATGGAGGTTTGACCAGGTAATTGGTGACCTACTTTCGGTTCATTTCTATTATCTACACTCATTTTTATTTAAAATGCTCCCGTACCACCTACGGTTTTTAAAAATTTACATGCAACCGCAGTCGCCATCATGCCTTCTTTTTACCCTGATTCTTTTATTGGCCTCTTAACTCACTAGTGGCATTAGTCTTAGTAAAATTATCTCCTGGCTTGGGGTGAAACGATACATTTTTTTTTCAGATTCAATATTTTACTTTTCATGCTTTGGCGTTTATATTCGCTTAAATTGTCACAAGGCTATATAATTAGAGCAAAATTTATTAATCATTGCAGAAATCATAAGCTTTAAGGAAAGCAAAATTATGTTTTATGGGGGATGACCAGGTAATTAATGATGTTCTTTCGTCATGTTCCTATTATCGACAGTCTTTTTATTTAAAATGCTCCCGTACCACCTACGGTATTTAAAATTCATATGCAACCAGAGTCGCCATTTTCTCTTCTTGGCATTAGTCTTAGTAAAATTATCTCCTGGCTTGGGGTGAAACAATATTTTTTTTTTATCAGATTCAATATATTTACTTTTCATGCTTTTGTGTTTATATTCGTTTAAATTGGCACAAAGATAAATGATTAGCGCAAACTGTATGAATTATTGCAGAAATCATAAGCTTTAATGAAAGCAAAATTTTGTTCTATGGGGCGATGACCAGGTAATTAATGACGTTCTTTTGGCATGTTTTTATTATCGGCAGTCATTTTATTTAAAATTAAATATTAATATACACCTTATTCCAATTTTTTGATTCCGTACCAGTTACAGTCTTCAAAAAATTATGTGCAACTTCAGTCACCATCTTTTCATATTTATTCCCATTCTTTTATTGTTTTTTTTTCCTCATTAGTCACATTTGTCTTAGTTTCATTATTTCCTTACTTGAGGTGAAACAGTAAAAGACAACTATCTTTTTAGAATTAATATATTTGCTTTTCCACTTTTTGAAGTTTTGAAAAATAAATGTTTTCTTTTAAATTGTTTTGTTTAATCATCTAAAGTATTTATTAAACATTAACACTAGTACCCCACACAGATTACAAACCTCTAATCAACAACTCTATTACGACCAAATGGCAAGAGTTGTGAAAATCCTGCACCTACTACAAGGTGAGGGGCCCCAATTTGCATTCCATGTCAGGAGGTCTACACAGTGAAACATATACTAACAAGCTGCATAGATCTTGCACAAATGCGATTAAAATACTATCAAGAAGACAATCTAAAATATATCTTCAACAAAGCTGACCCAAATGACCTTTTCGAATTTCTAAAAGCAACAAAACTATATAACAAAATGTTGCTTCAAAAGAAGATAGCATATAACCGTCACACATCAAATCACAAAATCTCTACTTATATCTTGACAGCAATAGACTCACAAAAGAACAACAAGGCTCCAAAGGAGAATCAGTAATGTGATAGGTACTGACTTGGCGGCTCGACTCCAGCCACTTCCCCACCGACGGGATGTGGCTTCCCTTTGTCTGTTCTATAAATAATTTCATGGGTTCTGCTCCAACAAACTTAAGTCACTGGTTCCTCATGCAACCAGACTGGCAACTGGGTCTCACGCAATTCACAGTTAGAACAACCTAATGCAGACGACAATTCTACTCCTACAGCTTCTTTTCTAGTACTTCCCCCCTGTGGAACTCGCTTCCACATTCTTGCTTTCCTGGCGGCTACAACCTCCAGGAATTTAAATGCAATGTCAATTGAGTCAACCACTTGACTCTAGTTCTTTCCACGCCGCCCTGTATATCCTTTCTTTTCTCTCCACCTTTGCAACTGTCATCACACCTGTATTCCCACCTTTCTCTTGCTTCTTTCTAGCTGGTTCATCTTTCTCTTCACTCTCTTCTACCTAATATTTTTGCCCTTGCACATCAGTGGCGTTACCGACTTGCTCGGGGTGATAGAAAAAAAAAGCAATAAACAAAAACCAAACACATTCTTCAGCATTAAATGACCCAAAAGGGTAGATATGCTGGTAAAACAAACAACTAAACTAAACTAAACTAAACCTTTAGTGTAAAAAATCGGTTTCTATGAAAAGAAAGTATTGTTCGACATATTGAGCAAATGGAATCTGAAGATTGTTTTGCGTTAATATTTTAAGCCGGAACGTCAATTTTTGTTGGGAAAGCTCTTGCTTTAAAAAATCTTAAGATGTAAGTAAGTCAATGCATTTAAATGAACATGTAGCCAGAAATAGACACCCGATTGTCGAATAATATGCAGCACAGCATGGGTTGAAATTTTCTTTTTTCTTTTCACGCACAAATGTGCAGCGACAGATATTTCCGATTCAGTTAACAGAATCAAAATGCTGACCTTTCATTCTTTTCATCATATACACGAACCTTTGAACTAGATTTGCTAATGATTAATTCTAGTCTTCGTCGTTTTTGCAAGTATAGAAAATATATTTTCTTTATTTCATTCTGATCACGCTTATGGTTTCAACGCTTTCGAATATTCATACAATGAAGAAGTTTAATTGTTCTATAAAATGATCAAATCGAGGCCATAGATCTGATCGTAACAAACTCTAACACAAGGATTAATAAGCACGGCTTCTATATTTAAATGCGCTATGAATGACAAAGATCAGGGTCAGAGAGTACTAATAGAATATAGGGAGGGAGGAGAGATCGATGAGCAAAACGAGGGACAATTTGAAAGGAGGGAAAGATGAAAGAGAAAAGATAACAATAGTGGGATATATATATATATATATATATATATATATATATATATATATATAGAGAGAGAGAGAGAGAGAGAGAGAGAATGAGAGAGAAGAGAGACAAAGAAAGAGTCAGAGAGCGATGTCAGAGCAAGTAAAATATGTGAACCAAAGGAAATTAAACAAGTATTTTGGATCTGGTTTATTTTGTTTTAAGGTACATCAACCTCTAAAATCTAAATCTCAATGGGTTATTTAATCATGATAAGAGTTTTTAGAATAGATTCATATGAAAAGAATGTACATTCTTTGTAAGAAATCAGTTTGTAGGAGATCAGGTTTCTCTGACGTGTATTTGTAAAGAGAGTTTGAACAATGATTTCGTGATACAAGTTCTGATAATTAACCCATAGATGAGAAGAAAAAAAAAGAAACATCACTAAAAAATAAAGTAATAAGGTTAGAAAAAAAGGAGAGAACAAAAAGCAGATATAAATATATGAACCCCCCCCCAAAAAAAAAAAACAAAGAAAGAGTTGAATCTGCAAATAATAAAAACAAGTACCGAGTCAGAAAACTAGTGAACAGAGGAAGAGGAGGAGAAATGGATGAGCAAAACGGGCGAGCATTAGAGAGTCAGAAAAGAAGAAAGCGAAAAGAAGAATAAGAGTGGAAGATTGATAGAGAGAAAGAGAGAGAAAGAGAGAGAGAGAGAGAGAGAGAGGAGAATTTGGAATATAATGACAAAAGAAAATTAAACAAACGAAGATATGAAGAAAATCGCTGGAAAAATAAAAGAAGGGTGGAAAGTAAGAGAAAATAGTACAATAATGACTGAAAATGAAAGGAGGTAATTTAGAAATAAATAAAGAAAGAAAGAAAAAAGCAAAGAAAGAAATCTATAAACAAGAAAAAATATTCCTAATTTAAAAAAGAAAGACTAGTAAAAAATAAAAGAGAAAGATTAAAATAATTACCGAATAATGAACATAAATTAACCAAAAAAAAAGAAAGAAATAAAGAAATAAGAAAGAAAGAAAATAAGAAGAAAAGTGAATATAAACAAAAAAAAGAAGGAAAATACAAAGAAGAAAGAAAAAAAAACAAGAAAGAAAAAAAAGAACATAACCTAAAAAGGGAAAAGGCTAGTAAGAGATAAAAGAAAAAATTAAGAAGAAAAAAAACAGTAAAAAATAAAAAGAAAGAAACTGATAAAGAAAAAAAACATAAAGAGAACAATAAAAAATAGTAAGAAAATGAGAAAGAAATAAAGTTAAATGAACATTTACAGAAAAAGAAATATCAATTTAGAATTAAAGAGAAAAAAAATCAAAACGAAGGAAAAATAACCATAAACGAGAAAAGAAGACCAGTAAGAAATACAAACGAAGGAAAAGAAGAATGACAGAAAAACGAGCATAAACTAAAAAAAAAAAAAAAAAATGGAAAAGAGAGTAAGAAATAAAAAAGAATATGAGAAAAAAAGGACGATAATAATCTATGAAACGAAAAGACCAGTAGAAATTTTTATAAAATTGAGACAGAAAGAAAAATGAGCATGAAGTGAAATGAAATAATAGTAAGAAATAAAAGGAAAAAGAACATATTTTTGGCCTTGTGCCACAGCTAAAATACGCTTGCAATAATTGTTACATTTAATTAAATCAAACTTTATGATCTTTAAAGATATTCTTTTATATTTACGTTTAAGCAAAATAAACGAAAACAGGTTTATAAATGAATTTATTAAGTCAAGGTCAATTAAATATGGAATAATTCGCAATTATTTCAATTTGTAATTTAAAGTTGAAGTTTATTATTAATAAGAATAGAAACAGAAACAACTGTAATAATGTGAATTTTTATTAAATTAAGAATTGTCGACAATTATTCTTTTAATTTCAAATCAATATTTCGTTCCTAATTTTAGTTTCATTTTATTGCTGTTATTTAGGGCCGTCAGTCTATGACCATTAAAATGATTTCATTCCTTATTAATTTTGTGTTTCAAGAGCAAAAACGCAATTTCTCTTGCCAGATAGAGACATCGTTAGGGAAAACCTAAATGATGAAATTCATTTAGTTTCTTCCACTAAAAGACACAATTTCAATACGAGTTCCCTCGTTATGAGTGCTAGTTTTGTATTGGAAACAATTAGAATAATTACAGCATGTATTTTAAGAACTATTCATCAGTTTATGAACTATTCAACATAATTTCTGCTCATTTAGTGATGTGTAAGAAAAATAAAATGTACATGATAAACATTAATTGTACCTAGTTAAATATAGCATTAGCATATTCAATCGAATACAACAGACCCTTATATATATATATATATACACGCGCAGTTACATGCACACACATAGATATATTTCTAGTGATAATAAAACAATGCTCGATGCAATATAAGAGAATTATGAATTAAATACTAATAAAATTACTTATTATCTTACATCTACGACATGACTCAGAATGACAAATGTTCATGCAAAATGGCGAATACACTGTTCAACTCCTCTGCTTTTCAACACAACTTTAATTTACAATCTGCTAAATGGAGTTTGTGGATTTCTTTTGGTGTTTCCCGGAACAACTGGCGATTTTGAGCGACCTGAGCGTTAACCATCATTTGTGTCTGTGCAACCGCGTTTAACGTCAGCATACCATCTCTTGACAGTTGTTTCAGAGGGAGCAGAGTCCGAATAATACTTATCAAACCATTGCTTTGCTTGAACAGTATTTTTCCTATATCAATGCTTTATCAACACACGAAATTGAAATTTTTCCATTGTTTTGCAAATTTGCAACAGTAACCTTCCTTAATTTTTTCTTTTCCTATTAAAATTTTTGAGAACTAATTCCTTTAAAAGATTATCTATTGGAGAAACAATAATAATATTTCTAATTAACAACTAATCTGATTAGCAGGAACAATAGTAGCAACAGTATAAATAAATAAAAATAAGCATCCATTGTTTTTTCATAATTACAAATATATTATGTATTACGTAAATATAATAATCTTGTATAATAATTTTTTTATTTAAGAATCAGAGGCAAATGAAAAAATAGCAAGATTCTACAGACAACAATAACTTTTAAATCGATGTGAAGAAATTTTACAGTAAAATAAGCATCCATTGTTTTTTCATAATTACAAATATATTATGTATTACGTAAATATAATAATCTTGTATAATAATTTTTTTATTTAAGAATCAGAGGCAAATGAAAAAATAGCAAGATTCTACAGACAACAATAACTTTTAAATCGATGTGAAGAAATTTTACAGTAAAATAAGCATCCATTGTTTTTTCATAATTACAAATATATTATGTATTACGTAAATATAATAATCTTGTATAATAATTTTTTTATTTAAGAATCAGAGGCAAATGAAAAAATAGCAAGATTCTACAGACAACAATAACTTTTAAATCGATGTGAAGAAATTTTACAGTAAAATAAGCATCCATTGTTTTTTCATAATTACAAATATATTATGTATTACGTAAATATAATAATCTTGTATAATAATTTTTTTATTTAAGAATCAGAGGCAAATGAAAAAATATCAAGATTCTACAGACAACAATAACTTTTAAATCGATGTGAAGAAATTTTACAGTAAAATAAGCATCCATTGTTTTTTCATAATTACAAATATATTATGTATTACGTAAATATAATAATCTTGTATAATAATTTTTTTTATTTAAGAATCAGAGGCAAATGAAAAAATAGCAAGATTCTACAGAAAAGAATAACTTTTAAATCGATGTGAAGACATTTTACAGTAAAATAAGCATCCATTGTTTTTTCATAATTACAAATATATTATGTATTACGTAAATATAATAATCTTGTATAATAATTTTTTTATTTAAGAATCAGAGGCAAATGAAAAAATAGCAAGATTCTACAGACAACAATAACTTTTAAATCGATGTGAAGAAATTTTACAGTAAAATAAGCATCCATTGTTTTTTCATAATTACAAATATATTATGTATTACGTAAATATAATAATCTTGTATAATAATTTTTTTATTTAAGAATCAGAGGCAAATGAAAAAATAGCAAGATTCTACAGACAACAATAACTTTTAAATCGATGTGAAGACATTTTACAGTAAAATAAGCATCCATTGTTTTTTCATAATTACAAATATATTATGTATTACGTAAATATAATAATCTTGTATAATAATTTTTTTATTTAAGAATCAGAGGCAAATGAAAAAATAGCAAGATTCTACAGACAACAATAACTTTTAAATCGATGTGAAGAAATTTTACAGTAAAATAAGCATCCATGTTTTTTCATAATTACAAATATATTATGTATTACGTAAATATAATAATCTTGTATAATAATTTTTTTATTTAAGAATCAGAGGCAAATGAAAAAATAGCAAGATTCTACAGACAACAATAACTTTTAAATCGATGTGAAGAAATTTTACAGTAAAATAAGCATCCATTGTTTTTTCATAATTACAAATATATTATGTATTACGTAAATATAATAATCTTGTATAATAATTTTTTTATTTAAGAATCAGAGGCAAATGAAAAAATAGCAAGATTCTACAGACAACAATAACTTTTAAATCGATGTGAAGAAATTTTACAGTGAAATAGACAAATAAAAAATTCAACTGATACCCCCCACCCACATCAATGGAAGAGGTTATACAATTCTGATAAAAAAAATATGGGCTTGCCCCAAAGAACATAACATGAAGGAGATTAGTTTGCACAAGAGGTAGATTAAAATGAAAAATATACCAGAACAAATATGGGCGGGAATCACAGAAAAAGATTTTGAATGCGCACTAATAAAAACATATAACTGGAAATCTCCAAGAATAGATAACATTTCTAACTTTTGTCTCTATAATCTAAATAATGCAAACAAAAACTATCCAAAGAACTTGAAAAATGGTCAATGATCCTATTAAAATTCCGTCATGGATAACCAAAGGAACTATCTTACTTCTAACCAGGAATATTGATACAAATCTTCCAAAAAGCTACAGACCCATTACATGTCTTCCCACTACTTAGACACTGTTAAAATCTGTGGAACAATCTTCTACCCACTCAGTCATGTCTATTTCGAGACATCAGGGATGTTTTAGTCGAGGATCATTAAAGGTTTCGTGTTTACATCAGCGTACTAATTCTCCACGGTGACTGTTGATACTGATCGGTTATCGACGTTTGTACTAGCTGTCAGCTACACTTATTCTCATAGTGTAAAGCTCTTTCAACCCACGACAACTTCTTTGACATTATATAGTTCAACCAGAAACAACTTCCGGTTCACCAGATTCTACGCACTTCATTATAAAAAGAAACAAACGAAGTAACTGTTTTTTTTTCTGTAAGAAATATGGAGTCACTCTTGACTTGAAGAGGCAAGTAACGATCTTTCTTTTCACTAAGTGACAAAAAGCAATCAATACTACCAATGGTAATTTATTGTCTTAATGTATGTTTAATTCATTCATTCATTCATTCATTAAATCATAATGATAATGTCGTTTGAGCAAATAATATCATTATGGAATTGTGCTAAGTTGAAGTGACCATCTATGGCCAAATTGTAACTTACAGCTACAGAAGTGAACATTGAATCTAAAATTAGCCTGCACCCAACCTTTCTTTTGAATATAAAAACACACACATACACACACACATACACACGCATTAATATATATATATATTAAAACAGAAGTTTGACTTCACAGAATTTATATGTATAAATGTGGAACGCAGGAAACTATTCTTCTTTAATGGCTCATTTTCAACCCTTTTTCGTCAGTAGATCAAAAAGAAACCAGCACCAAAATGCAAATTTATTAGAAAAATCTTAATAAAAACGAAGGGAAGAAAAAAGACATACTGACAAATGAACCAATGTAAAACGTCCCAATGAGTGAGTGAGTCAGTCAGTCATGTGCCATATGTGATACATTTTTGGGGGATCATGTTTCTGCAGATGTGGCTGAGTAGGCAAAAAATTTTCCAGCAGTAGGTTGCCATTATTTCTGTGGTAGACTGATTGCCAAATAAGGTTATATAACCCAATGTGTCCTGCTATTTAACCCATACCTAGAGAGAGAAGAGATAGGTTTATAACTTTACCAAGGATAATTGGGCATAAGTGAATTCAACGAATTCACAAAATGAAAAAAAGTTTCATTTCCGTACCTTCTTTTCAGATTGCGAACATAATACTCTCTTTCTTTCTCTCTCTCTCTCTCTCTCTATATATATATATATATATATATAGATAGATAAATAGATAGATAGCGATAAGAAGAGTAAATCTACTCAAAAGCCCCTTTAAGTTTGAATAAAAATATAACAAAATTTCTTTCTTTCTTCATCTCTTTCTTGTTTTCTATAAGAAGAAGTCAAGATATGGAGAAAAGAGGAAGGACATTTTTGGTACAACAATGGATTCATCAAAGGTAATATGATATAGTGAAAAGCAATAAAAAAAATAAAAGGTTATAGGTTGACACTTTGACAATTAGGGATGGAAAAAGAAAAAAGAAAAAAAATAGAAATTATGTATTCCCTAAAAATAGAAATTACTGGCCAAATTTCAAAGTGAATCTTTCTTCTGATTGGTTAAAAAGAACACACACATAAATTTTATATCTTTCTACATACATAAATAAAAAAAACTGATTGTTTTTTTGTATTTAAATGTCAATCATTTTCACAACCAACAGCCAACATTGCCTGATGACGTGATAGAAATCTCTAAACATAGAAATTTCCGTGTCGCAATGTACTTTTAATTCATAATTATATGATTATATTATGCCCTACAATATTTATTGCATTGAGCACTGTTTATATAAAAACAATAAATGCCAGCGGACACCAAAATCGTAAGACCTTGGATCCTCTTCATCTGGATATATATATATATATATATATATATATATATATATATATATATGTGTGTGTGTGTGTGTGTGTGTGTGTGTGTGTGTGTGTGTGTGTGTGTGTATAAACACATTCACGTACAATGTTTATAAATGCACATTTCTAATCATCTAATTACGTGACAGAAATTTAATGGGGATTTAAACATGTCATGACAATCAGCTAAATTTCATTTTGTGAGCAACGATGAGGTCTTAGAAATGATGGAAACGCAAAGGAAATTAATACTGAGCATCATGAAGAGACAGCTGAAGTACCTGAGACATGCAATGAGTAAAGAGGGCTTAGAGAACCTGATACTAACAGACCAGATAGAGGGGAAAAGAGACAGGGGAAAGCAACGGATAACATATTTGAAGGACCTAATCAGGTGGATGATGGGACGAGGGTTGCCTGGTGTAACAGGAGAAGGCGTGCTAAGAGCCACCAGGGATAGGGAGACGTGGAACGCCATGATCTCCTACGTCCTGAAGGGACAGAGCACATAGAAGAAGAATGTAACAAATAATTTTATTTAAGAGATATTGAACGCCGCATGGCCGTTGACGCAACGTTAAACCTGGATATTTTAAAATTCAGATAACGACTTTTATAAATATATATCTGTTAGCTATAGTTTCAAGGAGCATGTCTTCTACAACAGGTTATTCTAATTTTTCCTGACAGTCTCCGTACCCTCTTCGGCATAAGAACTGGATTCCTTTATTTAAAAAGTGGATGCAGGTTCACGTCCTGTCGGCAGCTGAATTTTTCTTTAGTAGAACGTCTCAATTTACGATGAGTGTTATTAATTCCTCTGTTGCACATCAAACTATTCACCAGATTAGATTGTTCAATTTTCTTGAACCATGCCTCCTCCAGATATCTCAGTAACATTTAAGATAACTGATTGACCTTTAATTAAAGTGCCGAAATTTTTGTTTTCATTGAAAATTTTTGTGTCAAGTCAAATTTTTTGATTCAACCAACCTTTTTATTCACTGGACTATGTGTTTGTGTATGAATTTGTGAGACTTACAAAGCTAATAGTTCGAAATTTTAATCAGCTGAAGAAGACTGGAGCATACAACGGCTAAAATGTCGTGAATATCACAACAAAGATGAGGATAACATATCGAAAAATGTAAATAGTGTAAAAATCACAATAATTCACCTAAAATATATACAGAAATTGATCGATGTTACCTAACAGTATTTTAATCCCAGATTTTCGTAGACAGACCCGTCCGTCCACTCGTCAGAGGGTATCGGCAAATGACAGGTTATACTTCACGATCTTTCTTTTTATATGCATTTATCATTGGTACAGTTTTCTGTTTAGTGTATGTTTGCTTTCACGCGCGTGTTTTCGAACGCGTAGGATGATTATTTGTCCTTTCGTCCCTTTTTTGGCTACTTTAAAATCGTTGCCATTTGTTGTTATTCGGCTTCCGCTCTCTCTCTCTCTCTCTTTTTCTCTCTCTACATATTATGCAAATAGGTATTCTAGAAATATAGATAAGCACTAGTTGTCAATGACATTCTCTTAGCAGATAAGAGACAAAAACTGCAAGGATCTCAAACAGAAAAATGATTATATTAACTTCATATTTCCATTATGGCATATCATTACGTAATGTATGTTAGGGTCTCTTTCAAGTTTTTAACGCTCTTTGGTTATATCTATCTATCTATCTATCTATCTATCTATCTATCTATCTAGGGTTCTCCGAAAGTTGGTGGACCTTAGGTGGAATAAGTTTTTGTATTGGTTTTATTATTTCAATTTTGTTGAAAACTAAGAACTTTTGGGTATTTGAAAACTTACAGATGAAATGCATTTCAAGAAATTAATACTCAAAGAGACTTAAGCAAAAATGAATGTCAAAGCGTGATGGGTAGACTTCAAAGCTGTGTAAGTTATGATGAACACTTGCCTTGAATACATTTAAGTGCTTTCGTATTATCTATATATATAAACGCAGGATGTGTGTGTGTGTGTGTGTGTGTGTGTGTGTGTGTGTGTGTGTGTGTGTGTGTGTGTGTGTGTGTGTGGGTGGGTGCCCTTTATACAAATCCACAATTTTTATCCGATTCTCACCAACCTTCACACAAATATTTTTTAGGCTTCGGTCAGGTCATAGGCTGCTTATTTTTTTTCGATTTCTCTTCGATATCGTAAATCGATACCCCGATACCCGATCCGGTCTGATCAAGATCAGAATTTCAGCCTTTTTATCATGGTTCCTGCTGCAGAATTTGCTCTAACTTGGTAAAATTATAGTTTTTAGTCTCAAACATTAGCAGATATTCTCAGACGACTCATTTTCTCCGATATCGGAAATTGATAACCTCAATATTCTATCGAATCTGATCAAAAACCGATATTCAGCCATCAATATGGCTCATTTTCTCCAATTTTACTCCCGATTGGTACTATAAGTTTTCATGGACTTACTTAGGTTAGTTTAACCTTGGATGACTTATTTGAATCCGATATTGGAAATCGATACCCCGATAACCTATCGGGTCTGATCAAAATAAGGTTTTCAGCCCTTTTATTTTTGGTTTTGCTTCAGTAGGTATAATTGTAGTTCTTAGTCTCGACCTACGTTTTTAGTGTCAACGTTCAAAGAGTCTGAGCTCCAGGACCATGGATTAGTTTTAAAGCTTTCATTACAACCGAGCAACGCCGGGCTATACTGCTAGTAGTACATAAAATTTAATTAGCACCTCACTTATAAGGACTCCAATGTTCATATGCATGGGCTTGGTGTCTATGTCAGCGAACACCTTCCCTTAGTTAGGGTGTCATCTTTTGAATCCCCAGATCATTCTTTCATGTGCTTCCGCCTCTCACTTCTCAGCTCGATTAGCTATCTCTTCTTTCTCAACTGCTCTCCTTCCTCCCCTGACTGTTCGTTACTTGACATCATTTCTGACAATATTGACAAAGCAATTTCTTCCCATCCCTCTGCCCATGTATTCGTGTTTGGTGACTTTAACGCCCACCACACCAAGTGGCTGAAGAACGCTGTCACTGACCCTGCTGGTGTCCACACCATGAACTTTTCAATCACCCAATCCTTTACGCAAGTAGTGGACTTCCCCACGCGTTTCTCAGACAACCCTAACGGAAGGGACTCACTTCTAGACCTCTGCTTCACTTCCATCCCAGACTCTTGCACTACCAGACAACTCTGCCCACTCGGAAACTCTGACCACACTGTAGTGTCCGTCAATATTTCACTCCACTCCCGCCCGACCCATGAAACCCAGACAAGTAGAATATCCTACTGCTATCAAAGAGCAGACTGGGATTCGTTCCGAGACTTCCTCTGTGACATCCCTTGGAACAACGTCTTTAGTCTTCCCATCGAAGAATGTGCATCCGAGGTTTCCTCCTGGGTTAAGGCTGGCATCGATGCCTTCATCCCTGCTAGGAAATTCCAGCTTAAATCTCATTCGTCTCCATGGTTCTCACCCGCTTGCTCGGCTGCCATTGCCCACCAGAATCATTTCTTCCGACTCTATCGTAACTACGCGTCGGACCAAAACAGGCGCCTTTTCACTTCAGCTCGTAATAAGTGTAAAAGGATACTTAACGAAGCTAAGATGTTGTTTGCTGCCAGAATGAAGCAACGCATAGCACGCTCTAAATTCGGCTTTAAAGACTACTGGCGACACTGTAAACGATTACTTAACAAGAGCAAGTCCACAATACCCCCGCTAATGAACAAATTTGAGGTCCTCACCTCCCCTGCAGATAAGGCTGAATGCTTTGCCCGCAGATTCTCGAACAATTCAAGTCTGGACTCATCTGGAGTTTTTACACCCGACTTCTCACCTAGAACCGAGGCACAACTGAATGATGTCCACATGACACCTTCGCTTGTCTCTAAGATAATCTTAAAACTTGACCCTCACAAAGCGAGCGGTGGTGACGGAATCCCAACCATAGTCTTAAAGAAATGTGCCCCTGAACTATCCTCTATCCTTTCTAAGCTCTACAACCTCTGCCTATCTGCTTCCTGCTTTCCTGTCTGTTGGAAATCTTCCTCTGTAGTTCCTATATTTAAAAACACTGGAGAACCCTCTGACCCTGCAAATTACCGCCCTATCAGCCTTCTTCCGATCTTTGGCAAAGTGTTCGAAGCCATTATCAACGCCGAGGTGGTTCAGCATCTCACAGAACACAGGCTCCTCTCGGACAAGCAATATGGTTTCCGCTTCACCAGGTCTACTGCTGATATGCTTACGACCATCACCGAGTACATATACCAGGCACTCGACAGGAATGGCGAAGCCCGAACCGTTGCATTGGATATATCTAAGGCGTTCGACAGAGTTTGGCATGCTGGCCTTCTATGTAAACTGCGGAGCTATGGTATAACTGGACATTTGTTTGAACTAATCTAGTCATTCCTCTCTAACCGCACAATGAAGGTGGTATTAAATGGACATGCCTCTCAGAACTACCATACAAACGCAGGTGTCCCCCAAGGCTCCATCTTAGGTCCTACACACTTCCTGATATACATTAATGATCTCCCTGATTCCATAAGAGCCCAAATAGGTTTGTACGCCGATGACACCACAGTTTACTCTCGCCTCCTACAAAAATCTGGTGTAGGCGTCAAATCTAACCTCGCAGCCGAGATTGAAAAAGACCTCCAATCCATATTAGACTGGGGGTAAGAAATGGCTAGTAAATTTTAATGCTTCTAAAACGAAGCTACTCTCAATTAACCATCATCGACAATCTCACCTACCTCCCATTAGCATGGACCAGGCTTGCCTCCCAGAGAGTAAAACACTACGCCTCCTTGGTCTCACACTTTCAGCGGACCTCAAATGGAATGACTATATCAAATCCATTGCTAAATCCGCTGCTATGAAAGTCGGTTCTCTGTGTAGGGCCCGGAAGTTTTTTCCGTCTAAATCTATCCTGCACATTTATAAATCTACCATCCGCCCGTGCATTGAATACTGCTGCCATATCTGGTCGGGTGCCCCTGCTGTTCTCCTCGGGCTTCTCGATAAGGTTCAGAGGAGGGTCTGTAATGTGATAGATACCGACTTGGCAGACCGCCTGCAGTCTCTCTCCCACCGGCGCGACGTGGCTTCCCTGTGACTCTTCTATAAATACTATCACGGCTTCTGCTCCGATGAACTAAATCACTAGTGCCCCCTAAATACGAATTTGAACGAGATACTAGATTAGCAACTAGATCCCACCCTCTTACAGTGAAACCGATAAAATGCAGCCGTAACTTCTACTCCAACAGTTTTTTTCCTCGCACTTCCCGACTGTGGAATTCTCTTCCAAACGATTGCTACCCCGACGGCTACAATCTCCAGGAGTTTAAATGTAAGGTCAATAGACACCTCCTGACACACTAACCTGCTCCCATTCTATCAAACACTCTTCCCATCTGCCCAACCCTCATCCTCGCTATCTTTACTCATCTGTCACCTTCCTCCTGACATTTCCTATGTTTAAACACTCCTTCTCTTTACCTTCCCCTATGTAGCCCCATGCGCAATAGTGGCAGTGGAATGCCTTGCTTGGGGTGAGATGATTAAAAAAAATGCATTGATGGTGTATTCTATAAGAAAAATATTTGTGGTAATGATTAAAAAATATGTATTTTTTTTTTTTTTATAAAAAATGCATAATTGGTATTTTTTTATAAAATATGTATTGCTGGTGTATTCTATAAGAAATGTATTTCTAGTAATTTTAATATAAAATATAATTTTTACTTTTTTGAGTGGCATTGATGGTCGTTTTGCTTCGAAAAAGTATTGTTGATATTTACTTTTGGAGTGCGGTCAATATTTGCGCATAGCTTCGACCTTAACAGGTGCTACTAACCCGGGTCAAGGTGGACGTAGGAAAAACAGCAGTTAAGAGGTCGTTCCACGTTTCTCAAAACCTTCAATCTCTAGATCAGAGGGCTTGCTACCGGTTGTAGTTTATCGTCATAACCAGGACCAAATTATATATTAGACTCTCATCAGTGCAGAGGTTTGTTCTTTATAACTATGAAATGATAATTGTCTATGTAAAAACTATTTCCTAAACAACCACGATAAATATTTTAGTATATATATATATATATATATATATATATATATATATATATATATATATATATATACTGTAATGGTTGTTACAATGTTTTTAAATTCATAGTATCACTACACAAAAAATTCCTCATGTTTCGAAGCCAGCCCATTATGTATAATGGTCTACATTTGTATCGAGCATTCTTTATAAAAGTAAATGCATGAACAAAAAGGTAAATAAACCGACGAGTTCAACAACTTAGTTACAATATATATATATATATAATGAAAGAATATATATATATATATATGAAAGAATATATATATATATATATATATATATATATATATATATCTTTCATTATATATATATATATATATATATTCTTTCATTATATATATATATTCTTTCATTATATATATATATTCTTTCATTATATATATATATATATATATATATATATATATATATTCTTTCATTACGGTTGAGCACTCTAGAAAGAAAATTTGAAAAAAACAGCTACCACTTCAGCGGCATATGCATAACTCTTCACCAATGAATTGGGTTCTTTCGGTGGCTGTCGCGTGTACACGCCGCTTACATATAACACGCTAAAATTTCCCTTCTCTGATTCCATGTGCCTATAGCTTAGCGATTCCGACTGACACCAAATCATTCTAGTTTCGATCCCAGCCGGAGGCAAGTGGGTGTCTAACCACACTGATGAGCTGTGATACAGACGAAAAGATATATATATATATATATATATATATATATATATATATATAAAGTCATCCGCAGACAGATCTGTTTCACTGTATCACATAGTGTTCTAATTCATTACTGAATGAACAATGCGTAGATGCTAGAGTAGCTACTGTTTTTTCAAAGTTTACCATCCTTCCAGAGTGCTCAATCAGGTTGTGAGAGCGTAAATAGTCATCCGCAGACAGATCTATTTCGCTGTATCACAGCTCATCAGTACGGTTAGACATCCGATTGCTTTTAGCCAAGATTGAATGAACGGTGCGTAGATGCTAGAGTAGTTTCTATTTTTCAAAGTCTACCATTTTTCCAGATTGCTCAGTCAGTGTGTGAGAGCGTAAAATGACAAACGGAAAACTTATTTTGGCCGACGCGTTGCGTCCTCTGAGGGACTTTATCATGGCAAATGTTAATTTAGCCAGGCATGTCATTAGCTTTGATAAAGTCCTGCGCGAAGACAAAACGCGTCGGCTAAGTTATTTTTTTTGTCGACTTTCATATTGTCCTTTACAGATATACTATAGCTGCAATCTTACACCACCCAACACACACACACACACACACACACACACACACACACACACACACACACATATATATATATTAAAAGACAAAAGAACGTAAAAATGTGCGAGTGTGTGTGTACGTATGTATATATATGTATGCGTGTATATGTATCTATATTAATATATCTATCTATCTATATATATATGGATGTGTATGTGTATATATGTATACTAATTTATATATATATGTTTATGTGTATATGTATGTACATTAATATTTATATATATATATGTGCGAGTGTGTGTGTGTACGTATGTACGCTTGTATGTATCTTAATATGTATGTGTGTATAAGCATTTATAATAATATACATATGGATGTGTATGTATATATATATATGTATATTAATTTATATATATATATATGTTTGTGTGTATATGTATATATATTAATATATATTTATATATATGCAAGTGTATGTGTGTACATATGTATGTATCATAATATGTATATATACACATGTATATGTATGTGTGTATATGTATGTATATTAATATATATATATATATGGATGTGTATGTATATATATATATATATATATGTATACTAATTTATACATATATGTATACATATATAAGTTAGTGTGTATATGTATGTATATTAATATATAAGAATGCACGCAATATATATATATATATATGTATATATATATATATATATATACATATATATATATATATATACATATATATATATATATATATATATATATATATGTTAATGTATATTTGGACGGCAATTTTTGTTTTAAATATCTTTCATTAAATATGACAGACAATGGAAATTTAATTAATTTTTTTACTTTTTATTGGTTTATTGTTATTTCTTTTTTCAGCGTTCTTACTTTTTCCGTTGGTTTGTTGTAAGGTATTGCAAAAATATCTTGTTTTAGAAACTGGAAAATAGATTTCGTGTAACGCATTTCGTCCTTTCGAACTTTATCGAAGTAATTTTGTTTACGTTGATGCGCATGCGTACGAACGAGAGACGTAAAGAATTTAAAATTATTATTTTTTCTTTCAAATATGTCTTTTGCGTATAAAATCCCGTCGATTTAATTTCGATTCTTTTTTGTTTTTGTTTCCATCCCTTTTTGTTATTAAATATTTCCACGTTGTGATAATCGAAGATCTGCCAAGAATTGTGAATCACTGTAAGAAACTTGACAAAAATTTAGTAATGATATACGAGTGATTAGAGAAATTTGTATATATTTTTTATTACTGAATTGTTTTTGTTTTCTATTTTAATTAGAGTAGCACACATTCACAAACACGCACTTACACATATATAATCAGTTCACTCAAAGCAAAGCAATGATGCCACTAAGACGCAAGTGTTAACGAAAGCTAAATAAACAAAGGTTATTGTGTAGAAATTTGAATAGAAAACAGGATTCAGTAAGAGAGAAAACGACGATTCAAGTTGCATATCTTTTTCTATGTTCCGTGTTTCGTCAGGACGTAGACGATCATGATTCTCCACATCTCCCTATCCTTTGTCGTTTTTAATATTCATTCTCTTGTTATTCTACTCACACCCGCTCCAATATCCATCTGCTGAAGTCTATCAAGCATGTTGGGCACTGCTTTCCCTTGTCCCTCTTTTCCGTGATCAGGTTCTCCAACTCCTCCTTCCTTCCCTTCTTCTTCTTCTATATGCCCTCTCCTTTCAGGGCGTAGGTGGTCATGGCTTTCAACGTCTCCCTATCCGTGGTGGCTCTTAGCACACCTTCTCCTGTTTCACCATGCAACATTCGTTCCATCATCCACCTGATTAGCTCATTCACATATGTTATCCGCTGCTTAACCCTGTCACTTTTCCCTTCTATCTGCCCTTTTAGTATCAGGTTCTCCAAGCCCCCTTTCCTCATTGCATGTCCCAGGAACTTCAGCTGAATCTTCATGATGCTCAGCATTAATTTCCTTTTCCTTTCCATCCTTTCCAAAACCGCATCATTGCTCACATGCTCGATCCATGATATTCGCAGCATCCTTCAGTAGAGCCACATGTCAGTCGCTTCAAGTTTTTCCTTCATCTTTGATGATATTGTCCAGCATTCACTGCCATATTTCGGAACTGACATCATAAAGCAATCCATTACTGTCTTCTTTGTTTCTAGCAAAATTGTCATGTTTCTTAATACTTTACTCAACTTCTGGAATGCTTCTTTCGCTATGACAGTTCACCTTCGCATCTCTGTGTCGCACTTTCTGTCTTCTGTTATAACACTTCCTAGGTATTTACATGTCCCAAAAACATCAGCTGTCTTTTTCTGGTGTTAGGTGCCAGTTTCTTTTGTGTCCAGTCTCTCCAAAACTTTGTCATTGCTTACGTGTTCCGTCCATGGTATCATCAGCATCCTTCTGTAGAAACACATTTCGGTTGATACAAGTCTTTCCTTCATCTGTGATGAAATTGTCTAGCCTTTGCTGCCATATTGAACAACAGACATTACATAACAATCCAGTATTCTCTTCCTTTTGGCGAAATTCTCCTGTTTTTGAACTTCTACTCAGCTTCTGGAATGTCGTGAAGTCGTGGTACTACAGCACGTAAGAAGAATTTGCGTGAAAATATTTATAAAACAGGCACTGGGCATCTACGTTACAGCGGTGGGATAATGACTAAAGCCGAGATGCCAGGTCAGTACCGATAACATTGCAAATTGCTCTTTGGGTATTTTCAATAATGAACAATGATATATAGCAGTAGAAGTGGGAGCAATATTCGGCGCATTAGACGTGGATTAAGTTAGTCCCCCTAAAAGTAAAACATTGCTCCTTCTCGGATTAACTTTCACAACAGACCTCAAGTAGAATGATTATATAGAATCCATAGCTAAATCGGTTCTATGTAGAGGGCCAGGAAGTTTTTTCCTGTCTGAAACTATCCTGCCCGTATACAAATCTACCATCCAACCGTGCATTGAATACTGCTGTCATGTCGAGTGCTCCTGATATTCAGCTAAATGTCCCTGACAAAATCCAACGGAGAATCTGTCATGTGATCGATCCTGACTTGGCAGCTCGGATACAGTCACTTTCTGACCGGCGCAATGTGGCTTTCCTTTGTCTCTTCTACAAATACTTTCACGGTTTTTGCTCCGATGAACTTAGCTCACTAGTGACCCCATATATGAATTTACTCGAGTCACAAGATTAGCAACTAGGTTCCGCACTTTTACTGTGAAACCAATAAAATGGAAACGCAAATTCTACTCCAGTAGCCTCTTTTCTCGCGCTCCTTGCCTGTGGAATTCCCTTCTGTTTACTTGCTTCCCCGAGAGCTACAATCTTCAAGAATTTAAATGTAAAGTCAATAGTCATTTCCTATCTCACTAACTTGCATCCTCTCTCTCATGTGTGTATATATATATATATATATGTATATATTAGATAAAGAATATCAGCCGTTTTCTGTTTTCTATTTTGTTCTTTACTTTAAACTATCATTTTGTCAGATTTCTATCTATCTATCTATCTATCTATCTGTGTGTGTGTGTGTGTGTGTGTGTGTGTGTGTGTGTGCGCGTGTGTGTGCGCGCGGGCGCGTGTGTGAGTGTATAGCTAAATCTAAATTGTAAATTAATTCATTCTATATTTTTTTTAAATCCAAGTTTAATAATTTCGGACTGGAATCTTCACGATCTGGTTAGAAAATATTGTCATTATTGATTTTGGATGTGACAAACCATCACTTGAATCGTTTAGACATCTTCGTTACACTCTTTTCTTAATGTATTTTATCGATTTTCATACCAACCAAGAAAATATTATGAATTTAATTCTATATCCGTATGGAAAGCGCGATTGTGTAATGGATAGCAAATCGGGATGAGAAGTTGGAGCACAAAGTTCGAATTGCCATCGAGTTTGTTATACTCCCTTAGGCTCAAAGGTATAAATCTATCTTTCACCCCACCAGCTATGAGTAAATTGACAGACTAGTTCCTATAGATTTGGTTAGCAACCGGTCTAGTAAAAGAAACACTCTGAACTAAAGGTGGACTCCGTCATGCTATCTTGCCCAAACCACTGGCTTCAGTACATGTGTGACGTAGGGAAACTTCTAAGACAACTTAGTTTTCGCTGTTCGCAGCATGTGCTTTTGACTAGTTTTGGAAACTCTAGTAACATGAGATTTCTTTTTCTGATCCCTCGACGCCCCATTAGCTGAGTTAAACATTAAGAAAAATAAAATGCTGCAAGTGAAAGAAGAAAGTCGTAGCAGTTTTGGTTGGTGGTCGTCAGAAAAGATTGACTCCTCAAACACTTGACATTAAGACGAAAGACGAAACAAATCGACATTGAAGAGTGAAATCCTTGAAATGCTTAGTCCTGTGGGAAATGAGCAAACAGGTGGTTTGCGTGTGTCTTTACGATGATCCATCAATCAAGTATTGGTTGGAAAGACGTTTTTGAGAAAGAAATAGAGAGAGAGAGAGAGAGACAGACAGACAGACAGAGAAAGAAGAAATTAAAACAAAAACAGGCATTTAGCAGAAGTACCGGGAGAAAAAAGATAGATAGATAGATAGATAGATAGATAGATAGATAGATAGATAGATAGAGAGGAACTAAAAAATAAGGCAAGAAAGGCAGGTAGCAGAATTACAGGAAGAGGGAAAAAGTGGAGAAAGAGAGAGAGAGAGAGAGAGAGGGACAAATAAAAGAAGCAGAAGTACAGGGAGAGAGAAAAATAAATGTGGATAGATAGATAGATAGATAGATAGATAGATAGATAGATAGAAATAAGTAACAAAAGAAAAAAACAGCTAGTAGAAGTACTGGGAAAGGGAAAAAATAAAAGGAGAGAGAGAGAGAAGGAGAGAGAGAGAGAGAAATAAGAAATAAAAGAAAAAACAGGAAGTAAAAGGAAAAAAGTGGAGAGAGAGAGATAGAGAGAGAGAGAGGTGGGGACAGACAGACAAACAGCCAGACAGAAAGACGGGGGGAAATAAGAAAAAATTTAAAAAAAAAGATGGTAATAGAAGTACAGGGAAAAGGGGAAATATTAAAAGTAAAGAGAGTGAAGAAGATAAGCGTAAATCAAATGAAAAGAAGGACAGATTGAAAAGAGCAGCGAGACGAGGAGGAAGTAACAGATAGAGCCTAAGTAGAGCGAGGGGTAATAAATGATGCCTAAAGGAAATTAATACAGAGGGGGGAAAAAGTGAGTAAGAAAAATGAAGCAGAAAATTGAATATATATATATGTTTAAGACAAATGATATCGACAGGTTATGTATGTTTATCAAACTTTTCTTAACTTCTTTCACATTTCCTAATTAGCTATTTTATGCAATCGTTATATTTACCAAAGTTCATAATTTTATAATTTATATATTTTACACTATTTTTATATATTTTTTAATTATTTTTTCCTCGAGTAAATTTCGAATGGAGATACATTCGTTTTCAAGGATTCTGCTATTTGAATCTTTACGTAACTATTTCTGGTTAAAAACACAATCTTTGAAAACGAAAGCACTTGGAAAAAGAAACAAAAAATATAATGACCATTTGTAAATTTAACGATTAAACACACACACACACACACACACACACACACACACACACACACACACACACACACATCATTACACGCATTATTAGCGAATGTATGTAATACCCTTGAAAAAAATTATGAATCTCTCCCACTAGCTATCTGTAAATCATAGGATATGCAAGGTAATACAGCCTTAGGTCGTAATCTATCTAGGAAAAGGGGAAAATAAAAACTCTAAATTCAATATCGTATATAGCCCTGGCAAAGCATATACTATGTAACTAAGGAAAGTATCGTTCGCATTGATTCGATGATACCGACTACGTTGACTTCCATGATGAAAAATTGCAGAAAATTAGAAGAGACCTGAATTAGATGCCTAAATTAATCAAGGATGTATAGGGTAATATACACAAGAGTCAAATGTTTTTCATATAATATACAATCAGATATTTACGAAGGTTTGAGTCTCACTGGAAAGTAGACATTTTACTGATCGTCAATTGCTATGTCCTTCTGTACCAATAGTACATGAAGTCTGAACCACTTCCCAAAAGTAATAGACAGCATTTAATGATATTAACTTAGCATGAACAGCTCATAATTTGAGGATCTAACAAATAGGATCTATCTTAATAAGAAGTAAGATTTCGTAAGTAGTCTCGAAAGATGATACTTGACGCGTGATGATTGTTAAATAAACAAAGATATGTATCGTGCGGCACAACATTTGTGGCTATCAAATCAGGGTGTACTTTATAAAGAAAGGCAACGTGGATTGGTATGATATCGAGTAAGATGATACGTGACGCATGATGGTGTTTGACGGTACGTGACGCCTGATAATTGAAAAAAAAAGATAAAAGTAATAAACAGTAAAACATTTGTGGCTTCCAAAATAGATTGGAACTTACAAAGAAACCCAACTTAGATTTAGCATATCAGCAACATAATCTATCTAGTCTAAACTTATTTATAAATGGAATTTGTCAGTGTGTCTGTGTGTCTGTGTGTCCGTTACCTATAGACTTCGAAACGGCTGAACCGATTTTCTTGAAAATTTACACAGTTGTACTATAAGCGTCTGCGAGTGTTCTTAGCTAGGTTTTGTATCGAGGTCAGTCAGTTAAAGTGCCATACGTGATACACGCTTGGGAGATCATGTCTCGAAAGAGACATGACTGACTGGGCAGAAGATTATCCCGCAGTAGGTTGCTATTGCTTTCTGCGGTAGACTGGTTGCCGACCAAGGCTATAGAACCCAATCTGTCCTGCTATTTAACCCATAACTGGAAGGAAGAGACGGATTAATACCTTTCCCAAGGGTATTTGCGCGTAAGTGAATACAATGGATTCAACTGGAATTCGAACTCGGCTCCCCGTTCCGAGCCGATATCCACTGTACCACAACGCACATAAATATCGATAATCGAAAAAATTGGGTTATAGAAGGAATGGTCCGATTTTAATCAAATTTGATACACTCAAAGACAAAGCCATAAGAAACGATATTCAGAAGTTTCAAGGTTGCAGTTCTTACAATAGTGCAGAAAATCGACAATATATATATATATATATATATATATAAAAAGCAAGATGTTTGTGTGTGTGTCTGTTTATCTGTCTGTATGTCTGTATTTTTTTTAGCCCTTTTATTTTAGTTTTTGCTTCGGGTTTGGCTCTGAGTAGGTATTACTGTAGTTCTTAGTCTCAGCCATGATACCATTTACTCAGAAGACTTATTTAGCCTTCAAAATTCAGTTTACGACGAAAAAGAATTTATTTGATATCGATACCAGGAAATCAAAATTTGACTTACATCCATTCATTCTTCTTTCAGTCTACGGTTTCGCTTTAACTGGAAACAACTATTGCTTTTTAGTCTTTCGTGCCAACGTCCAAACAGTCTGAGTTCCAGGACAATGGATTAGTTTTAAAGCTTTCATACGAGCAACGCTAGTTTTCTATAAAATCAAAACGAAAACAAAAGTAACACTTCGTGTTCGAATCCCAGTTGAATACTTTGCATTCACGTACGCAGAAGTACCATTGGGAAAGGTATTAATCCCTCTCTTCCTTTGAGTATTAGGTTAAATAACAGGACAGATTGGGTTCTTTAGCCCTGGCTGGTAGCTATGCAGAAAGCATATTGCGGGAGAATCTTCTGTCCTATCATTAATGTCTCTTTCGAGACATGATCACCCAAAGCGTGTATCACATATGACACTTAACTAACACAGAGTATTAGAAAGAGGCAGTTGATGTTTGTCTAAAAAAAAAGCTAAGCAAAATATTAAGAAACAGGAAAAAAGAAGCTAAGCAAAGTATTAAGAAACAGGAAAATGTAGTTAGGCACAAAGAAAAGAGCACTGAACGGTTACGTAATATCATTCTTCTCATATGTCACTTTGTTTGTTTGTTTGTTTGTTTGTTTGTTTGTTTGTTTCGAGGTTTAACGATCCATCAATCCTTATGGGATCATTTAAGGTCATAACCAATGATTTTGGGAAAGGTTATTTTTTATTTTCTACAACATTTTTCTTTTCGAGTATCAAGATTCATTGGGATTTGTTTTTAAGAGCAGCGTCCCCAAGTCCTACCCTTGTTATTTAACCCATAACTGGAGGGAAGGGGCGGATTAATACCTTTCCCAGGGGTACCAGTGCTTAAGTGAATGCAGGATATTCAACAGGAATTCGAACTTGGATCACCGATTTCTCTTTCCGAGCGGATATCCAGTGCACCACAACGCACATCTGTCACTATACGCTTACAGCACCTGGTATTCCCAAGCGGTCACTCATCTGACCAGGCTCAACAGTGTATTCAACATGATAGGCCGTAAGCCTTTATATGTCAGTGAATACGGGTCAGTCTCCTCACAGATGAAGAAGGGACTCGAAGCGAAAGAAATCTGGTTCCACAGAATAATGCTGAGAATATCAGACACCAAGTTTTATAGAAAATAGAATCAAACAGAACATCAGGAAGAAACAGTTGACATTTCAAGGATATATAATAAGGAAAGAGGGCTTGGAAAATATGATACTCAACGCATATGACAGGTAAGAGGGACAGAAGAAAACAAGGCATAATCTCCCTAGATAGCTTGTGAAAATGGATGACAGAGCAAGCTTTAGAAGCGATAACAAAAAGACATAATTTATCAAGTTTTCGTGAAACTAATGGCGTCAGTTTAGAGGTGCATTAAATTCGTGAAAAAAGAAATTAAGTTTCTATTCCACATTTTGAAGCAATTTCCACATATTTGCCTTTTAATTTGCTTTTGTAATAAAATTATTAAATTGTAAAGAGCCCTTGTAGAACACCCTGTATAATACATGTAGATATAACATGTACTGATGTGTGTTGTGGTGCAGTGGATATCGATTCGGAACGACAGATCGGGGAGCCGAGTTCGCATTCGTTGTATTCCTTGCATTCACTTACGCACAAATACCCTTAGAAAGGATTTAATCCGTCTCTTCTCTCCAGTTATGTGTTAAATAATAGGACAGATTAGGTTCTATAGCCTTGTCTGGCAACCAGCCTACCGCATAAGCAATGGCAACCTACTGCGGGATAATCTTCTGTCCGGTCAGTCATGTCTCCTTCCAGACATGATCGCCCAAAGCGTGTATCACGAATGGCACTTAACTGACATATAAAATACTAGTTATTTTAAAGATAGAACAAAGTGGTTAGCAATTTGGTATTTTATTTGAATAGATATTGCACTCGAATTTAACACTGTTACTTCAAAGTTGCGGCAAGTGTAAGATGGAAAAAGAAGTATAACTGATGAGCTATTGTAGTCAATAAATCGTTAATAAAGTCTTGTCCGAGCATTTAAGAAATACAACTACTCCATACCAACTGTAGTGTTAAGTATATTGAAGATCTACCTTCAGCTGACGGTAGTCAGGTCATCGAGTCATGGCATCTTTTTTTTTTTATAAGCGTTTCAGGAGAGTGAAGAGAAAGACGAACCAGTTACATCAAGTATGATCAATAGAAGGATGTGAACACAGGTTTGAAGACTGTTGCGAATTTTTTTTTTTTTTGTAAGCGTTTCACCCCGAGCAAGGCATGTCACTGCCACTACTGCGCAGGGGGCTACATAGAGTGGAGAAAGGATGATTAAATATAGGAAAGTCAGAGGGTGGGTGATAGGAGGGTAGGGATACCGAGAATGGTTAAATATAGGAAATGTCAGAGGGTGGGTGATAGGCGGGTAGGGATACCGAGAATGGTTAAATATAGGAAATGTCAGAGGGTGGGTGATAGGCGGGTAGGGATACCGAGAATGGTTAAATATAGGAAATGTCAGAGGGTGGGTGATAGGCGGGTAGGGATACCGAGAATGAGGGTTGGGTAAATGAGAATGTTCTGAGAATAAATGGGAGTTAGTGTGATAGGAGGTGTCTATTGACCCTATATTTAAACACCTGGAGATTGTAGCTGTCGGGAAAGCAGACTTGTGGAAGGGAGTTCCACAGGCGGGAAGCGCGAGAAAAGAAGCTGTTGGAGTAGAATTTACGGTTACATCTTATTTGTTTAACTGTAAAAGGGTGGGACCTAGTTGCTAATCTAGTATCTCGTGTAAATTCGTGTTTAGGTGGCACCAGTGATCTAAGCTCATCGGAGCAGAAGCCATGAAAGTACTTGTAGAAGAGGCACAGGGAAGCCACATCACGCCGGTGAGAGAGTGGTTGCAGCCGGTCTGCCAAGTCAGTATCAACCACGTTACAGATCCTCCTTTGTATTTTGTCAAGAAGCCCAAGGAGAGCAGCAGGGGCACCCGACCAGATATGGCAGCAATATTCAATACACGGGCGGATGGTAGATTTGTATATGTGCAGAATAGATTCAGGTGGGAAAAACTTCCGGGCGCTGCACAGAGAGCCGACTTTAATAGCAGCAGATTGGCATACGATATTTAGCTGCATAGTACGTGCTTTGCCTGGTCTACGTACGGATTTGGTCTTAATATAAAATGTATTCCTGGTATTTTTACTATAAAATTTATTTTTATAATTTCATGGGTCTTTGCCTGTGTTTGGGGTGGGGGTACGCTATTTGCTCATAAATGAGGCCCCAAAAGGTGTCACCAGGGAGAACCTCAGAACAACAATTTACAGCCATTTGAAATTTACAAAATCTTTCTGCTAAATCATTTTTTTCGTAATGTAGATTCTTCTAAACTCTTGTTAGTGCGCTTTCCAATATTGATGGGGGTTTCCCTCTCTCAACCTTTTGTTAAATTAGTGTAGAACGTCGACATTTTTATTATGTCATTCGATTCTCTTCAAGTTACATGTGCTATCTATTTTAGATTTTGCTGTTTTTAAAAGTCCTCAAATTACGTGGTTTCTGTTATTTGATAAAGTTTGTTCCTTGCGATTCTGTAGCCTCAGCGCGCAGTTCGAAGAAAAATGGTCCTCTTTAAGACCTAAGGGCTTCATTCGTTTGATACCATTTCAGCCGTTGATCATAGGAAGCACTTGTATGCAGCGATAATAGGTCAGAGTAACGTATGATGTATGGACATCATGTCGAAATGACAAGGTTTTAAAAGGATTGTTTGTAGGTTTAACGACCTATCAATCCGTATGGGATCATTTAAGGTCATAACAAATGATTTTGGGTAAGGTTATTTTATTTCTACAACATTTTCCTTTTCGAGTATCAAGGAAAAATTCATTGGGATTTGTTTTTAAGAGCAGGGTTCCCGAGTCCTACCCTTGTTATTTAACCCATAACTGGAGGGAAGGAACGGATTGATACCTTTCCCAAGTGTACCAGTGCTTAAGTGAAGGCAGGGTATTCAACTGGAATTCGAATTCGGCTCACCGATTTCTCTTTCCGAGCCGATATCCACTGCACCACAACGCACATCAGTCACTAGACACTTACTGCACTTGGTATTCGCAAGCGGTCACCCATCTAAGTACTGACCAGGCTCAATGTTGCTTAACTTCGGTGATCGAGCGAGAACCGGTGTAACCGTAAGACGTTTTAAAAGGACAAAATGTTGAACAACGTAAAAACAAATATGTTGCCATGCTTTTAAAAAAATCGTTTCCGATAATCATTTATGTTGGTATTTATTTTATTGCTTAGCTTTGGTATCGTTTAATAAATACTAGCCTTAAAATGATTAAACTTCCATAGACATCGTTTTGGATGTGGATCCTTGTTCAAAAAACGTTAGCAATCATGTAGAACTTTGTCTTTCGTCGGTGTTTTTTTTATTTAAAATTTTAAAAAAATATTTATTAATCAGCAGAATACTTATATTCTAAGTAAAAGATATTCAATTGTAGGTATATTTCTGGCCTTTCATGACTTATCGACTCTTTCCTCCGTTCAGCACTTTGTCCATTCGACTCATTGCTTGTTTGAGACTTAATCCATTTGACGCTTTGTCTGTTCGACATTTTGTCAATTCGTCAATTGTCATTTTGTCCTTCGGCCCTTTGTTCTTCAAAACTTTGTCTTTCGACACGTTGTCTTTTGACACGTTGTCTTTTGACACGTTGTCTTCGAACACTTTGTATTTAAATTTTTTTTCTTTCGACACTTTGTTCTTCGACACTTTGTCTTTCGACATTTTGTCTTTCGGCACTATGTCTGTGAACAGTTTAGAGCTGATAGTTAAATATTTCTGAACGTGTCGAGCACCATTCATGCCGTCTATATGAAAGACTCGATCTGAGGAGAAGTTAAGTACATAACTAGAGTTCTTAGTTGGATAATTTGGTTTTAAAGCAAGTTACGGTGTTATGCAAAACAAACCATTGGGTAGCTTATTTTCATGCCTAATTCTTTTTTGTCTTCTGTATAAGACCCGGCTGCCAATCTAGTACAAACATGAATTTATGAAGTCGAGGTACTGACGAGAAAAGTGATATCTATCTAATCTAATCTAATCCAATCTTATTTATAAATGGAACTTTATATGTGTGTGTGTGTGTGTGTGTGCGTGTCCGTTACCTATAGACTCCGAAACGGCTGAACCGATATTCTTGAAAATTTACACGGTTATATTATAAGCGTCTGCAAGTGTTCTTAGCTAGGTTTTGTGTGGAGGTATCTCCGATAAAAATATCGAAAATCGATAATCGAAAAAATCGGGTTATAGAAGGAGTGGTCCGATTTTAATCAAATTTGATACACTCATAGACAAAGTCATAAGAAACGATATTCAGAAGTTTCAAGGTTACAGTTCTTACAATAGTGCAGAAAATTTGATATCGATACCAGGAAATCAAAATTTGACTTACTTCCATTCATCGATAATATATATGTATAAAAGGCAAGATGTTTGCGCGTGTGTCTGTTTATCTGTCTCTATGTCCTTTATACAAATCAACAATTTTCATCCGATTCTCACCAAACTTCACACAAATATTCTTTAGGCTGATTCTGAGCTCCAGGACCATGGATTAGTTTTAAAGCTTTTATTACACCCAAGCAATGTCGGGCTATACTGCTAGTTTATTTTAAATTCATAAAGAAAAATGTAGCAAGAGCTAAAAGTTGGGATGGGAAAAAGGCTAGTCTTTCTGGCTTATACGAGGGTCATTCAATAAATAAATTGAATTTTTCGGTATAAGGATTTCTAATACAGATAGAAGCTTACTTTTTTGAATTTTTTTCCTTTACTTCTTTTTCTAAGGGATTTAATTATTTTTGAAGATTGAAAAACAAAGCTTTGAGAGTTTTGGCGATTAACAAAGATGGCCTACCAAGAAGCATGCTCCAGGATTGAACAGAGGTCAGTTATCAAGTTTTTGGTTGATGAAGGGTGCAAACCAGTTGAAAGTCATAAGAGAATGTCAACTGTGTATCGTGCCACATGTTCAAACCAAACAAATGCCTACAAGTGGGCTAAATTGTTTAAAGAAAGACGGAACAGTGTTGAAAATGAAGACAGGCCTAGGAGGCCTACCGAAGTGAGGTCTCCTGAGGTGATCGAATCAGTCAATGACCTCATTCAGTCTGACAGAAGTGTGACAGTGGATGACATTGTAAGGACTTTGAGCCGATCTGTTAGGACAGCACACAAAATTGTCCATGATGACCTTGCCTACTCGAAGGTCAGCTCACAAAGCAGTCCAAACGGTACAGACCATCAAGGAGCTGGTCTGGGAAATGTTCTTTCATCCCCCTTACAGCCCAGACTTTCACCTGTTTGGTCCCTTGAAAGCGTTCACGAGAGGCACGACGTTTGAAAGTGAAGATGAAGGGAAAAGTGCTGTGAGCGACTGGCTGTGACATCAGTCCAAAGATTTTTACGCTGAGGGAAGCTTGTGCACAGATGGGAAAAGTGCGTGACACTGCTGAGAGACTACGTTGGAAAATAAAAATAAAAGTAAGTTTCTATATGTATTAGAAGTCATTATACCGAAAACTTCACCTTATTTATTGAATGACCCTCGTAATTAAACTTAACTAGCCACAATCACTGACCGGAACAGTATTCCTTGCACCAAAACAACATATTCTTACATTCCATTCTTACTACATCTATAATAATATCTCAGAATGTCTATAAAGTCCTAACTCGTTCCCATTTAAACAATATTTGTTTGTGCGTATGAGAGGGGAATAAAACAATAATCTAAAAGTTAAACCCTAATGTGTATTTACAATGTGTGGTGAGCTATTTGCAAGAAACCAAATAAAACAGTTAGTTATAAAACCCTCTACAAACCTTCATTTTGGTAGAAACATAATTTAACTGAACGAAATTAGTGCGGGACTTACATAAGTTTGTGTGGATGAATTAATGTTCTTAAACATTAATTCATCCACTCACACAAACGCGCATATATATTCAAACACATTAACAAATATGAAAAAGACATTCCCAAAATACGACGAGTGTTCCTCATCCACCAGAGAACTGATATCTCTGATAATCTAACGGATGCAAATGAGAAATTAAACCAAAGAGAGAAATAAAATAGGCCAATCAGTTTATGTTCCCTAGCTAAGTAAAATTTGAAAACAGAAACTAAAGACAAAAAGAATCCTAAACTAACCTAATTATAGACGGTGTTCTTCTATGCATCCTCTTCTTTCCACGTCTCTCTGTCCCTGGTGGCTCTGAGCACGCCTTCTCCTCTTACACCATACAACCCTCGTTCAATCATCCACCTGATTATGTCCTTCAAATATGTTATCCGCTTCTTTTCCCTGTCTCTTAGACTGGGTTACCAATGTTTCATCCAGTTATAAGAATTTCCTAAAGCCTAACCGGCATCAGAGTGCTACTATAAATCTTACTCGACAGATAAACACAAGATACACTCATCTTATCACGTATGGCACTCAAATGACTGAATGACTATGCAGCACCATTCACTGTAAATTCTCTTTAAAATTTAGTCAGTTAAGTGCCATACGTGATACACGCTTGGGCGATCATGTCTCGAAAGAGACTTGACTGACTGGGCAGAAGATTATCCCGCAGTAGGTTGTCATTGCTTTCTGTGGTAGACTGGTTGACAACGAAGGCTATAGAACCCAATCTGTCCTGTTATTTGACCCATAACTGGAAGGAAGAGACGGATTAATACCTTTCCCAAGGGTATTTGCGCGTATCTGATTGCAATGAATTCAACTGGAATTCGAACTCAGCTTTCCGATTTCTCGTTCCGAGTCGATATCTACTGGACCACAACGCACATCCTCTTTAAAATTAACAACTTAAAAATGAAGTATTTTCGGACATATGATTAAATAGACCTTTTTTTCTTGTTTTGGTGTGAGAAAACCACCCCAAAGTTTGTGATAGTATTTTTGGTACACCCTGTATATCCTTACGGCCCTGAATACTAAAACGTGCCGTCTTTTCTTTGTGTTTATGACTACTGATGCTAATGACATCTGCTCGTAAGTTTATTCCTCATAATGTTATGCCAAGTGCTTTGTGAACACACAACGCATACATAGAATCTCTCATAAATCACCGTTTGATGTTTCTCTAATTTTTAAACATATCTTTTTACAGACGCATACAGTTATATACACAAACTCTTACACATGCATTCACACATATAGATAAATTAACTATTATTCTTTTGGATACTGTTATACATATGCCATACACCCCCATGTCCATCTCCACGTCATTGTTTTTAAATATGCATCTGCGTTTATATGACTGGGAACGATTGGATATTAAAAGTTTTATGTATGTATGCAAAAATATGTCCTATATATTTATATCTATATCTGATAGTATATATATATGTGTATGGATTAGTGGATTTTTATGTAGGCTAGAACAGGCGTAACAACATGATTAATGACCTTTGGTTTTTTTTCCTCATAGGTTCTGCACTCAATAACTCCTAGAACCTTGTGAATATTTCGTTTTTATAATTTATGTTTTTCGACCCCCTTTCGTTCTTTCTTTCTTTCTTTCTTTCTTTGACTGTTTCCTTTTGCCTCTAATGTTAAATCTTACTTTCTTTCTTTCTTTTCTTTTATCCCAAATGTTAACTCTTTCTTTCTTTCTTTCTTTCTTTCTTTCTTTCTTTCTTTCTTTCTTTCTTTCTTTGACTGTTTCCTTTTGCCTCTAATGTTAAATCCTACTTTCTTTCTTTCTTTTCTTTTATCCCAAATGTTAACTCTTTCTTTCTTTCTTTCTTTCTTTGACTGTTTCCTTTTGCCTCTAATGTTAAATCTTACTTTCTTTCTTTCTTTTCTTTTATCCCAAATGTTAACTCTTTCTTTCTTTCTTTCTTTCTTTCTTTCTTTCTTTCTTTCTTTGACTGTTTCCTTTTGCCTCTAATGTTAAATCCTACTTTCTTTCTTTCTTTTCTTTTATCCCAAATGTTAACTCTTTCTTTCTTTCTTTCTTTCTTTCTTTGACTGTTTCCTTTTGCCTCTAATGTTAAATCTTACTTTCTTTCTTTCTTTTCTTTTATCCCAAATGTTAACTCTTTCTTTCTTTCTTTCTTTCTTTCTTTTGACCTAATTTTTACGCTTTCTTCTTTTTGCTGGCTTTTTGCCCCTAATGTTAACAATCTTTCTCTCTTTCTTTCACTGTTCTCTTTTGCTCCTAATGTTAATTCTTTTTTCTTTATTTTTTCTCTATATTTTTTCCGCTTTTTTTCTTTTATCCCTAATGCTAACTCTTCTTTCTTTATTTTTTCTTTCTTTTACTGTTTTTCTTTGCCTCTACTGTTAACAATTTTCTTTCTTCTTTCTTTCTTTCTTTTGTCCTAATTTGTGGTGTTTTATTTCTTTCGCTGTTATTTTTTGTCTCTGATGTTAACTTTTTCTTTCACTGTTCCTTTTTGCCCGAAATGTTAACTTTCTTTCTTTCTTTCTTTCTATTACTGTTCTCTTTTACCCCTAATGTTAATTAATTCTTTCACTTTTCTCTTTTGCCCAATATTAATTCTTTTTGCCTTTGATATATTTTCCTTGTAAATTTAACTTATTATTTCTCTCTTTTTCACTATTCTCTTTGGCCCCCAAATTTTGATTCTTTCTTTTCTTTCTTTCTTACTTTCTTTATTCTTTGTAATTCTCTATAATGATGACTCTTTGTTTTCTTTTGCCTTTAAATGTTTTTTGCCATTAGTACTTTCTTTCTTTCTTTAACAGTTCTGTTTTACCCTTAATGTTAAGTCTTCTTTCTTTCTTTCTTATATGTTTCCTTACCTTTCTTCCTTCTTAAATTTTTTTCATCGAGTTCCTGTATTTGTCTTCAGTTTGTACATTTGTTTCGTTTCTTTAAATTTCCTCTTCATTCGTCAATCTGTTCTCAGTTTGGATTTTTCTTTCTTTTTTTTTTTTTCTTTTCCAAGTCCCCCTCTTTTCTAAAAGCCTGAAGTACATTATGGGTATTTCGTCGCTCTATTTTAAGCATAAAATCAAATCAAATGAATATTCATGACTTTCATAGTGGGCACTGCTAAATTTCTATTACACCTAAATTTAAACAAAGAAAATGTTTTGATGTTCTTTCTTTCTTTCTTTAACAGTTCTCTTTTGCCCTTAATGTTAAGTCTTCTTTCTTTCTTTCTTTCGTTAACAGTTCTATTTTGCCCTTAATGTTAAGTCTTCTTTCTTTCTTTCTTTCTTTCTTTCTTTCTTTCGTTAACACTTCTATTTTGCCCTTAATGTTAAGTATTCTTTCTTTCTTTCTTTCTTTCGTTAACACTTCTATTTTGCCCTTAATGTTAAGTATTCTTTCTTTCTTTCTTTCTTTCTTTCGTTAACACTTCTATTTTGCCCTGAATGTTAAGTCTTCTTTCTTTCTTTCTTTCTTTCTTTCTTTCTTTCTTTCGTTAACAGTTCTATTTTGCCCTTAATGTTAAGTCTTCTTTCTTTCTTTAACAGGTCTATTTTGCCCTTAATGTTAAGTCTTCTTTCTTTCTTTCTTTTCTGCCATTCTTATTTATTTGATTTTAGTTTCGCGTGGCGCTTCCTGGTATCCATTAAGCTTGTGCGTCGAAAGACATCCAAGGAAATGATTCGGAAATATACGCATTTTAACCCATCTAAATATTCCTGTCGGTTCGTTATATTCATCTGCGCGCTAATACTCTTGAGTAAGATACGAATCAATCTCTTTTCCCTCTGGCTATGGGTTGGTTAGCCGGACTGACTGGCTCCTATGTCTTTGGTTGGCAACCAGTCTACCACAGAAAGAAACTGCAACTTACTTCGGGATATCTTCTGTCTACTCAGTCAAGAATGAAAAGAAACGAGCGCGTATCACGCATGGAACAGGTCTTTTAATCAATTTTGAATTTTACTGATCAGTTGTAACGAGTGTCAGTAAAGCCCATCCTCATTACACGTGGGGGACTTGATCATCGCGGTATCACAACACAGGTAACAGAATCACAGTTATGCCAAAAATATATAGAATTAATTCTATATGTATGTTAAACCACTAAACAATTTTTATGCTGGTTTGAAAAGTAATCTAACTACTCACACAAGAAAGTCAAGCCATAATTATGTTGATTGGTACAAATATGGTTAGACCATCATAGGATGGGTATTGTGGTGCAGTGGAAATCGACTCGTGGAACCGGGTTCAGACTCCAGTTAAATTTCTTGCATTCATTTACGCAGAAATACCCTTGGGAATGGTATTAACCCGTCTCTTTCCTCTAGTTATGGGTTAAATAATAGGACAGTTTGCGTTCTATGGCCTTGGCTGGCAACCAGTCTACCGCAGAAAATAATAGTAACCAACTGCGGTATAATTTTATCTGCCCAGTCAATCATGTTTCTTTCGAGACATGATGGCCCAAGCGTGTATCATGTATGGCACTTAACTGACTGACTGAAAGACGAGATTGGCGACAAGGTTCCATAATTTTACAGTTGAAGTGGCTAGGCGTAACCATACATTCCATGCTAATAGTTTCTTCTATCGCATTTCTCATTAGTAGATGTTGACGGCCTATTGAATATACCTGTTCTCGCTCAAATCACCGAAATTAAGCAAAGTTGATACTGGTCAGTACTTAAATGGGTAACCGCTTGGGAATACCAGGCTCTGTAAGCGTATAGTGACGAGTGTGCGTTGTGGTGCAGAGGATATCGACTCGGAAAGAGAAATCGGTGAGCCGAGTTCGAATTCCAGTTGAATACCCTGCATTCACTTAAGCACTGGTACACTTGGGAAAGGTATTAATCCGTCCCTTCCCTCCAGTTATGGGTTAAATAACACGGGTAGGATTTGGGTACGCTGCCCTTGAAAACAAATCCCAATGAATCTTGATACTTGAAAAGAAAAAGTATTACTAGACACAAAACTTATATAAAAACAACAATAAATTGTTGAAAGAAAAAGGTATTACCAGCAATAAAATAAAGTTTAGTTGGCAATAAATTACCCACCAAGGTTGATTTGCCATAAAAACAAAACAACCAACCAATCATTAGTAGAGTTCTCTTCCGGATTTTTGCTTCCACGTCAAATTTGATCTTCAAAACTTTAAATGCAATGTCAATCGTTATTTTCTGTCTTCTTAATTATTGTTAATTATATCAGAAACTGAGTAGCGTATTGAGAGAGAAATTTTCCTGGAAACAAAGAAGAGGGTATTCGATTGTTATGTGATGCATGTTATTTAATATAGCAGCGAATGCTTGTCATTCTCATTAAAGATAATGGAAAGACTTGAAACAACCGAAATGTAGATCTGCAGAAGGATACTGAGGATATTATGGACGGAACACGCGAGCAAAAATGAAGTTTTGGAGAGGATGGACAGAAAAAGGAAACTGGTACTTAACATCAGGAAAAGACAGCTGACGTTTTTTGGACAGGTATGTGCGTTACCGTGCAGTGGATATCGGCTCGGAACGAGAAATCGGAGAGCCGAGTTCAAATTCCAGTTGAATTCATTGCATTCACTTACGCGCAAATACTCTTGGGAAAGGTATTAATGCACCTCTTCCTTCCAGTTATGGGTTAAATAACAGGACAGATTGGGTTCTGTAGCCTTGGCTGGCAACCAAACTACAGCAGAAAGCAATGGCAACCTACTGCAGGATAATTTTCTGTCCAGTCAGTCATGTCTCGAAAGAGACATGATCGCCCAAGCGTGTTTCACGTATTTTTTTTAATCATATCACCCCCAGCAAGGCGGTAACGCCACTGATGTGCAGGGGGCTACGTAAGAGTGAAAGGATTGGAAAAGAGAAAACCGTAAACCACATCCTAAACAGGGAACAAGGGATGAGCCTCTTCACCTGTTCAATAGACGTGGGTGGAGTGTGAACCGGGCGATAGTTTAGTCTATCTACTCCAATTGGTCTATCTACTCCAATTAGTCTGTATGGCACTTAACTGACTGACTGAATGAGGAAGGAAGGTTTAGAGAACCTGATGCTTACGGGAGGGATAGAGGGGATGAGAGACAAGGAATAGCAACGCACAACTTATCTAATAGACAGGAGCATATGGATGTTGGAGCTCAGATTGAGTGGATTACTAGGAGAAGAGATATTAAGAGAGACATGGGATAGGGATATGTGGCTGGCCATGATCGCCTAAGTCATGAAGGGACACGGCACATAGAAGATGATGATGATGATGATAAAGAAGAAAAACAAGAAGAAGAAGAAGAAGAAGAATTATTTTTCTTTTATTTTTCTCTCCCCTTAATAATGTCTTTTATTTTCATCTTCTGGAACACTCAGTAACTCCTTGAATCTTAGTGGCGTTATTGCCTTGCTTGAGGTGAAATAATTTTTAAAAAAGTTGGTGTCAGGATGCACTTAGCCAAAACGGTCTCTCTATAGTAGCATATTTCATAATGAAGAAAAGGATGAAAAAATGTATATTAAAATTCCCCTCCTCAAAAATAAAATATACATTTTTCTTGCTTTAATTGTTTGTCTTTTTTATTATTACGATTCGATACTAACCACGGTTTTAGGTATATGCTGCTGATATCGATATATATACAATGCAGTACAGATACAAATAATCTTCTAATTCTGCTTCATGTACCTCGTCCTTTGAGGACGTAGGCAATCATGGACTTTCACTTGGACCTGTTTCTTGTCGCTCTCAATATTTTTCACTTTGTATCTCTAATCCCCGCTCTGCCTTCCATTTGCTCAGATCTAACAAGTACGTCTCGCGCTGCTTTTCCATGTCTCTTTCTCCCTTTATTTGATCTGTAAGTATTATGTTCTCTAGGCCCTCCCTCCTCATTACGTATTGTAGTGACCTCATTTGTCTCTTCCTGATATTTAGTATGAGTTTTCTTCTCGTTGCATCCTTTCCAACAGCTCATCGTTGCGCACGTGCTCCGTCCATAGAATCCTCAGCATCCTTCTGTAAAACCAAACTTCTGCTGCCCCAAGCCTTTTATCTTTGATGAAATCATCCAGCATTCAGTTCCATACAGAAGGACAGATATCACATAGCAATCCAGCACTCTTTTGTTTGTTTCTAATGAGATTTTTCTTGTCTTTCGATACTCTGGTTAAATTCTGAAATGCGTCCTTGTTCATACCAATGCATCTTTGGATCTCCACGTCGCACTTTCCATCCTCTGTCAAAACACTTCACAAGTATTTCAATTGTTTTACTTGTTTTATTTTAGATTCTTCAACTTGCAGTTGTCATATTGGTCTCCTCTTTTTGCTGATGACAATACATTCAGTTTTCTTTAGGTTTATGCTCAGTCATTTTTTTTTTCACTTTCTTTCGTTAACTTCTGTAAAAGGTCCTGCATTTTCCTTTCTGTGTCTGCTATCAGCACTGTGTCATTAGCGTATCAGACATTGTTGAGATTGTGGCCGCCAATGTCGAGTCCTGGCAAGGCTTTGATTTCTCATAATTGTTTCGCCGTACAAGTTGAAAAGATCCGATGAGAAAACACATCCTTGTCGTACGCTCCTTTCTATTTCTGCATACCTGCTGAGTTCATTTTCTATCCGTAAACAAGCGGTTTGCTGCCAATATTGATTCTTGATTATCCTAACGTCTTTTCGGGAAATGTCGAGGTTGTCGAGCATTTCTATCAATTCCTTGTGTCGTACTTTGTCAAACGCGTTTGCGTAGTCTATAAAGCACAGATAAAGGTCCTTCTTCATTTGTATTGCTCGTTCAGGTAGCATTCTGAGCTGGAATATCGCATTTCTCGTTCCGGTATCTTTAACGAATCCACATTGTTCCTATTCTATTTCTAATACCCTACTGTACTTAGAACCATTGACAAAATAGATATGGAAACGTGTGCATGTTTGTGGTATGTTTTCTTTTATGGATTCTTTTTATATTCATCCTTATATTTAAATGAAATTTATTAGAGGATTGTATATGTGAACATTTTCCAGTGTGAAAAGATCTCAGCGAATTTTGCAATGCGTAGTTTGAAACTCTTAACTCGGCACCTGAGTCGGTAACTAAGGCAGAATTAACTATTTCAAGCATTAGTACAAAAGAGATACAGGTGGGCGGTTATCAACTTCGAACGGCCAGACATATATATTAATATCAAGATTACAAATAAATGTATGGCTTGCATGTATGAGTCATCTACCAGTTTCCACTCTCCGATATCTTCAAGCTGGCAATTACATCGTGGCCGACCATGCAGACGCCGGAAGAATATTTTGCGCCAGGACTGCCAGGAGATTAACCTACCGATAGAGAATGTTTCGACGCTCCACCAAGACCGTGTGTGTGTGTGTGTGGGTATGAGAGAGAGAGAGAGAGAGAGAGAGATTTATCAGCAGTAGGTCATCTCTTTTGGCCAGTCTGTAGTAAGAAGTAATGAGGGGAACAAGGTAGTCAACTAAGATTTATCCATCTCTCTCTCTCTCTCACGGTCTTGGTAGAGCGTTGAAACATCCTCTAATATGTATCTATAAAAGGCAAGATGTTTGTGTGTGTGTCTGTTTATCTTGCCTGTATGTCTGTATTTTTGACATCCCTTTTATTTTAGTTTTTGCTTCAGGTTTGGCTCCAAATAGGTATAATTGTAGTTCGTAGTCTCAGCCATGATTTATTTAGCTTTCAAAATTCAATTTACGACGAAAACAAATTATTTGATATCGATACCAGGAAATCAAAATTTGACTTACATCCATTCATTTTTCTTTCAGTCTACGGTTTCGCTTTAACTGGAAACAACTATTGCTTTTTAGTCTTTCGTGCTAACGTCCAAAGTGTCTGAGCTCCAGGACCATCGGTTAGTTTTAAGGCTTTCATTACACCCGAGTAACGATGGGCTATACTGCTAGTTACCTAAAAATGTCTCTTCCTGATGGCCACTACTTTGAGATTCATGCATTTACTAGAGGTGGTCAATAATTTTTGCTATAAAGTCGGTCTTATATACTCACCACAGTGAATCCGAAATATAAATTCTCAAGTATTCAAAATAATGACCATTCTCATCGTTGTGGGTACAGAAATGCCAGATCGTCGGCAGTTTAACAACAACAACAACAACAACAAAAATGACGATTCGATGATTTTATATTTGGGGTTCGGTCTGGTAGGTACATGAAACAGGTACAACAGCCAACAGTGTTGACTGCCTGAAAATAGCTCATTAGCGAATCTTAAAGTACTGATCTACTGGAAAAGACAAGATTTGGGGAGAATAAATTTGCTTTGCCATTAAGCTCTTGTTTATTTCACTGTCTATTTTATGGATCATAATGTCAAATCTACTTCTAATACATACAAAGATTTACGAAGGTTTTACTACATCCACGCTTTTCCGTAGACTTACCTGTCACCTTTCTGATCATAGTTCTATTAAACAACATTTCTATGAAAAACATAGCCCTGAACGTAATATCAAATAGATTTTAGTCGATATCACAATAATACGCACACATATACACAGTAAAAAAAAACTTCAGATATCGAAGGCCATCTGCATTAAATCAAAGCAACCTACACTCAATAAAATAACATGTCAATCTAGTCACAGAACATTACATAGCATTTAGACATACGGTTTTGTTGTTACCACTTCGGTCTTTCACGTGACATCAAAAAAATGCAATTATTAATTTACAACCGGCGTTTGCTACTTGGTGAATGGTATTGCCGCTTAGCAAAGTTTTATGTCAACATAAGAGAATATAATGTTTGATGATGGATATCTTTATGTTAACGTCCCTACGACCACTCTGAAGATCGCTTGTGTGAGGCGAAAGCTTAGAACCAGCGAAATAAAATATATCCAAATGTTGGACAATTTCAGTCCTTATTTTCACCAAAAATACGATGTTTAAAACGTCTCATGATTAAACAAAATAGAAATTCATTGTCTGTTACATTTAACAATATATATTTACACACACCCACACACACACACACACATATATATATATATATATATATATATATATATATATATATAATAACAAGACCGACTCTGTAAGTATCTAAATCCTAAAATTATACGAAAATAAACTTTGAGGACAACAAATAACAGACAGAATCTAACTCCGTTACTGTCCGTCGCTATAAGGCGTTGGACAAGAGGGGGAAAAATAAGAAAACTGCGGAATACAGACAATACATACAATACCCCGCAGAAAAGAAAATAACCCCAAACGGAACCAACCACAAAGAAAGAAAAAGTGCTCGATACAGAACTAACCAAAGCGGAATAACAAAGAGGAAGCAATGTAGAGCAAAGACACGTAAAAAAATCACAAGATCGCCAAAACCTACCACGGTTTTGGCGATCTTGTGATTTTTTTACGCGTATATATATATATATATATATATATATTATCAATAAAATCCGAAATTTACATTCCGTTGAATAGCTATTTCAGCGAGAAAATTTTCGCTTTATCAGCAGCGATCAAAAACAAAAATAAATTTATTAATTGAAATATCGTACAAAAATTCACATACCGGAAGAAGCCCAAAAACATATCCATACAGAGGAAGTTAAAAAAATGGGGAGTGGAGATAAAGAAAGAAAAAAAACTTAAAAATTGTCGTCCTGACATAAAAAAAAAGGGGTACAGACAGAGATTCATGACTTTTAGATTACGTCTGTATTTTGTATTAAAAATTTTGTATTAAAAATAAAAAATCATAAATTTAACCGTGTCGCAGGAATAAGTGGTGGGGAAAAAGTAACATAAAAATGGGTGGGTAGAAAGGAAAAATGAAGGACGGGGGAAAGTTAACGACGGAAGTAAGACATGAAAACTATTCAGTAGCCGAGATAACAGGGCTTCAGTTGGTAAAAGAAAAGGAAAAAGTTATATATATATATATTTATTTATTTCTATATATATGTGTGTGATTGTGTGTGTGTGTGCGTGTGTGTGTAAACATATATTGTTAAATGTAAGAGACAATGAATTTCTATTTTGTTTAATATATTTTTGTTTATATATATTTAAAAAAAGAAATGGAAACAGGAGGAAAGAATAGAGTCATTATATATCTCTGCTAAAAAGTTAACAAAAAAAAAATTTGAAAAACATTGGTCTAAAATAATAAGAATAATAGTATGGTTAGGTTATTATAGATAGTATAAAATCTACTAATAAAAGTAAAATAAAATTGGTGGTAATATTATAATAGGTCTAAAGTGAAAAATGGGCAAATAATATAAATAAATATCAGTATATATTCACACACACATACACACGCATATTCATATCCACATACACAGCATATATATATATATATATATATATATATATATACACGATTACATACACACAGCACCCACATTTCTATAAAAAAATGAATATTCATATATCAGCAAAACAAATAATATATATACACCATACACAAAAATATAATTTATTTTTAACTCAATCAAAAATGCTAGAATTTAAAAGCGACACTATTCAATAAAATGTTACATTTTTAAAAAGTTTACATTATAATTTAAAATTAGTTAAACTGAATTGCAGGCTAATGAAAATTAAAGAAAATAGTAACAAATTTGAACTCACTCACATAAAATTCCTACATCTTCAGGCTATGCAACAATAACCATTACATTCATATATATATATCTAAGTACATACATATATATTCACACATACATATATATATATATAATATATATATATATATGTGTGTGTGTGTGTGTGTGTTTGTGTGTTTGTGTGTATACATATATATAGTCACCCGCAGACAGTTTCGCTGTATCACGGCTCATCAGTACGGGTAGACAGCCGAATGCTTTTAACCTAGGATTGAAACCCGACCGAATTGGCGACAGCCGACGATTCTACCTCTGAGCTATGGGCGCTCTATAGAAGGAGGCAGACTTTTAGTGTATGATGTATCATACGCCAGTCGCCAGAGTGCTCTAATTCATTACTGAATGAGCGATGCTAAGATATAAACATATACACACAAACAAAAACACTCACAAACACATAGACATATATATGCATGCATATACATACATATCTATACACACACACATATATATAATATATATATATATATATATCATATACACACACACACATATATATATATATTAATCGTTTCATCCCATGTAAGGCGATAATGCAACTAGGATGCAGAGAGTGAAAGAGAATTAGATGGCCTTAAAGAGGAGAAATGAGAAAAGCGTAATGAAGAAACAGGTTTCACTTAGAAGATGGCAACTGACTTTACATTTAAATTGAAGATTCGAGTTGTTAGTGAAGTAAGTTGTCGGGAATGAGTTTCGCAGGTGAAAAATGCGAGAAAAAAATATTAGGTGAGATGTGGCAATTGCATCTGTTTTGTTTAACAATAAAACGATGAGACCTAATTGCCAATCAAGTACAACGGTTAAATTCATGTAGTCGGCGCACTAGATAAAAGATCTCCTTAGATTAATAGTCATGAAAATATTTGTACAGGGTGCCCAACAATAAACAAACAGAATTTTAGGTTTATTATTTAATGAAAAAATAACTTAAAAAATTAACTCTATTTTAGTATATAAATAAACTAACAAAATTTAAATAACATAATTTTTTAGTCTTTTCTTGTTTAAGGTTGTCGTAGTTATCAAATTTTCAATGAGAGATGATTTCTCTCTTTAAGAATGAACATCCAACTTGGAGACTGAAAAAATGCCATGAAAATTTTCCGGTGTTATTTAAATTGAACACCAATTCTAACATTTTTGATTTTGTTGTTTTATCCCTTGGTTTTGTCTAAAATAACCGTAGAAAAGACAAGTTGCAACAATTAAACAAATTGTACCAATTTTTCTGTTTTATTTTATTTTTTTGATGGGGCAACGTGTAGAAAAGACAGATGGAATCAAGTCACGGTGAGAAAGTGACTGAAGTCTAGATGTCATGTGAGGATCGACTACGTTCCAGACTATTCTTTGAATTTCAAGGATTACAAGACTAGTTTTTTTTTTTTAATCATTTCACCCCGAGCAAGGCGGAAACGCCACTGATGTGCAGGGGGTTACATAAATGTATGGCATATATAATCAATGCACAAACCCGGTAGATTTTTATATGTTAAAAGATGGATTCTGACGAAAAAAAATCATAATCGTTTTTACCCCAAGCAAGTCAGTACTGCCACTGGTGCCGAGAGGGTTACAGTGAGAGAAGAAGGAAGAGGAAAAATGTACAGGTGATTTCAAAGAAAGGATAAGAGAAAGATGGGAGTCAAGGAGATAGAAGATAACAACTGACATTGCCCTGAATATTTTAGAGATTGTAGCTATCAGGGAAGCAATTGTGCAGAAAAAAGTTGCAAGGGTAGAAAGTTCGAGAAAACAACCCCACAGAGTAGAAGTGGCGGTTATATTTACTCATTCTGACAGTAAAATGGTGGAAGCTAGTTGCCAATCTAATTGTACGAGTAAATTCATGCGGACAGGAAACCAACGGAGCAGAAATAGTGAAAATATTTGAAGAAAAGACAGAAGAAAACCGCATCATTTCTGTTTAAAGGTGACTGAAACCTAGCTAGCTAAAAGGGATCGGTTACATTGCAGATCCTTCTTTAGATTTTGTTAAGGAACCCCGTGATGAAAAGCAGGAGCACCCGACTAGTTTTATATATATATATATATATATATATATATATATGGTTTACATAAAGTTCGTAAGCGCTTTAAAAATTTATAAGAAGAAATTGGCTGGGATAATAAGTTTTGAATTCTTCCGAGACTGGAAATATAGGATTGACAGCTCGAGCCACTATATGAAGCTTAAATTAGCTAATTAGCCCCACTCACTTTCGATACCTAAGTTTTAAATAGTCTTTCAAAAAGAATATGATTGAAACATTGAAAGGTATAATACACATCTATGAGACGTTATTTTTGGAAAATTAGCAAATTTAAAGTTAAAATAATCTGATTTGAAACGTATATTATTTGCATGAAATTTAGAATAAAAGTATTTATCTTGCTGTCCTTTACTGTAGGTGATGACAGGCTATCATCAATCATTTAACAACTCTCGTTAAGTATGGTTGACCAGAATAGATGTAAATTTTTGAAACCTAAGTGAACCTTTAGTAAGCGGAACAACCCTTGAAACACGTGATTTTTTAATGATATGGCGTTTATGGCCTAACTTTAAAAAACGCGCGTGCACGCACGCACACACATAGAATGTTTTAATTATTTTAAAAATTGTGGTGCGTAAATATTAGTATTAACCTTTTCAGTTTTTGATTAGCAAATATAGATTTACTTATTAATTGAATAACTTAATTGGGATGATAAGTGAAATAAATTTTACAAGGATTTTTGAAGCCTAAATTATTATAATTAAAAATAAAAAATGAGAACAATGCTTGTAAAAATTTATTATTCATTGTAAAATAATTTTTATATATATTGTTTATAAAAGCAATTGAGAGTTTATTTAAATAAAAATGGAATAGTTTTAATGCATTTTTTTTTTTACTATTCGGAGCGAATTTTCTGAAATGGAGCAACTGACAGTAAGAAAAATGTATTAAAAAAATAGGTGATTTACATTTCCCAAGGACTCCTGCATTTAACTAATATAACGAAGTTCCGTGACAAATATTTCCCCACAAAAGTTTTCTGGTTTTAAATAACATGCAAAGGGCTGTTAAGCCATAAAAAAAACAAAGCTTCCGAATCGCCATTGACGCATAAAACTGACAAATTATACCACCGGGGAATATGCAACTCTGTCATCCATCATCTTTTAAGTTTAATTCAGTCAAACACAAGATTACAATTGTAGAACATCTATCACAGTCAGTCAGTCAGTTGTGTGCCATACGTGATACATGTTTTGGGCGATCATGTCCCGAAAGACACATGACTAATTAGGGAGAAGATTATTCCTCAGTAGGTTGCCGTTGCTTTCTGCGGTAGACTGGTTGCCAGCCAAAGCTATAGAACCCAATCTGTCTGATTATTTAACCCATAGCTGGAGGGAAAAGACGGATTAATACCTTTCCCAAGAGTATTTGTGCGTAAGTGAATGCAAGGAATTCAACTGGAATTCGAACTCGGCTCCCCGATTTCTTGTTCGGAGTCGATATTCAATTAATCTGTTTTTTGCGGCTTATCAACATTTTAATGGTTATTTCAAGACATAAACTATTTTTAGATTATAAGAATGTTTTTAGTGCATTCTAGAGGCTGATTAGTGTATTATGAGACAGGAAAATTTCGCTAGAAACAAAGAAGAGAGTACTGGATGTAATGTCTGTTTTACAATATGGCAGTGAATGCTGGACAATCTCCTCAAAGATGAAGTAGAGACTTGAAGCAACCGAAATGCAGAAGAATGCTGAGGATACCATCGACAGAACATATGGGCAACGATGAGGTTTTGGAGAGAATGGAAACAAAAAAGAAACCTAATAATTAACATCAGAAAAAGGAGCTGATGTTCCTAAGACATTTAATAAAGAATGAGGGCTTGGAATAATCTGATACTCACATGTCAAAAAGAGGAAAAGAGAAACAGGGGAAAGTAACGCATTGCATACTTGATAGGCTTGAGCAAATGGATGGCAGAACGGGTTTTGTGTAGGTTAAGAGGAGAAAGTAAGCTAAGAGACAATAGGGATTGGGAGATGTGGCAGACCATGATCGCCTACAGGCTGAAGGGACACGGCACATAGAAGAAGAGGTATGTACTAATACATGTTATACTAACTAACCTAGAACTGTATAGGTGGATACCTAACTTTCTCAATATAACGAACTCGATAGGAATTAGAACACTGCTCTCAGATTTCCAATGAACTGTTATCCATTACTCCACTCGCACACCCAACTTTACAGTGACCGGTATTCCCATGCAGTCACCAGTCTAGGTACTGACAGTAACCGGTGTTTCAACGTGATATCACCCTAAGCCCCTAGTCGCAGTAGAATTGATTACAGGAATAATAACTTGCGAGATGAGTTTACTTCTCAGGTAAGGCATTTTAATAGGGTCCATTACTTGATAGATGGGTCAGACGACGCCAACTCTTTCATATCATCGATGAAATCTAAGCTTTATTTGATTGAACGTCGGAAAAATATCGGGCCCCTATATTTAAAAGAATAATAATCATTATCTAGCCCTTCAGAACGTAGGCGATCATGACCCTCTACTTCTCCTTATTCTTTGTAGCTCTTAATATCTCTTCTCCTGTTATTCCACTCAATCCACGCTCCACTATCCATCTGTTCAATTCCATCACATATGTCGTGCGCTGCTTCCCCTTGTTCCTCTTCCCGTCTATCCATCCCGTGAGCATCAGGTTCTCCAAGCCTTCCTTCCTCATTACATATCCAAAAAAACTTCAGTTGTTTTTTCCTGTTGTTAAGTAGCAGTTTCTTTTTTGTGTCCATCCTCCAAAAGACTTCGTCACTGCTCCTGTGCTCCGTCCATGGAATTCTCAGCATCCTTCTGTAGAACTACATTTGAGCTGCTTCAAATCTTTATTGGTCCTGATATTTCATGATTATGTAACAAATTTCACTTAATGCTAGAATTCTTCTTCTATATGATGTGTGCCTTCAAGACATGGACGATCATAGCTCGCCACAATTTCCTGTCTTTTGTAGCTCTCCTTAGGTTGGTCTTTTTCCTATTTCGCCTAATTCATGTCCGGACAAATATTTACTACTAGCAGTATAGCCCGGCGTTGCTCGGGTGTAACGAAAGCTTTAAAACTAATCCATGGTCCTGGAGCTCAGATTCTTTGGACATTGGCACAAAAGACTAAAAAACAATAGTTGTTTCCAGTTAAAACGAAACCGTAGACTGAAAGAAAAATGAATGGATGTAAGTCCAATTTTGATTTCCTAGTATCGATATCAAATGAGTTTTTTTCGTCGTAAACTGAATTTGGAAGGCTAAATAAGTCCTCTGAGTAAATGGTATCATGTCTGAGACTAAGAACTACAATTATACCTACTTAGTGCCAAACTCGAAGCAAAAACTAAAATAAAAGGGCTGAAAAAATACAGACATACAGGCAGATAAACAGACACACACACAAACATCTTGTCTTATATATATATATATATATATATATATATATATATATATATATATTATCGATTTTTTGCACTATTGTAAGAACTGCAACCTTGAAACTTCTGAATATCATTTCCTTTGTCTGTCTATCAGTGTATCAAATTTGATTAAAATCGGACCACTCCTTCTATAATCGGATTTTTTCGATTATCGATTTTCGATATTTATCGTGGGTACCTCGACACAAAACCTAGCTAAGCACACTAGTGTCTACTAGTGTGCTTAGCTAGGTTTTATAGTACAACGGTGTAAATTTTCAAGAAAATCATTTTAGCCGTTTCGGAGTCTCTAGGTAACCGACACACGCACACACACACACACACACATACACAAAGAGAGACAAAGTGCCATTAATAATTAAGTTTAGATTAATTTAAACTTTTTTTAAAGGAACATTCAAATTTAATGACCACAGATATTGTAGTGTACCATACTTATCTCTGTGGTTTTTTTTTAACAACCATCACGCACCAGACAATATGTCATGTGAGTGTCACCTAAACTAAGCCCTCTTTCCATATTATGTGCGCTAGAAATTTCAACTATCTATTTCCGATTCTATTTGTAACTGTGCTTTTGTTTTCATTTTCTCTAAAAGTAAAAAAGGCGTAATCTTGATTCCATTAGCTGTCAAAGTATTTTGTGTATAGAATCACCCGTAGGTGAGAGTTCGAAATTGAACATTTTAACGACGCCAATCTCCCTAAAGAGCGTAGATGGTGCCAAAGTCTTTGGAAGTTTCTGATATTTTGCCAGATATTGGCTGAGCTAAGCAAACATTAATGACTGATATTTTTTTTTCTCCAACTGTGTAAGATAATGATAATAATAAAATTAGCTATGCCAAGAGTGACGTTGGGATATATTTTTTGATTTACACTACCGACCATAATAATTAGGCGAACACAGTGTTTTAAAAATGATGAATTTCATATTATTTTTTACTATTTATTGCCAAGTGAATGATTCTAAATGAAAATAGAATAGTTATTTTGTTAATACTGCACAATAAAATGTGCATCAAATGAATTAATAGATATTTAATAATTACCTATATTGCAGTTTCATTAATGAAAGAATGAGAAAATTTAGGGTGATTCGGAAGAGTTCATCTTTGCTTCCTTACCTTGTAAAATTTTGCAAAGTAATAATAAAAAAAAAATCATTCTAGTTTAATTTAGAATTATCCACTTGGCAATAAATATTAAAAATAGTGAAATACATGATTTCTTTTAAAAAACTTTGGTTTCCTAATAATTATGGCTCGTAGTTTACATATCAGCTTTAAAATGTACGAAATGTAGCTTATACAATACTAACAAATGTAAATAACCTTTAAAAGAATTACCTTATTTTCACGCATTTTCCTAAAAATGACTCTGAAAAATACGTGTGTGCCTTCCAAGACGAACGTATCAGTTACCCCCATCGTTACCATGATGACATGGATGTTAGCGAAGATCATTCATTGTTCATGACTGACAATAGTGGGGACTCTGCAGATGATAGATTAGTAAGCGTCTTGTAAGCGGGAAAATACGGTGTATATATATATATATATATATATATATATATATATATATATAGAGAGAGAGAGAGAGAGAGAGAGAAAGAGAAAGAGAGAGAGTGTGTCGTCGTGAAAGATTCATATTTCCCAGTAGTGCTCATATAATCAGTATTCGAGCCAAGGATTTTAAATGAAAACTATTCTCAGTTTGGAAAAACGAATTCTGTTTACTATGCTAGTGGAAATCTTGTGAAGAAAATATTTTTAACAATTAATTAAACAGTATATATATATATATATATATATATATATATATATATATATATACACTGTTTAATTATTAAAAACAAAGTATCTACCCAAATAGAAGTATATATTAAAATAATCTTTAAACAAATAGATTAAAAAATATGTCTGAGGCAATGCATTTCGTAACATTTCGTATAATAATATATACTAGCGGAACCCGTGGAATTTCCACGGAAGGATAATTATGATTTCCTGGAAAAATTTTAATACTACAACGTCTTCAAACATAAAGGTATTGGATAATAAAATAACGATAACACAAAGTGTAATTTTGTTAAAATATCTATAAAAGTAATGTCCATAGAAGCTACTTTACTGTAGTCTTATATCAAGCGACGTATGCACAGACCATAACCAAAATACTGTTCGCTATTTTGTGAGAGATTTTGAAAGAGAAAATGTTTTTTATTATTACTAAAAAATCATGGCTCCTGTGTCCATTGTAAACAGAAAAGCCCAAGTGAGTAATGGTCAAGGGTGTAGAGGCCAGAAATTTCGTTATTAGGTCGCGGGATACGACAACAAACCTACCTATTTTTACTATATTGTACAGTATACACACATATGCACACACACAATTACTGCTACAATCACCAGCTTAAGCTGCTACTACTACGGTAATGCTATAGGATCTCTCCTACTACACTCTCACTCTTTAGTACCCTTGTTATAACTTCTAATTTTGAAAATTGTGCGTTCATAAAAATCCACGTTACGTGAGCGTTCTAAAATAAACTGTAAAATCAGTTATTGAAAATCATCTGAAGACACCAGATGGTAGAAACCTAGGTTGCGTAATAACTTGTTTATAAATGAGAAATATTCTAAAGTTCTACCATATTGAAAATGTATTGAACTTTTTTAATACAACTGTGTACTGGTCTAATTTAATTATGACCAAAAATTAAGTAATGAAATAATTATATATATATATATATATATATATATATGATTTGGATTTGGATGGGAATCTGACAGAATACCAAATATACCACACAAACTTGAAAAATTGTCTCGTGATATGATTTGCCGAGCAAACAACGCCGTCACAAAAAAGTATATCTACTCTTTCGTCTCTCCCAATATGCACTGAGTTTACCTGATGACGCTCTCTTGTCTGAATATTAAACAGGAAGTAAGGGATGAACATTTCATCCTGTTCGGAAAACTGTGGAGATGTGTGAACTGGACGATAGCCAGATCTATCTACTCACACTACGCGAGAAGAAAAATAATTAGTAAATAAAATTTCAGAGTTCAAACTGAAATGTTAGAAAAACTGAATTAAATTAAATAATCGGGGTGGCGAGTTCGAATTCCAGTTGAATTCATTGCATTCACTTACACGCAAATACCCTTGGAAAAGGTATTAATCAGTCTCTTCCCTCTACTTATGGGTTAAATAACAGGAGAGATTGGGTTCTATAGCCTTGGCTGGCAACCAGTCTACCGCAGAAAGCAATGGCAACTTACTGCGGAATAATCTTCTGCCCAGTCAGTCATGTCTCCTCAAGACATGATCACCCAAGCGTGTATCACTTATGGCACTTAACTGACTGGTATATTAACTTCTACTACTGTTCAGAAGATTCAGGAGGAGCATGAACCGGACAATAGCCAAACCTTTCTACTCCTATTGGGAAATAAGAAAATATTTACTGAATAAAAATTCACGATTTAATAAATTGACTAATCTATATATATAAAAGGCAAGATGTTTGTGTGTGTGTGTGTGTTTGTCTGTCTGTCTGTATGTATGACCTTTATACAAATCCACAATGTTTATCCGATTCTCACCAAACTTTACACCAATATTCTTTAAGCTTCCGGTCAGATAATGGGCTACTTATTCTTGCCGATTTCCCCCGATATTGGAAATCTATACCCCGATATCCTATCGGGTCTGATCAAAATGAGGTTTTCAGCCCTTTTATTTTGGTTTTTGCTTCGGGTTTTGCTCTAAGTAGGTATAATTCTAGTTCTTAATCTCAGCCATGATACCATTTACTTAGAGAATTTATTTAGCCTTCAGTATTCAGTTTGCGACGGAAAAATTGTTTGACATCGATACTGGAAATCAAAATTTGACTTACATCCATTCATTTTTCTTTCATTGCAAGGTTTCGCTTTGACTGGAAACAACTATTGCTTTTTAGTCTTTCGTGCCAAACTTCGAAGAGTCGGAGCTCCAGGACCATGAATTAGTTTTAAAGCTTTCATTACACCCGTGCAACACCGGGCTATACTGCTTGGTAGTGCATAAAATTTCAGAGCTCAGTCGTTGATTTTAGAAGTATAGGGTTCAAGTAGACGTTATAAGGAACTGTAAACCCAGCCCTAAACAGAAAACAAGTAGAAAGATTATACAAAGTACGAAATAAAAATCAACAGGAATTCATTAGTAGTTAGTTTGGTTAATGTTGATCGTCTTTTAAATCCATAGAAAAACAATCTCCAGAATTAGACAATGATTTATATTTAATAAAAAAGGAGAAAGACTACATAAGACGTAATCACTTGACACGCGATAAGCGTATATGGATAATTGAATGAAACCCAGTGAGGATATTGCTGCCATCGACTAGAGGATGACGAGGCATTGTCAACTACATTGACTGAATCGATTCGTTGACTGTAGCAACTGGTGCATTATCTCATCTTCTTTTTGGCTTCTTTCATTTACCAATTCGTTTGAGCGCTATGCATAATATCTATGATTCATTTTCAGAATAAATGAAATATATTAAATCATATTAAAAATATTTTCATTTTTATAATCTCTCGAAAACTCTTTTATGTGAATCTTATTGAATACTCTATAGCAATATTTCTGGTTCTTTTGAAAACGTTCGAGTGGTCGAATTTGCCACTACCTTGCATTTTATAGCTTATCGGTGCCTCCCACCAATTCTAAATTACTAGTGCCTGAAACCAGATCTCCCCTCTGACCTTAGGATGACAGCTCAGTGTGGAAGTAACTGAATTCTAGCATTTAATAACGCCAAACTGAAGCTAATAACCTTTTATCATCAGAGAGCAGACCCCCGAGTTTTCTCGTGTGATGAGTGGCTGTTCTCTCAATGTGGATCCTTGCCTGGAATGGTTGTCAGGACTCAGGTTCATCTCATGTCTCATGTGGAAGTCAGATATCGAATAGTTTGCTAAATATGCTGGAGAAATAGTCGGAAGAAATATTTGTACCACTTTGTGGTCCAGTGGACATCGGCACGGAACAAAAATTCTGAGAGCCGAGTTCGAATTCAATTTGAATTTGTTGCTTTTACTTACGCGGAAATCAATCATATCTTGTCCCTCCATATATGGGTTAAACAAAAGGACATATTGGGTTCTATAGCGTTGGTTGGCAATCAGTCTAGCATAAAAAGTTATGGCAATTTACTGCGGGAAAGTCATGCCCAGTCAGTCAAATTTCTTTCGAGACATGATCACCCAAACGTGTATCACATATGACACTTAACTGACTGACTGAAAAATCACAGAAAGTACCTGACTCCTTCTGCTTTGTTCTATCTTTACAAGAACCAGGCCCGAGCAATGTCTGCGGTGGAACTACCAATCCACACTTTATACCACTGGTGTAGTTCAAAATATTTGTCTCGTAGTCGATGCATAGTTTTCCACACGACACACACTTTTTTTTTTAAAGACGAGTCCTTACTCTCCTTTTATTTAACCATCGCTATTTACATGTTTGATTTTCGAGCAAACTACATCATTTTCTTGCAATAATCCAAGACTTCACAGCTAAGACCCAAAAGGCCACATATCTATATTCCCTTCATATTCCATTGGTAAGAACTCAGTTTAATCCTCAGTATTATTGCATTGTTTCACAGATTCCCGAGAGGAAATTTCCCCGAACACTACAGTCTTAAACTTGAAAAGATATTATGGGGAAACACACCTATTTCTCAGATAATGAACTCTCCCTCCTATATTAATGAGAGTTAACAGGAAGTTCTTGGGAAGTTCACAGGAGTTCTTTAGACTTCTATTGGAGTTCAGTAGAACTACTCGGCAGTTGATATTAGTCGGCAGTTAGCCGAATACTAAGGAGTCAGCTTTCAGTGGAAGATTACCAAGTTCCTAACATTTAGGGTACGTTAAGTCGATTAGCAACCGACATAGCACGATTATAACCTTCAGTGCGAAAACCACTACACAACAAAAGGTCAAGAGTTATCTATCCGACATATCCTCATAATGTTTGAGTTTGAGTTTTGTTTAATGACATATCAACACCTCTGTGGGTTATTTAATGCCAAAAAGGTGGGGGTTTAAGGTATTTTTTCAATGTTCAGTTATAGCAAGAAGGTTGACTTACTCAGACTTTAATGAATTGTTTTTTGTTTTTACTCTTTTTTATTAAAAAAAAAACTGGAAATGTCTTCTAGTTTTGTATTCAAAAATGTTTAGCTTAGAATAATTTTTTCCTTCAAAAATGTGTTATGCTAATATTTTCTTCAGAAATGTATTTTTAGTAATATGTTTTCTTCAAAAATGTATATTTTTCTATAAAAGTCTATTTTTATGTATATATTTTACATAAAAGTGAATCTTTATACTTTCATAGCGTTTTAACCCCAATTTGGGAGTTAGCTATTTGCCCATATCTGGGACCCAAACAGATGCTAACCCTCCGGATCAGGGTGGACCTGAGGACAACAGCAATTAAGAGGTGGTTCTATGCTCTTCACAATCTCCAATCACAGGCCTTGCTGCCGAATGCAGTTTACTGTCATGCCCAGGACCACCTCATAATGTGAACCTGTTCTTGTACATCTTTACAGTAATCTCGTACAGTATTCTACTTTCAATGGCTTCTCAGAAAACATACATAATAAGAAAGAAAGAAAGAATTATATAAATAAAGAAAGAAAAAAAGAAAAAGAAAGAGTAACGTTTACTCTCAGCAATAGAAAACCTTTTTCAATTTTGATTCTTATTTGATTTTGTACCCCCATTCATACTTATGATTGTTAGCAATATTTTGTCAAAATTGAAGAGTTTAAATATTTTTAGCCGTGGATCTCGAAAGGAGATTATGCAACTATTGTATTAAGAATTATGAGTCATCATAAAATAAAAATATTTTTTTTATTCGGTCGAGTTAGCTCGGGCATTCATGAGGCTATAACGCCAACCATCACGGTCCTACATCAACGTCAGAAGGTTATTCCGTGGCATAACATAGCTGGTAAATGTAGTTGGTTGCTGGGCGACTAATTCGCCTTGTTCCATGACTTGGTTTCCAGAACAGATGAACATTAACGAGTTCTTCGTTCGTCATCAGTATCCTGCAAACGCATTTTTCGTTCAAGTAAAGTCGGATATGGTGCCCTGGATATCGACTCGGAACGAGAAATCGGGGAGCTGAGTTCGAATTCCAGGTGAATTCCTTAAACGCAAATACCTTATGGGAAAGGTATTAATCTCTTTCCTCCAGTTATGAGTTAAATAACAGGACAGATTGGGTTCTATAGCCTTGGTCGGCAACCAGTCTACCGCAGAAAGCAATTGCAAACTACTGCGGGATAATCTTCTGCCAAGTCTTATTGTTACTTACACCATTTCAGAAAATTTGCTCTCTTTCGAGACATGATCGCCCAAGTGTATAAATATTGTGTTGTCCGGAAAGTTCATGCGAAGTTGTAGTCGTTCATGTTCCAACGTTAGAACACGTCAAATTTATCGACAGATATAATTTCCTTACATTTCCGATAAGAGCACACTTCGAACTATCGCTTGAAAAAAAAAAGGTTAAAGCTACTTAATTCTTGTCATGGGATGTGCGTTGTGGCGCAGTGGATATCGGTTCGGAACGATAAATCGGGGAACCGAGTTCGAATTCCAGTTGAATTCCTTGCATTCACTTAAACGCAAGTACACTATGGGAAAGGTATTAATCCGTCTCTTCCCTCCAGTTATGGGTTAAATAATAGGACAGATTGGGTTTTATAGCCTTGGCTGGCAACCAGTCTACCGCAGAAAGCAATGGCAACCTACTGCGGGATAATCTTCTGCCCAGTCAGTCATGTCTCTTTCGAGACATGATCGCCCAAGCGTGTATCACCTATGGCACTTAACTGACTGAATTCTTGTCAATTTTATATCCTAATGAAAATTAAAGGTTATGAGTTGCATTTTAGATAATTGATGTTTTTTTATTACCGTAAAGGCAAAAATGTCTCCCAAGCACCAAAAAAGATATGTGCTGTGTACGTGAAGATGCTTTAACTGACAGAACTCTCCGGAAGTGGTTCGCTAAGTCTAGAGTTGGTGATTGTATCCTTATTGATGAAGAACGCTGAGGCAAACCCCTTACCCCCACTTCAGTTGGCGATCGCAACAAGACATTGATTGAGAATAATCAGCATTATGAAACGCGGGAATTAGCAGAAACACTAAATTTATTAAAATACACCATTCATGAGCACTTAGTGATGCTTAGGTACTCAAATCGTTACGATGTTTCATTGCCGCATGACGTTTGTGAAAAGAATATTTTGGAGCATATATCTATGCATGATTTGCTGTTTAAACCCAATGAAAATGAACCCCTTTTCAATCAAATTGTGGCAGTTGATGGATTTTTTATAATAATGTTCAGCAAAAAAAGATCCTGAGGTAAGCGTTACGATCTAACTTTAGCCACCCCAAAGGCAGGTCTTCACCCTAAGCAAGTCATGCTGTGAGTCTGGTCTGATTAGAAAAAAATCCTGTCCTATGGGCTTCTGTGAAGTAACCAGTCATTTGATTCATAAAAGTACTGCTCACAGCCGGAAAAATTGAAGGAAGCAATTCAAGAAAAAAAAAAAGCACAGAATTAGCGAACAGGGAAAGTTTTGTTTTCCATCAGGATAATGCCAGACCTCATTTCTTCGGTGACCCAGGCAAAAATTGTTGTAACTTGGCTGGGATGTGTTATCGCACCCGAGGCATTCACGAGACATTGCTCCTTCGAATTTCCATTTATTCAGGTCCTTTCAAAATAATCTGTGGTAAATAGTGGTAAAAAATGTAATTCTTTGGGTGACTTAGAAAATCACCTTAATGAGTTCTTTGTCGAGAAACCAGCGAAATTCTAGGAATCTTTAAGTTGAAGGAAAAAGATCGTTCAAAAAATGTTTAAGATTTATTTGAAATTTCCGCTATAAATTTCACGCATTGAAATTAAAATGTTAATACCATTTGCTTCAATCAGTGAAATACCATACGAGACACACGGTTGGGTGATCATGTCTCGAAAGAGAGATGACTGATTAAACAAAAGATTTTCCCGCAGTCGGTTGCCATTACTTTCTGCGGTAGACTGGAAGCCAACCAAAGCTATAGAGCCAAAAGTGTTATGTTATTTAACTCATAGCTGGAGGGAAAACGGGTAAATACCTTTCCCAAAGGTATTTGCGAGTAAATAAAGGTTACGAATTCAACTGGAATTCGAACACGACTCTCCGATTTTTCGTTACAAGCCGATATCCACTGCACCGCAACTCACATCATTCGTTTAATGAGATCAGTTAAAAAAAAAGATCTTTGACAAAGTTGAAAAAACCTTTCGTATGACACGTTTCGTCGTTTAGTATAATTATTGGATTAAAATGGTATTTACGTTGATGCGACCAAGCATGCGTACGAAGGAAAAAAGACGCCGAAATTAGATCACATTTGACCGTTTATAAGCTCGATGATATGACCATTAATGTATTCCTTGAACCGAGATGAAGCTAAAGTTACTTTCCTAATTAAATATTTCCCATGCGTATAAAATGTAAAAATATATAGATATTTCCCATGGGTATAAAATAAAAATAATTTTTTTTAAGCCGCAACTGAAATACAAACGATAAAATTAGAAGATAAGTAAGGCGTTAAAAAATACCAGCTTTTTACTTACTTAGCTGCGGCTCTTTACATATCCAGTGTGGATTAAACTGTAATTAAATCCGTAAACCTGATCATAATCCCAGCACCCAGTTGAACACCTACAGTTTTTTTTTTACTTTTTAGCGCCTATTAAATAACGGAATTATATACAAGAAAATTTTTTGATTTGACTTTAACTGAGTTAAAACTTAATAAGTCACTTTTTTTTCCTTTCCAAATCTTTCACTTTTTCTTTTCTCCAATTGGAGTAGATAGACTAATCTATCGCCCAGTTCACACTCCACCCACGTCTTTTGAACAGGTGAAGAGGCTCATCCCTTGTTTCCTGTTTAGGATATGGTTCCCGGCCTTCTTTTTTTTTCCTATCATTCTACTCTTAAGTAGTCCCATGCGCATCAGTGGCGTCACCGCCTTGCTTGGGGTGATATGATTACCGCCTTGCTTGGGGTGATATGATTAAAATCATATCACCCCAAGCAAGGCGGTGACGCCACACATTCAATTAAACTTCAAACCCTATGACAACTTATGAGGAATCATTTAATCATCATCATTTATCCATCGCACCCAGATGGTGCATAAGGCAGCAACTTTTAGTTGCTGTTTCTGTTTTTTTACGGGGAAGGTTTGTTAGCCCTGCACCCAAACACCAAACCCCAAACCTGGAGGACCGGTGGACCATTCTTGGTCCTTACGTTTACAGCACCTGGTATTCCAAATAGTCACCGATTATGTACTGACCAGTCTTGATGTTGCTTAACTTCGGTGATCGGACGGGAACCGGTGTATTCAACACGATATAGCCGTAGACAATCATTTAATGCCGAAATATAATTATATTAAGAATATTCGTAAATTATTTTACAAAATGTATTCTTTTCAAATAATGTATTGCTAGTAATTGTTTAATTTTTTACAAAATAATTATTGCTTGTAATATTTTACTATGAAAATGTACTGCTGGTATTTTTACTATAAAATGTTCTATTTGCGGTTTCATAGTGTTTAAAACACTAGAACACCGGAAAATACATTTTAGAGTAAATGTTTCCCATAGTTGGGACTCTAACAGGTGCTACCACCCCGGGATAGAGTGGACCTGGAAACAACAGAAATTAATAGTTGGTTCAATGATCCTTAAAACCTCATATTATAACAAGGACTAGCTGTTTCTGTTTTCTGGTTCTTCCACACTTAGTAAACCCTTGTGTTTTAGTGGCTTTACTGCCTTGCTTGGGGTGAACTCGATTAAAAAATTCGTTTTCTTAAGACAATCCGTTTAAAATCAAATGTGAACTGCGAGACAGATTTGCATCCACACACGTGAATGACTGCACGTATGAAATTAAAATTAACAGCGATAAAAGATTAATTAAGGTCAAGAGAACAAAATGATAAAACTTTACAAATTATATTCACCTGTAGAAACATTTTTAAAATAATTAAGTAAAAGAGAAAATATTAATTAAGATTAATTAAGGTCATGAGAACAAAATGAAAGAAATTTAGAAATAATATTCACCTACAGAAACATTTTTAGAATAATTAAGTAAAAAAAAAAAAGATTAATTAAGGTCATGAGAACAAAATGATAAAACATTAGAAATAATATTTAGCTACATAAACATTTTTAAAATAATTAAGTAAAAGAGAAAAGATTAATTAAGATTAATTACGGTGATGAGAACAAAATGATACAACGTTACAAATAATATTCACCTACATAAACATTTTTAAAATAATTAAGTAAAAGAGGAAAGAAAGAAAGATGAAAAAATAAACAATTAAATTCAATCTGCATTCACGAACCTACGTGGAGAGCAGGTGGATGACAGAACGCGGATTGCATGGTGTTACAGGAGAAAGTGTGCTAAGAGCCACCAGAGATAGGGAGATGTGGAAGGCCATGATCGACTACGTCCTGAAAGGACAGGGCACATAGAAGAAGAAGAAGAAGAAGAAGAAGAAGAATGCTCTGCATAGCTTTGGAAGTAGAATTATCTATCAGCTCACATGCCATTACGTTCCATAGACTATGACTCTATATGAGTGAATAGAGATCAAACAGCAAACGAGAAAAAATGTGGATTTGAACGAACACATAAAGACATTTTAAAAACAAAAAATAAGTTATCTTTAATTTGGGTATATGAAATTTTATATGAGAGAAAAATTCCTTTTCTTAAGGGATTCCGCTAAAAGCCAAAGTGACCATTAAGAAAGAAAGAAAGTTGAAAAAATAAACAATTAAATTCAATCAGCATTCACGAACCTACGTGGAGAGCAACTTACCATTTGGTCAAATGTATCGTCTTTTGACGAGTGGTTTTCTACTGGATGGAAACTTGGCGCAACTGGAAATGTTTCCCAAACACTAGAGATAGGAGCAAAAATAAAGAGTTTCCAGAAAAAAGTGCTGCTTAGGATGTCATTACTCTAAACCAGCGTCGTCAACCCCCGGCCCGCGGGCCACATCCGGCCCTCGAGTGAATCTTGTCCGGCCCGCTACCTTACTCTGGACACGATATAAACATAGGTAAACCAAAAGTGACAGTTGATAGTCTGAATATATTCCGTCGAAATTAAAAAATACTTTTTCTTTTTACCTGGAGAATGTGTTTTACTTTTATTTTTTATTTTTAGGAATCGCGAAAATTAGCATACGGCCTCACTTTCACTTTTTCTGTGAAATTGCTTTCGTAAGCGGGCACTTTTAAATGAATATAAAATAGTTTTTCAAATGATCTTAATGAACTTTTTCTATACACATTTATGAAACATTTATTTTTAAGATGTAATATTTTTTAAGAAAATTCCCGTCAGATATTAAATTATATTGAATCCTTGCTTTCTTCAAACACAGAAAATTTATTCACATATTTAATAACATATTTCTCCTCCATGACACTGGAGCCATAGCTGTTTGTCCCTCTTCCATGACTCTACATAGCTTTTTGGCCCTCACTCTCCAAAAGGTTGCCAACCCCTGCTCGAGACGGAGAGGCGGAGAATATAAGTTTCATAGAAGTAGATATTTAGCTCTTAATAAATTAGGTCTTGCTAATTCTAACAAATTCTTTCCACCGTCCATTTACTCAATCTCATCACATATTATGAGTTATTTTCTCTGTCTTTCTTACCCTCAATCAATCTTGAGAGTTTCAAATTTTCCAAGCCTTCCTTCCTCATGATCTGCTCGGAAAATTGCAACTGGTGTTTAGGATATGTTTTCTTTTTGTTTCCATTTACTCTAAACCAGTTACTTACATATTTGGTGTCACAGGCATTATTCTGCAGACCCATTTTTCCGTTGCTTAAAAGATGTTTTTCTTCTTTGAGGAGACGGTCCAGCATTCACTGCCATACAGGAGGACAGATATTACGTAACAATTCAGTACTATTTCATTTGTTATTTGTCTATACTTCTGAGACGAGGTACTATTTACATGATTTACACTGTTAGTTCAAGTGACTTGTTCTAAAGAGTTGTGAGTTCAAAACGTGCCTTCTGTGGTGAACAAATAGTGAGCTGAGTTAAAGGGAGATAACTACATAACATCCAGAAGTGGAATCGCACATGGAATAAGAATGATATACCCTAGAGAATCAAATAAAGGGTTCGGTTCAAGATTCTTTTTATTTGTTTCTAACGAAGTTTTTCTGTCTCTTAATGCTCTACAGAAGGATGCTGCGGACATCATGGACCGAGCATGTGAGCAATGATGAGGTTTTGGAAAAGATGGAAACGAAAAGAAAATTGATATTGAGCATCAGGAAGAGACAATTTAAGTTCCTGGGACATGTAATGAGGAAGGAGGTTTTGCAAAGCCTGATACTCACTGGCCAGGTAGAGAGAAAAAGAGACAGAGGAAAGCAGCGGATAACATATTTGAAGGGCCTGAGCAGGTGGAGGACAGAACGCGGATTGCATGGTGTTACAGGAGAAAGTGTGCTAAGAGCCACCAGAGATAGGGAGATGTGGAAGGCCATGATCGACTACGTCCTTAAAGGACAGGGTACATAGAAGAAGAAGAAGAAGAAGAAGAAGAAGAAGAAGAAGAAGAAGAAGAAGAAGAAGAATGCTCTGCATAGCTTTGGAAGCAGAATTATCTATCAGCTCACATGCCATTAAGTTCCATAGACTATGACTCTATATGAGTGAATAGAGGTCAAACAACAAACGAGAAAAAATGTGGATTTGAACGATCACATAAAGACATTTTAAAAACAAAAAATAAGTTATCTTTAATTTGGGTATATAAAATTTTATATAAGAGAAAATTTCCTTTTCTTAAGCGATTCCGCTAAAAGCCAAAGTGACCATTAAGACAGATTTCCACACGCACGAATGCCAGCAAGTATAGAAAAAAATAATTCCTACAATTTTAGTAGCATTCTGTCACATTAAAAATGATCTATCTATCTATCTATCTATCTATCTATATATCTATCTATCTATCTACACGCACGCATTTATGTGTATGGATATATTACGTAAGTACGTATACATAGTTATATATAGGTATATATGTGTAATGAGTACAGAATGTATACATATATGCTTATATATATATATATATATATATATATATGCGTGTGATTTTACTCTCAGTGGGAATCTAACAGAATAGCAAATATACCACACAATCTGGAAAACTTGCGTTGTGACATGTTTTGCCGATCAAACAAAATCATTAAAAAAATAGATTTTCATTTTAAGTACATCCTCCCTTCTGTCTCGCTAAATATGAAATGAGTCAAAATAAATATCCGTTTTTCTGATGACGTTCTTTGAGCATGTTTTATATACTTGGCACATATGTATACATATATATATATATATATATATATATATATATTATGTTATTACAAAATAGTAGTCTATTTCAGAAACATAATTTTATTTATGAAAAATTAATTGTAGAAATGTTGAAAGTAGTAAAAATACGAGTCTTGAGTTTCTATGCACCTCTGCCATCGATCGACGAGATTATTTGTTTCTCGTTGATAAAAAGTTATTGGTTGTGATGCAACAAAATCTTTGAATGCTGATTCCATCTCCGATTTGGACTTAAAAATTTTACCATTTATAAATGTGCTTAAGTGCTTAAATAATGATAATCAGCGGCTGAAAGATCAGGAGAATGTGAAGAATGTGGTACACTCTCGTATCCTAAGTCTGTGAGTTTTTGCAACGACATTCTTGCAAAATATGGCTGTGCATTATCGTCGAGCAGAATTAGACCACGTCGATTCGCCAATGCCCTCTTCATTTTTAACAGACGTGCATGCATTTTAGTAAAATGATTGCAGTAAATATGTGCATTATGGCTTTGATTGGCTTCCAGAGAGCTGTAGTGGATAACACGAATTGAATACCACCAGACAGTCACCATAATCTTTTTCTGATGCCACTTTGGCTTTGGGAAATACTTGGGGAACTCATCACAATAAAGCCATTGACTTGATTATTTCTGGTTATCATGAAAGATCCACTTTTCATCAAAAGCGGCTATTCGGTCAAGAAAAAGATAGGTAGTGTTACGCTGAAAGAGCATCGAGCACACTCCAAAACTCTTAAGATCATGAAGAACGCATTAAATAAGTTTTTTTTACCTTGCCAATACTCTGCAAATTGCGTGGGACTGTTTCAGTGCCGACACCAAGCGTCTGAGAGACTTATATGACGCTTTGACGTGGTTTTGCTCAACAACTGCTTGTGATTGTTTTTTTAACGGCTGGGTAACCGTTCTTTACCTTCTTCATCTTCAAGGCTCCCATCCGTAGTACGGAATTTCTGGAATCACCTTCGTACTGTCCGATCAGTTTTGGACCCATCTCTCCCTACTTTGTTGATATTAGTAGAAGTTTGAGAAACATAATTAAGGGCTTCTATACTTCAAGATGTGCGTTGTGGTGCATTGGATATCGGCTCGGAACGAGAAATCGGGGAGCCGAGTTCGAATTCCTGTTGAATTCCTGGATTTCACTTACGCGCAAATACCCTTGGGAAAGGTATTAATCTGTCTCTTTCCTCCAGTTATTGGTTAAATAATAAGACAGATTGGATTCTATAGCCTTAGTTGGTAACCACTCTACCGCAGAAAGTAATGGCAACCTACTGCGGGATAATCTTCTGCCCAGTCAGTCATGTCTCTTTCGAGACATGATCGCCCAAGCGTGTATCACGCATGGCGCTTAACTGACTGATACTTCAAGAATATTTCTGTCTCAAAATAAATTAGAAATTATTAAAGAACGTACATTAATTACTATATATATCAAGATACTTCTAATATATACCGTGAATACTATGTTATAATGAATTTTCAGTGTACAACACTTCGAGCAGCCATTATTTTTTGTAACAACCTAATATATATACATATATATTTGTGTGGAGACAAAAAGAAAATAGGATCGTCTCTTTATATAACTGTTTTAAGTTACTCAAGATTAAAAGATAAAAGCAATTTGCTGACAATTCTTACATGCTTTTTTGTGTTTTTAATCATTTCACCCCAAGCAAAGCAGAACCGTCACTAGTTTGCAGGAAGCTGCAGTGAGATAAAAAAAAAAACAAAAAAAAAACATTGGGTACTGGGGTACTTGAAAAAAAGAATAATGACGAACGGAAATATATTAATACAATTGATGTTGCATTACAAGTAAACAGAGAGAGGCTCTAGAGGTGGCAAGTGCGAGAAAAGAAACTGGTGGAGTAGAAAAGGCGGTTATATTTAAATATTTAATCGGCAAAAGAGTGAGACCTAGACGCCTACTTAAGTTTATGTGCCCGAGGCACAAGAATAAAAAGCCAGTCAGAGCAATTCCCATGAAAATATGTGTAGAAAAGACAGAGGGAAGCACTTCGGTGATAAAATGACTGAAATCAAGATGCCAATTCAAGACCGATTATATTTCAGACCCTTTTTTGTATTTTGTCGAGAATCTATCACATAAAACTCAAATTGGGCATACTAAAAGCGTTACTGTCGTTTGATTGTGGGGAGCTCTATACATATGATTATGCATTGCAACACAGTGACAGGAATTGTCGGAAAAGCACAGAGAGATTGATTGATTGTTTTTTTATGGCTTATGAACCATTTACAGGTTAATTAAAACCAGAAAATATTGATGTACCGATGCAAGTCTTTCAGTATTTATATTATTCGGACTATTGTCCTAATCTTTGTTACCATTTGTACGACGTTTCGGCCGTTGTACGCTCCGGCCTTCTTCAGATGATAGGAATTTCGAACCGACCCCTTTATTACAATCACTGGGGAATTTCATTCTCATTACTTGCGTAAAGCCACGATTGGAAGTCATGAGATCTTCCTCTAACCCTGCAAGTTACTTGTTCACCACTGCTGTAGCCTGGTATTGAACTCACAACTTTAAGTCAAGCAGGAACTCACCAATGTCTATATCCTTAAGCACACATGGCCCAGTGGATATAGATATTGGTTAGTTCCTGACTTGACTCTGAAATACTACCTCAACTCAGAAATATAGACAAATACGATGCAAGTTTTACTAATTAACCCATAGCTGTGAGGTGAGAATAGTTTGCTTCATAAGTGAATAAAACGAACCCAACTCGAATTAGAACTCTGATCCGTTTTCAATTATAAGCAATAATCCATTGCATCACCTGCACATCCAAGCTTACAGCACCTGGTAGCTGGTCACGAATCTAGGTAGTGACAATGTTCGATGTTCCTTAAAATCTGTGACTGTATGAGAACCGGTGTTTCAACGTGATACGGCCGTCAGCCGAGCTATGAAAGAGAGGAAACGACAAACCTATAAAAAAAAAAAAAAAAAATTGAAAACTAAATTAAGTGTAATAAAAACCTTGTAAGTTATGTTATCTCTGTTTACCTCTGTCGATATATATTCTGGTAATTGCTAGCGAAGGCCATGCGTGTGTGAAATCAAGCATTTGGAAATTTAAATGTTTTTTTTTTAAATGTATGTGTTTAAGGTATTTTAATGTATTTGAAAGTGTTTTAATGCATTTTTTAAATGCATGTGTTTAAATGCATGTGTTTATTGTGCTTTGTAGTGCAGTGGATATTGAAATTATGCACTAAAATATAACACACACACACACACACACACACACACACACACACACACACACACATATATATATATATATATATATATATGTATGTATATCGAATAAAGGAATAGGGTTGTTCCAACGAGAGTAATTAGTATAAAATAAAAAGTGTGAGAAGCCGTGAACGTTTTCTTCAAAATATACATTTATTGTTTGGTATTCATACAAGTTATGGAGTATTAATTTGTCATGATTTGCGCTACACGTGTTTCGAGTCTAAAATTGACTCTCTTCAGGCGAACAAATTCGTTGTTTTACGTTTGGGTTTCTCTGAGTATCTGATCATTCTGTTTAAAGTTAATAGGAAGTACGTGAAAAATAAGAACAGTAAAAAATATATATACAAAAAAAGAGAAAGAAAAAAGAACAGTAAGAAAATAAAATAAAAAAGTATATAATAAAAAAAATTAAATTAGAATAATGTGAATTCAATGCTGTTTGAATCGTCTCTTTTCTCTGTCAGCATGTCCTAATGGGTTGACCAGTTAAATAAATAAACAAACAGATGAAAGAGTAAAGTGTTGTCTTAAGGCATTCTGGCTCCTCTTTATTATCTTATGGGTTTGGTGATATTTTGTGTCTTTGTGTTAGTGTGTGTGTGTGTGTGTGTGTGTGTGTGTGTGTGTGTGTGTGTGTGTGTGTGAGGGCCTCTTTTATTTATGTCCGTTTGTGTGTGTGGGTGTATTTTATTTATTGTGTGTATATGTATGCGTGTTTTTTATTGTGTGTATATGTATGCGTGTTTCTGTGTGTTTTTCGGTGTGTGTTAGTTGGATTGTATTCTGTGAGTGTGTGTCTATATGTGTCTTCGTGTGTGGGTGTTTTTATTTATTTATTTATTTAGTATGAATTGGATTTGCTTTTGAGATTGGTGTGTGTATTTTTTTATCTATGAGTATATGTATGCGTGTTTCTGTATGTTTTTCAGTGTGTTTGTTTTTTATGTTGTTTTGTTGAGCGAAGGTTTGTATTTTTTTATGAATCTTTCTTCCTGCATTAGCAGAATCTCATAATTAATATTTTGATAGATTGATTTGACTGAAAATAGGCCGTTACTGCATTCATGTAGATGTTTAAAGACATATAATTTCCTGTCATGTGATAATCTGATATTTCGCTTATGAAGTGAGAGACGATGATTTAAGCATTGTGTCGCTCCTATGTATATTTTTGTGCATCTGGCGCATTTTAGAGCGTAAATTACATTTTTCGAGTTGCAGCTTAGATTCGATTTTATTTCGAAGGTAGTTGCGTTTTCTAACTGGAAATATTTTCCTTCTATTATTATTTTGCAAATCCCACATCTTTTTTTGTTGCATTTTGTGACCCCCTGTGTTGTGTGTTGTTATTCAAATTTTGATGAGATGAGGATGTCTTTTAAATTTTGGGGCTGGCGTTTGCTATTGATTATTTTGGTTGTCTCTAAGATTTCTTTTATTTTTTCATTGTTGTTTAGTAATTCTATGTGGGTTTTAATCCTAGTGAATAATTCCGGATTGTTTTTGTTGTGAGTGGAGACGTATGCTAGTATGTTTTCGTTTTTTTCTATTTTTTTCTGTTGTTTTTTCGTGTTCCGTAGTGATTCTAATGGTATCTTTTTTGCTAGTTGGAAACCCTTCTCTATTAGTGGTGTGGGATATCTTCTCATTTTTAATGTTTTTCGTAATTCCTCTAGGCGTATTTTGCGTAGGGTTTCGTCACTCACTATCGTGCAAATTCGTCGTGCTAGGGAATAGGGGATGGATTTTAGGCAACTTTTTGGATGGTGATTCCTGAAGTGGAGGTATTGTTGGGTGTCTGTGGGTTTGTGGTAAATGTCTGTGATGATGTGGTTGCTCTCGTTTTTTATTATTATTATGTCTAGAAAAGCTAATTCTTTATAGCTATATTCTAGTGTGAACTTAATTTTGGGGTGTAGTTGTTGCAGTGTGTTGTGCAGTTCGTTAATATTTTTTTTTTTTTTTTTTTTTTTTTTAATCATTTCACCCCGAGCAAGGCAGAAACGCCACTGATGTGCAGGGGGTTACATAAGTGTAGAAAGATTAATTAGAAAAGAGTGAGGAGTACAAGCTAGTTAGAAAGGAACAATAGAAAACTGAGAAAGCAGGTGCAATGACAGGTACATGGGCGGAGAGAAAGGGAAGCTTATACAGGGGAGGGGAGAGAGAGCTAGAGGCCAGTGGTTAGTAGGTGAGTATTAACTTTGCTTTTAAATTTCTGGAGGTCGTAGCCGTCAGGAAAGCAAGAATACGGGAGTGAGTTCCACAGGCGGGAAGTGCGAGAGAGGAAGCTGCAGGAGTAGAATTGTCGTCTGCGTTTGGCTAACCTGACTGTGAATGGGTGGGACCCAGTTGCCAGTCTGGTTGAACGGGTAAACACCTGTTGAGGAGGCATCAGTGACTTAAGCTCATCCGAGCAGAAGCCATGAAAGTATTTATAGAAGAGACAAAGGGAGGCCACATTTCGACGATGGGAAAGTGGCTGCAGACGAGTCGCCAGATCAGTACCTATCACATTACAGACTCTCCTTTGGAGCTTGTCAAGAACACTGAGGAGAACGGCAGGGGCACCTGACCATAAATGGCAGCAGTACTCCATGCACGGACGGATGGTTGACTTGTATATATGCAGGATGGATTCAGGTGGAAAAAACATCCTGGATCGACATAGTGACCCAATCTTCTTAGCAGTAGATTTTGCTATGGATTCAATATAGTGCTTCCATTTGAGGTCTGAGGACAGGGTAAGTCCGAGGAGGCGTAGTGTATTACTCTCCGGGAGAATCATCTGGTCCATGCTTATGGGAGGCAGAAGAGGTTGCCTGTAATGGTTGACAGACAACAGCTTGGTCTTAGAGGAATTAAAGTTGACAAGCCACTTCTTGCCCCAGTTCACCACAGAGTGTAGATCCCGCTCAAGGTCAGCAGCGAGATTATGTCTGTCCGCCACGACAGGTTTCTTACTGGAGCGGGAGTATATTGTAGTGTCATCTGCGTAGATGCCTACTTGGGACCTGATCTCATCTGGGAGGTCGTTGATGAAAATAAGGAAGAGCGTTGGGCCCAGGATAGAGCCTTGTGGGACACCAGCATTCGTGCTGTAGGACGAAGAGGCACGCCCATTCAGAACGACCTTCATTTTGCGGTTATTTAAGAAAGATTGGATTAGGTCAAGCAGGCGACCGGTAATACCATAACCGCGTAGTTTGCATAGGAGGCCAGGGTGCCAAACCCTGTCGAAAGCCTTGGAGATATCCAGAGCAACCGCGCGAGCCTCGTCAGACTCATCAAGGGCCTGTAGCATGTACTCCGTTACAGTAGTTAGCAGGTCGGCTGTGGACCTGTCAAATCGGAATCCATATTGCCTGTCGGAGAACAGCTTGTGGGCGGTGAGATGATGAACTATTTCAGCATTTATTATAGCCTCGAACACTTTCCCGAATATTGGTAGGAGACTGATAGGGCGATAGTTGGATGGGTCCGAGGGTTCACCACAATTCTTAAAGACAGGAACGACTGAGGAGAATTTCCAGCATGCAGGAAAGCAGGAAGCAGAAAGGCAGTAGTTAAACAGTTTAGAGAGGACAGGGGAAAGTTCAGGGGCACACCTCTTAAGGACTATCACCGGGATTCCATGGTTTCCAAAGAATAAAACAGTCATCCAGGAATCTTTTCCACGATTTTGTGAATTCTGTGTTTATATTTTCCCCATATTTATATCCTATTTGGGTGTATAGGTCTTCTTCTAGATATGCTAGGGTGAATGTTGCGTATTTAGGTGCCATTTTTGTTCCCATCGCGGTGCCTATCATTTGTATATAATTCTTGTTGTCAAATTGAAAGGAATTGTTATGTAAAATTATGTCTATACTTTGTAGAATGAATTCCTTTGAGAAGCGTGTGGGATGTATTTTTGGATGTTTTTCTATGCAAAATGAAATTGCTTGTTTTCCTAGTTCGTGGGGTATGTTACTGTACAGGATGTTAACGTCAAAAGTTGCTAAGAGCGTATTAGGGTTTACTTCTTTGGTAGGAAATTTAAGAAATTGTATGCTATCTCTGATGTAACTTTTTGTTTTAGTGGTGTTAGGTTGTAATAATTTGTTTATTAGATTGCTCAGTCTGCTTGTTGGGCAGACTGGTCCCACTACAATTGGTCTGAATTTGAGGTCTTTAGGGTTTGGGGTGTGGATGTATTCCGAGTTTTGTTCCTGGATAGCTGTCTTTATTACGTTTGATTTGTGTACCTTTGTAAGTCCGTAAAAATTACTAGTTTTTGAAATGAATTCTGTAAGGAAATCTTTTTCTTTTTTCGTTAACATTCTATTGTGTGTAAGGCAGAGCTTTTTTTTTATTTTTGATGTAACTTTTGTATCTATATTTTGGTTGATTTCTTTGTAGTTGTTTTCGTCTCCTAGTATGTTTAGAATGTTTGTTTGGTAATAGTTTTTGTTCATGATAACTACAGCCCCGCTGTTATCTGCTTCCTTTATTATTATGTCATTGTTATTGCGGATGTTTTCTAGTGCTAGACTTTGTTTGTGTGTGAGATTGGTATGGGTGTTGTGTTTGTTGTTAAAGCCTGTATCCCAGATTCTTTCAAAGAATGTGTTCATTTCGTTAGAATTATAGTTTTTGTTAGGGCAATATTTGGATTTATTTTTTACTATTGAGTTGTCGGTAGTGTTATTTTTGCTATGTAATATTTCGAGAAGTCCAAATTTTCGTTCGAACTCTTTGAGATCTTTCTTTAAGTCTGTGATGTTCTGTTTGGGGGTGGGGAAGAATTTTAGACCTAATTTCAGAATGTTTATTTCTTCTTCTTTTAAAGAGTACGAGGAAAGATTGATTAGAATGGGTTTTGCATTTTTTGTATTATATATATATATATATATATATATATATATATATATATATATATATATACTAGCAGTATAACCCGGCGTTGCTCGGGTGTAATGAAATCTTTATAACTAATCCATGGTCCTGGAGCTCTGACTCAGCCTAAAGAATATTTGTGTGAATTTTGGTGAGAATCGGATAAAAATTGTGGATTTGAATAAAGGACATACAGGCAGATAAACGGGGACACACACAAACAAACATCTTGCCTTATATATATATATATATATATATATATATATATATATATATATATATATTAAAACTAATCCATGGTCCTGGAGCTCAGACTCTTTGGACGTTTGCACGAAAGACTAAAAAGCTATAGTTGTTTCCAGTTAAAGTGAAACCGTAGACTGAAAGAAAAATGAATGCATGTAAGTCAAATTTTGATTTCCTGGTATCGATATCAAATAAGTCTTTGTTCGTCGTAAACTGAATTTTGAAGGCTGAATATGTCCTCTGAGTAAATGATATCATGGCTGAGACTAAGAACTACAATTATATCTATTTAGAGCCAAACCCGAAGCAAAAACTAATATAAAGGGGCTGAAAAAATACAGACATACAGGCAGATAAACAGACACACACACAAGCGTCTTGCCTTATATATATATATATATATATATATATATATATATATATTATCGATTTTTTGCACTATTGTAAGAACTGCAACTTTGAAACCTCGGAATATCGTTTCTTATGTCTTTGTCTATGAGTGTATCAAATTTGATTAAAATCACACCACTCCTTCTATAACCCGATTTTTTCGATTATCGACTTTCGATATTTATCGGGGGTACCTCGACACAAAACCTAGCTAAGAACACTCGCAGACGCTTATAGTACAACTGTGTAAATTTTCAAGAAAATCGGTTCACCCATTTCGGAATCTATAGGTAACGGACACACACACATAGACACATACACACACAGACAAAGTTCCATTTATAAATAAGTTTAGATAAAAGTGAACATTTAAGTCAACACTCAGAGGCGACAGACTGTTTCATGCTAGGCGCAATCATCAGGTTTAATGACTGCTGCTAGCATGAAACAGTCTGTCGCTTCTGAATTTTGACTTCAATGTTCACTCTTTTATATTTACATGCGCTCTATCTCTGATATTGAGCACTTTATCCTATAAATATAGCATGCCTTAAAATTATATATATATATTCGGCTTTTCGATTTCTCATTTTGAGCCGATAACTATTGCACCTCAACGCAAACTTAACTAACAGATGTTTATTTATGAATGTGTAAAATTTTGTTTTTATTTTTCTAATCAGGCATGAATTTTGCAATGATCTAATATTTAAAATGTAAATCTAAATTAAAAATTGAAAAAAATATTAAACATTAATATGCAGTTGCGAAATATTTGAAAGTAACGCTTAGAAATGTGTAGTTAGCCTCATGGTATGGTCACGGAAAATGGAATCAACAATATAAGTTAAAGTTCCCGCTTAATGTTTTGAGTTCACTTCTGCACAAACACCTGTGGAAAAAGCATGAATCATTATCTATTTCACCGGGCTATTGATTAAATAACAAAGTAAACTTGACTTTCTAGACTTGAGTGGAAGCGAGTCTATGAGAAAAAGAGATAAATAAAAATAAAAAAGGCAACGGGAAATCATACCAGTTTCTCTCACATTAACTCATAATAATTTCTAGATAATAAAACAATAGAAAATGTGGAGAACCGTAATCGTCACCGTTCCAAAGGAATATGTTATAAAAAAGAAGTATAAAAAATGTGAAAATCCTAAAAGCCATTTTTCAAGATAGACTGTCTTAGAATATATAACTTAAATTCGAACCTCAGTCTCTGGGAAGGAATATGAATAAAAATATACCTTAGCCACCTAGCAGGTAACTAACTTAAACAAGCCAATAGGAGAAAGATTGCTCTGCGCCAACTTTTCACGTAAGGAAATTCGCTATGTCAGCCTGACTTGAAAATCAGTTTTTGAAATTGTGGTTGTTAATAATTAGGTTCGAACATTTACATTAGAACATTTTGGAGCCAGTGGCAAAAATCAATTACCTCAGAAAGTGAAAAAAGTCTTAGAAATTATTTTAAGAATTTTTTTAAACGAAAGAAGACAAGCCCTTTATGCATTAGGTGCTAAATTAACCACTCACATTCTAATCCGGGCCCCTGGATGGTGCTATGTATTATTTTGCGTTTATCTAGGAACGGCAGATTTGGCCAAATAAAGAGAAAAAAATGTCTATTTTATTAAAAAAAAAATTATTAATATCGATATCAATCGAAAAAAATCGGAATAATAAAAAATTAATTTCGGTATTTACCTCCTCGTATTTACCTCCTCGTATTTACCTCCTCGTATTTACTTCCTCGTATTTACCTCCTCGTATTTACCTCCTCGTATTTACTTCCTCGTATTTACCTCCTCGTATTTACTTCCTCGTATTTACCTCCTCGTATTTACCTCCTCGTATTTACCTCCTCGTATTTACTTCCTCGTATTTACCTCCTCGTATTTACCTCCTCGTATCCTCGTGAGAAAGTGTTCAACTAATAAATACAGATAACCATTAAGATTAATTCCATTCATAATTAAGAGAAGAAAGAGATAAGCTAATATATCGTCGGTAGATTGAGTTGTGGCGTGTAATGATCGAATAATGGAGACCTATACTTGCAATTTTCCAGTCGATTAATGACTCCACGTATCCTTGTGTCGCACTAAGCTCAACTTATCAATGCAGATATTTATCAAGACTAACTTCAACCGGCAAAAAAGACAAATAAAAGTAATTTTAGGAGGGTTTTTTCGCAATTATCTCCCCTGTTACTTTCGACTTAGGCTCAATCATCAATCATGGCCACGGTGATGTTAAGAAAGGAGAATTTCGGATATCACGTATGTTCATAAGTTCTTATAAATTATCATTTTTTTTAGTTGAATCACGATCATGAGTTCCGTGACTCCTGTGAATCGTAGGGGCACCATAGTACTGCAATTACGATTGCAGTATTGTGGTGTATCTTTGTCTATCTTAAGCAATATAGACTGACGGAACCTAACGCTCAACAGGCTGATTTTTAATTCAGATTTTTTCTCCTAGACTGGTTGACAGCCAAGGCTGTAGAACCCAATTCGTCCTGCTATTTACCGAGAGTTAGTGGGTAGAGAAGAGATGGATTTATAATTTTCACAAGAGTATTGCGTATCACGTAAGTGAATGTAATGGATTCGACTGGAACTCGAACTCGGCTGTCCGAGTCTTCAATCCGAGTCGTTATCCATTATTCTAAGATGGCTCCACTGGTCAAAATACAAGAGACTTAAAAAATACAACCTTCCCTTTTGAGTTATCATTTGAATATTTTTGTTAATTCATTAAAGACGTAGGAGATCATGGCTCTACACGTTATCCGCTTCGCTATCTAAGAATTGCTATGACTTCTTCGGAAAGCTAGTGCTTTTCTTGTTACCTTCTGCACGGTTTCAAATTTCCACTAGTCCTTCTCCAGAAGTGGTTATTACCTAAGGCTAGAGAGCATAGTCTGCTTTGCTATTTGACCTATAGCTAGGCTGTGAAGATAGATGAAAATTCAGTAGTGTATTTTCCATGAGCATTTCTGCTAAATTGAATGCGACAGTTTTGAATTTAAACAAGGCTTGTCGATCCCACAATCGGCGCTGTGTGCCTATAGGCTACCTGGACCGGAACGAATAGAAGGCGATAAATATTGATTCGCCATTTCAGAATTGAAAAATAGCGATGATAGTAAGGCGTTTACTAGAGCAGGATAATTCACGAACTCATCTCACGGGACAAAGTAGTATGTTCGATTATCTCTTCGTTCTCTAATTCTGTTGCTTTGTGTCAGACCAGTGTAAACTCAGGGAATATTCACAATAATGGTGATTACAGTAAGAACGGTAACGCTGACCCCCCCCCCCAAAAAAAAAAGGTCAAATACAGATCCTTTTCGTTTTTCGGGAATATTGACATTGATTAAATCCTGGCGCTCCAGATTCAATTCGGAAATCAAATGAAATAAAGTGATTTTCTCTTCTATACCGCAGCAGTTGTTATCATGTTCCCTTAAATGGCTAGGGAATTCCAAGTATAAGTCTCCATTATTCGATCATTACATGCTGCAACTCAATCTGCCGACGAGTCACTGATACATTAGCCGAAGGCTTAGCTCGGTCAATATTGTCCCCGACTAACTCGACAGCTGCTTTAAACATGTTAGATTAATCGTTTATAAATTTCATTTTGTCAATAGAAATTAAACTTAGGTCAGCGGTTAACTAGTAACGATGTGTGTAACCAGGGTTGGTCTATTTAGGCTTTTGAAACACTAGCTGTTTCCATGGTAGTTTGGCGTGGGTCTTTTGATTAGATTATTCAGCACATGTAATTAATCATAGTTTCTGCCAGTATTGGTTCATCAGAAAGTTAACAGGAGTTGTGAACTACCGCTTGGACGATTAAGAACGCATAAGCAGAGACAAGTTGTGATTTTAATGATTGTTCAGAGGTCTTGGTTTTAGATAAGCTCGAATACACGAATCGTTTGCTGGTAATTACTATCAACAACTTCTTTATATTCTTTGTCCCATCCAGATGTTGGCGATCATGGTTCTCCTCATTTATTCGTCATTCTTTAGGTCTTAATAAATTTTCTCTCTATGTTAGATATCCGCAGCAAGGCCTCTGATTAGGAGGTTGCGAGGAGCATGGAACCACCTCTTAATTGCTGTTGTTCTCAGGTCCATCCTGATTCGGGGTGGTAGCATCTGTTAGGATCCCAACTATGGGAAAATAGTTAACCTCCAAAATTGGGTCAAAACACTATGAAAGTTTTAAAATATACCCTTATATATATATATATATATATATATATATATATATATATATATATATATATATTATAATATATTATATATATATATTATAATCATATCGTCCCAAGCAAGGCATTTTACTGCCACTGCGTTGCAGGGGGTTACATAGGAAGAAAGTTATGAGAAAGAGTGACAGGTTATAGGGAGTATCAGGAAGTGTGTAATAGAATGGTGAGAATACTGATGAGAGTGGCGTGGACGAAGAAAAGAGCATGAGAGAAAGGATATACATAAAAATAGACTTTTATTGGAAAATATACATTTTTGAAGAAAAAAATTACCATAAGACATATTTGAAAAAAAAAAAGAAGATATTCTCAGCAAAACATTTTTGAATACAAAACTAGAAGACATTTTCAGTTTTCTCAAATAAAAATGAATAAAAGCAAAAAAAAAAAAATCATTAAAATCTGACAACATCAACCTTCTCACTGTAACCGAACATCTCTTGCTCCTTTCTAACTGGTTCGTCTTTCTCTTTACTTTCCTACTACCTAATCTTTTTACTCTTATGTAACCCCTTGAACATCAGTGGCGTTACAGACTTGGTTGGGGTGAAACGATTAAACAAATTAATAAAAATACCTTAAAACCCCAACTTTTTGGCATTAAATAAAACACAGAGGTTGATATGCCGTTAAACAAATCCCAAACTCAAACTATTTGTTAATTCTAAACCTTGTTTCACCATATATTTACTCAAGCTTACTAAGCATGTTTTGCGTTGTTTTCTTCGGTCCCTGCTGTCTGCAGCCTGTCTTGTGAGTCTCAGACTTTTTAAGCTCTCTTTCCTCATTATGCGCCCTAGGAATTTCAACTGATTTTAAGTATAAGTTCTATTTTTGTTTAAAAGGCGCTTATAACTTAAAATCAGAAAAAGACAATCAAAATTTCTTGGACACGGAAGGAAGAAAGAAAATTTTGAATATTTAATACTTAAAGATGATATTGAATGCAAAATATCTTTACTTATGAGTCCGAGAAATTTTGATTGTCGCTTTCTGATTTGAAGTGTAAGCACCCTTTTTGTTTCTATATCCTTTAAAACATCCAAAGTAATATCGGAAATAGCTAAATATTTAATCTACGAAACAAGCTAAAACAATACGCTACTAAGCTTTGTTATGAGCTCATAACAAAGAAAGACTTAATACGTAAGAAACACATAAGGTTGTTAAATTTATCTAAGAAACCAATGACATGCTTCTTTACTATTTCCATTTGAGACCGGATACAAAACCATTGAAGGGAAGCAGTTAATGGGAACGTAAGACACGGTGATTTGGGCACCTAGAGGTGGTGTAAGGGTTAACAAGCTTGTCTCGCTAGAATCATTACAATTGAGTAGTTAGAATTTTCAGCTGTTTCTTCCCGAGGTTAAGCATGATTTTTTGTTGCCGTTGTCTTTGAATCTTCGTTGTTGCTCGCATGTTCAGTCCATGCTATTCTCAGAATCCTTCTGTAGAACCCCACTGCTGTTGCAAGCCTCTTCTTTTTCTGCAATTAGAATTCAATGTTATATAAGAGGATTGATACTATTTTTTTTTAATCATTTCACCCCGAGCAAGGCGGAAACGCTACTGATGTGCAGGGGGCTACATAAATGTAAAAAAGATTAATTAGAAAAGAGTGAGGAGTACAAACTAGTTAGAAATAAACAATAGAAAGCTGAGAAAGCAGGTGCGATGACAGATACATAGGTGGAGAGAAGGGAAGGTTATACAGGGGTGGAGAGAGAGCTAGAGGCCAGTGGTTAGTAGATGAGTATTGACTTTATAACATTTCAGTTCTCTTTTCTTAGCTTCTAACGATATTTTTCCCGTTTCTTAATACTTTTTTCAGCTTCTGAAACGCATCTATCTGAACGCGTCTTTTTAGTTTTGTGTTGCTCTTTCCGTCTTCTGTTAATGCAGATATCTATAGCTTTGTGCCTGCTTGATTTTGGTATCGCAAATTAGTAGTTTGCATGTTGTGTTGCTGTTTTTGCTAACAACTATGCATTTCGGCATCTTTCCACTGATACATAATCCTTTCTTCTCGCTCTCTTCACAATATTTTCTGTTCTTGCAGTTCCCTTTCTGTGCTTGCTATCAAACACCGTGCCATCTGCATGTCTTATGTTGCTAAGATTGTGGTAACCAATAATGAATCCTGGTAGAACTTCTAAATCTCTCGGAACGGCCTCGCCTTATAAAATAGATGAAAAGGTGTGGTGAAAAGACGCATCCTTGTCGCATACATCTTTATATTTTTCTATATTTACTTAACTTTTTTCATATCCGTATACATGTTGTTTGCTATCACTATGTATTATGGACTATTCTAAAATCCTTCCAATATATGTCGAGACTTCGTAGCAGTTTGGAGAAATCACCGTTGGTAGAACGTTGAAGATGAGAGCAAAATGTAAAAGGCTTGTAAAAATGCTGGAGAATATTTCAAAGAAAAGCTTGTGTGAATAAGGAAAGAAAGCATGGAAACATATCTAAACTTATTTATAAATGGAACTTTGTCTTTGTTTGTGTGTGTGTGTGTGTGTGTGTGTGTGTGTGTGTGTGTGTCCGTTATCGGCTGAACCGATTTTCTTGAAAATTTACACAGTTGTAATATAAGCGTCTGCGAGTGTTCTTAGCTAGGTTTTGTGTCGAGATACCCCAGATAAATATCGAAAATCGATAATCGAAAAAGTCGGGTTATAGAAGGAATGGTCCGATTTTAATCAAATTCGATACACTCATAGACAAAGATATAAGAAACGATATTCAGAAGTTTCAAGTTTGCAGTTCTTACAATAGTGCAGAAAATCGATAATATATATGTATATATATATATATGTATATATATATATATATATATATATATATATATATATAAGGCAAGATGTTTGTGTCTGTGTCTGTTTATCTGCCTGTATGTCTGTATTTTTTCAGCCCTTTTATTTTAGTTTTTGCTTCGGGTTTGGCTCTAAATAGGTATAATTGTAGTTCTTAGTCTCAGCCATGATACCATTTACTCAGAGGACTTATTTAGTCTTCAAAATTCAATTTACGACGAAAAAACATATTTGATATCGATACCAGGAAATGAAAATTTGCCTTAGATCTATTTATTTTTCTTTCAGTCTACGGTTTCGCTCCAATCTTCTCAATGTTTTTTTTTTCTATTGGAGTAGATAGATCTACCTATCGCCCCGGTTCACACTCAACCCACATCTATTGAACAGGTTAAGAGGCTCATCCCTTGTTCCCTGTTTAGGATGTGGTTTCCGGCTTTCTCTTTTCCAATCTTTTCACTATTACGTAACCTCCTGCACATCAGTGGCGTTACCGCCTTGCTCGGGGTGATACAATTAAAAAAAGAAACAAAAAACTATTGCGTTTTAGTCTTTCGTGCCAACGTCCAAAGAGTCTGAGCTGCAGGGCCATGGATTAGTTTTAAAGCTTTCATTACACCCGAGCAACACCGGGCTATACTGCTAGTATAAAGATAAACACAGATTGGCTGAATAATTATAAACCCCGCCCAGTTTTATACATGACAGAACATGAAAGGAGCATTGTCTTCCAGGAAGATGCATTGCACAACTATTTCTTACATATAGAGGCTAAAAATATTTAAAAATATGAAATTATTGACTGGATTTGTATTAAATGCATGATGACATTACTGAGAACTATAATTCTAATGCTTAAAATAATTGCACCACTCTTTTTCCAATCTTTCCCTCTGAATCTATCCTGCACATATATAAATCTACCATCCGCCCGTTTATTGAATACTGCTGCCACATCTGGTCGGGTGCCCCTGCTATTCTTTTCGGGGTTCTTGACAAAATACAACGGAGAATCTGTAATGTGATCGATACCAGCTTGGCAGACCGGCTGCAGTCACTCTCTCACCGGCGTGACTTGGCTTCCCTGTGCCTCTTCTATAAATACTTTCACGGCTTCTGCTCTGATGAACTTAGATCACTGGTGCCCCCTAGGTACGAATTTGCACGAAATACTAGATTAGCAACTATGTCCCACATTTTATAGTGAAACCGATAAAATGTAACTGCAATTTCTACTCCAACAGCTTCTTTACTCACATTTCCCGCCTCTGGAATTCCCTTCCACATACTCGCTTCCCCGACAGCTACAATCTCCAGGAGTTTAAATGTAAGGTCAATAGACACCTCCAACACACTAACTCGCATCCATTCTCTCAAACACTCTTCCCATATACATCCTTACCCGTCTATCACCCTCCTTCTGACATTTCTTATATCTAACCACTCTTTCTCACCACATTCTCCTATGTAACCCCCTGTGCAATAGTGGCAGTGGAATGCCTTGTTTGGGGTGAAACGATAAAAAAAATCGTGTCGATTGAATATTTCTAAACATTTTAGCTATCTCTTCCTGATGTTAAGCATGATTTTTGTTTAGTTGTCTTTGAATCTTCGTTGTTGCTCGCATGTTCCGTGCATGCTATTCCCAGAATCCTTCTGTAGAACCCTATTGCTGTTGCCAGCCTCTTCTTTTCTTGTAATTAGAATTCAGTGTTATATAGGAGGACTGATAATATATAACATTTCAGTATTCTTTTCTCGTTTTCTCTTTCCTATAACCAATGTAACACTTTATGCATCACCAATAATTGCTGTGGAGAAAATTGTCTTTGTTAATCTGATCTTAGGACTGTTGTTTCTTTTGGTACTGTTTCAGCCAATAATCGTAATACTCTACATAGTTTATCTCTGTTTGTAAAATGAGCTTCATCAAATATTATTTTCTTGATTACATATTTACCGTTACTAATTTGATCATTTAAAGTAGCTAAGATATTTTTCTTGCGCGTGACTCACCGCTTACGAAAGAAAGTAGACATACTAGTATTTATAAACAGATTTTAAAAGATTAATAACAACGAATGATCTGTAAGAAAAATTATCGACTAATGATGCAGCCTCTCCCAGTACAAGTATTCTATCAAATAATGAAACAGTTATTTTTCGCCTGAAGTATATACAGTTTACTTGGCCAATCATACGCCATAATATTTATGATGGTGTCTGTTGCTAAATTTAGAGAAATGTACTGACTATCTCCAGCAAACAGTATTAGAACTAAACTGAGCAATTACTGATAGTTTTCACATTAATGAAATTCAGAATTTTTAATCAGTGACGTTGATAAATCAAATGCTGGCCATCGACGAGACGTATGAATCTAAACAAAAGCTGTATTTGTCAATATGTTGGTAACTTTTCCCAACCAGGTCTTCTCATTTTATTGGCATTCTTAAGTTCTGTAGAATTTCTTTCAAATGCTGAACGAAAAAAATGTTTATGCATTAAGATAGATAAAACGATGTCAGAAGTGTAGGTTTGTTATATGTATCATATTTTACACACGTAAATAATATTTTTGTCTCCTTATTGAAGTGTCCTTTCTGTGATTGCTATCAAACACCGTGCCATCTGCATGTCTTATGTTGCTAAGATTCTGGTAACTCATAATTAATCCTGGTAGAACATCTTATTCTCTCGGAACAGCCTTGCCGTATAAGATAGATGAAAAGGTGTGATGAAAAGACGCATCCTTGTCGTCTACATCTTTTTATTTTTGTATATTTACTGAACTCATTTCCTATCGGACTGTATGTTGTTTGCTGCCAGTATATATTCTGGACTATAATATTCCTTGTTGTTTCATTTTTTTTTCTTTACAGAAATGATTACATTCACATCAAATCGACACACCGGTTCCCATACAATTATATAGAAAAAGCAGCGTCAAGCTTGGTCAGTGCCTAGGTGGGTGGCCACTCGGGAATACCAGGAGTTGTAAGCTCGAATGTGAGAGTGAAATAATGAATGATAATTTAGAATTGCTAATCAGAGAGCCGAGTTCTAATCTCGGTTGGGTTCATTATATTCACTTACGCACAAATTGTCTTGTGAAAGGTACGAACCAACCTACTCTCTCACTAGCAATGGCTTGATTAATATGACATATATCACTAACAAAATACTTTTTGGATTTAAATCACTTGCAAAGGTATGATAATCCGAAGCAGACGAAGCAATCATTTAATCTTTTAAGAACAATTTAAATACATGGTCAGTCACTTAATTGTCATACGCTTGGATGATCATGTCACTTACGAGATGTAACTGACTAGGTAGAATATATCCTGCAGTAGGTTGCAATTACTTTCTACAGTAGACCGGTTGCCAACCAAGGCTATAGACCCCAATCTCTCCTGCTATTCAACCAACAGCTGGAGGGAGGAGATATTAATTAATACATTTCCCAGGGGTATTTGTTCGTAAATGAATAAAACGAATTCGACTGGAATTCGAACTCGGTTCTCGTTTCGAATCGATGTCCATTACACTACAACGTAGGGCACCTCGTGGTGATGTAATGTTTAGCAATCATGTCTCGCTAGAATCATTACAAATGAGTAGTGAGTTCGATCCTCACTGTGAGTCTCATACTTTCGGCCTTGTGCTACATCTAAGATGCGTTCAGAAAATCACCATTACACTACAGTGCATATCCATATAACACAAGTATAAACTGAAATAACGTTTCAGCACGTTTCAGCATACATACAATGGTAAAGGTACCTTGATGTGGTTGAATAGTTAGCAAGTTTGTCTTGCTAGAACCATTACAATTGATTAGCGAATTCAGTCCTCACTGGGTAATCCATATTTCATCCACGTTCCACATCTAAACTGTGATTAGAAAACCACTATTAAGTAGCGAAAAAAACCTGGTCATTTTTTACTAATCCAAGCTATGATAAGTACTAGATGATACATTCCGTGCATGCAAAGATAAGGAGTTTCATTATTTATCATATATATATATATTCTAAACTGTTAAATATAACATAATTAATGTCTATTATGTTTAATCACGAGCCATTCTAAACATCGTATTTTGGGTTTAATTTCAGCTTTATTAATTAAATTTACACCTGAAATGAAGTCCAAAATACGATGTTTAGAACGGTTCATGATTAAACATAATAGACATTCATTGTTCGTTATATTTAACAGTATATTTTTAGAAAATTATCTTAATTATCTGTAAATAGTACATCGAGCCCGCTGGCTGTGTCAGTTTTAATATTAATAAGATTAATATTAATAGGATCTTCCTTGGGAATTTACCCACATGCCACTTCCTGTTTGGTTTTGGTTTTATATATATATATATATAATGCAAATAAAATATTTTTACAAAATCGGATGGCTATTTCAATGAATGAATTTAACACCGGCGATAAAATTGTTTTGCTATCGCTGATGAGACATGGTGTTGAATTCACTCGTTAAAGTGGTCATTCGAGCAAGGAAAATTTTATTTTTTTTTAATATGTGATAAATATTGGCTCAGTAAAAAAAAAAATATATATATATATATTTACATTGATCCCTCTGGATGGATCAGTTTTAATATTAAATATTAATAGGAACCGTTATGATTTACTTCCAAGCCGTTTTTCCGGATTTATAACTTATATATATATATATATATATGATATAGTTCTTCTTACTAATATGTATTACGGTAGGTCGATTTTTAAACCAGACTATTAGACCTATCAAGATAGTTGGGATATAATATCATAAAGGCACATACAAAAAAATTTTATTTTAAAATTTTGATTCCATTTGAGGAAATGTAATTAAAATCAAATTAATTAATATTTCGTAGAGTGTTACAGCGTTAACTGAAATAAATAACCAGGCCAGACACTCCACCCACGTCTATTGAACAGGTGAAGAGGCTCATCCCTTGTTTCCTGTTTAGGATGTGTTTCCCGGTTTTTCTCTTTTCCAATCTTTTCACTCTTACGTAGCCTCCTGCGCATCAGTGGCGTTTTCGCCTTGCTTGGGGTGATATGATTAAAAAAAAAAAAAAAAATTCCATGCTAAGAAATAAAGTGAATATAAATCAATTTAAAACTAAGATTTGATATTTCTTTAAAATTCTAAAAAAACAAAACATTTTAAATAATACCCATAGGATATTATACTCATATTATGCTATGAGAAATCACATGCTTTTTTTTTTCTTTAAAACAAATCATTTTCGTTTAATATGAAAATGGCAATCTCGATGTATTGCAGGTTAAAGTTATGTTTAGATCTGTTAAAAGCTATATTTTAGTTTATTATTCATTTTGAAAGAAAGAAGACGGAAAGTGCGGCACAGGGATCCGAAGGCGAATTGGCATGGCGAAGGAAGCATTCCAGAAGTTGAGTAAAGTATTAAGAAACAGGACAATTTCGCTAGAAACAAAGAAGAAAATATTGGATTGCTATGTGATGTCAGTTCTTCATTATGGCACTGAATGATGGACAATATCATCGAAGATGAAGGAAAAACTTGAAGTAATTGAAATGTGGTTCTACAGAAAGATGCTTGCGAATATCATGGATCGAGCATGTGAGCAATGATGAGGTTTTGGAAAGGATGGAAACGAAAAGGAAATTAATACTGAGCATCAGAAAGAGACAACTGAAGTTCCTGGGACAGGCAATGAAGAAGGAGGGCTTAGAGAACCTGATACTAACAGGCCAGATAGAGGGAAAAAGAGACAGGGGAAAGCAGCGGATAAGATATACTTTTCTTTTTATCGTTTCACCCAAAGCAAGGCATTCCACTGCCACTATTGCGCTTGGTGCTACATAGGGGAAGGTAAATAGGAAGAGTGGTTAGATATAGGAAATGTCAGAAGGGGGTGATAGATAGTTTGGAGGATGGGAAGAGTGTTTGAAAGAATGGAAGCGAGTTATTGTGTTAGGAGGTGTCTATTGACCTTATGTGTAAGACCTGATCAAGTGGATGACGGAACGAGGGTTGCGTGGTGTAACAGGAGAAAGCGTACTATGAGTCACCAGGGATAGTGAGATGTGGAAATCCATGATCGCCTACGTCCTGAAAGGACAGGGCACATAGAAGAAGACGAATTTATTTTAAGCGCTAGTTTTATTTTGGAGAAAAAACTAAAAGACTAAAACAACATCAAATTCACTTTTTAATTTTAATGCACCGGATTTAAATTTCAAGGGTGCTTATTTGCTTTGCACCGTTATATCAGCGTGAGTTTAGTTTTTATTTACATATGAACATTTTAAGAAATATAAGGTAAAAAAAAGACTGGTAGATTTTTAAATGTGCAAAATAGACCTTGACGGAAAAAAAACAACAAAGTTTCTGGCAAATCACAGCGACCCAACATTCCTTGCAGTAGATGCAGTTATTTTTTATTTATTTATTTTTTAATCATTTCACCCCGAGCAAGGCGGAAACGCCACTGATGTGCAGGGGGTTACATCAATGTAAAAAGATTAATTAGAAAAGAGTGAGGAGTACAAACTAGTTAGAAAGGAACAATAGAAAGCAGGTGCGATGACAGATACATAGGTGGATTCGAAGTAGTCGCTTCGCTTCAAGTTGGTTGAAAAAAGTGAAGTCAAGGAGGCCTAGCATGTCGCTCTGTAGGAGACAGTAAGGTTTATCTATGGTAGTTAAAAGATATATATACATATATACACACGCACACTAACCTGGCATATGCATACATTAAAGCCTTATATATATATATACTCGCAGTATTCACATGCAAAAAAGAAGGCTAAAAATGACGGAAGCATTATTAACAAAAACAAAACTAAAACCCAACACTTACTAAAATCAGCTAGGAATACGCCAACAATGTGCTTACTATGTTCGGAACATAAAACTTAAACACGACTCTATAAACATTTATAACACTACACATATTCAGTTACGCGTAAAATGAAACCATCCTCGATAATAGATAAAAAGTATAGCCAAAAGCGCTTGGAAAAACAAAACATTTGGACAATTTTTATATAATTTATGTTATGAAAAGAAAAAAAATCATAAGATCATATGAAAAATTGCATAACAAAATAGCCTGAATAACTTGTTTGTCATTTTTAAGAAAACTTGCATATATATATATATATATATATATATATATATATATATATATATATATACCAGCAGTATAGCCCGGCGATGCTGGGGTGTAATGAAAGCTTTAAAACTAATCCATGGTTCTGGAGCTCAGACTCTTTGGACGTTGGCACGAAGGACTAAAAAGCAATGGTTGTTTCCAGTTAAAGCGAAACCGTAGACTGAAAGAAAAATGAATGGATGTAAGTCAAATTTTGATTTCCTGGTATCGATATCAAATAAGTTTTTTTCGTCGTAAACTAAATTTTGAAGGCTAAATAAGTCCTCTGAGTAAATGGCATCACGGCTGAGACTAAGAACTAGAATTATACCTACTTAGAGCCAAACCCGAAGCAAAAACTAAAATAAAAGGGCTGAAAAAAATACAAACAGGCAGATAAACAGACACACACACAAACATTTTACATTTTATATATATATATATATATATATATATATATATATATATATAATCGAGTTTTTGCACTATTGTAAGAACTGCAACCCTTGAGACTTCTGAATATCGTTTCTTATATCTTTGTCTATGAGTGCATGAAAAAAATCGGACCATGCCTTATATTACCCGACTTTTTTCGATTATCGATTTTCGATATTTATCGGGGGTATCTCGACACAAAACCTAGCTATGGACACTCGCAGACGCTTATAGTACAACTGTGTAAATTTTCAAGAAAATCGGTTCAGCCGTTTTGGAGTCTATAGGTAACGGGGACACACATACACACACACAGACAAAGTTTCATTTATACATATATATATATATATATATATATATATATAAGGGTATGGAGGTAAATAAGAATATATGTTTACAGGCGTATATCCACATCAATATATAAATGCGCATAAAAAGACCAGTATGATATGATAAGTACTTGAGGAAAATCAGATATATATATTTAAATCCAAACATAAAGTACTACGTAGGCAAAATCCAAAATGAGATCCTATTAATACTAATTTCATTAATATTAAAATCTGTTCCAGACTGAGAACTCGATGGTAATGGTATTTACATATTCACAGAGCCAAATATGAATACTTTTAAATAAAACTTCGAAAATCACATGTGTCGGATAATTATTTCCGTGAGGAATCCCTGTTTCGTCAGCGACGAAAAAAATGTTTTATTTTATATACACTACCGGCCATAACCATCCATTAGGCAACCACAGTTTCTTAAAAGAAATGTATTTTTTACTATTTTTAGTATTTATTGCCAATTGGATTATTCTAAATGAAAATAGAATGATTCTTTTGTTATTATTACTCTGCAAAATTTTGCAAGGCTAGGATGCAGAGATAAACTCGTCCGAATCACACTAAATTTTCTTCATTCTTTCATTGATGAAACTGCAATATAGGTAATTATTAAATATTTATAAATTCATTTGATGCATATGTTTTTGTGCAGCATTAACAAAAGAACTATTATATTTTCATTTACAATTATTCACTTGGCAATAAATACAAAAAATAGTATGAAATAAAATGCATCATTATTTTAAAACTCTTGGGTGACCTAAAATTATGGCCGGTAGTTTATATATATTTAAATATATATATATATATATATATATATAAAATAAAATAAAATGCTCAGTAATTCAGTAATATATACGCTCGTGTATGTGTGTATCTATGAAAGAAAAAAAAAGGGTAATTTTACTTGAAATAATTCACGTTTCCCTGCTGATGACATCCGGAGAGGTTGGTTTCCTGCCTTTTCTACTAATGAGTTGAGGTCCCAAGAGGACGAGTGATAAATATGCATTCGCAAAAACTTAGCTATAAATAAACAAACTAATTAAATTAATCATATTCTAATTTTTTCGGAGGAAAAAATAATTTTTCATGTATTATTTTTATGTAACTATTATATCCGAACAGTTTTATTAAGAAAGTTAATTTCAGTACTAAAATGCTGTTTTTTACCCCATTCCCAAGGGCATATTACAAAGTTAAAGCCAATAATCACAGTTGAAGTTTGACATCGCTGTACCCTTTCCTGTGCAGCTAACTACTCAGCTACAAGCAAAGGCCCTGGTTTACTAGATAAAAAAAGAAATATTTATATTCACGTCTACAGTTAAGGCGCTTCGGGTTATACGCTGTCGCGTAAAAAGATGGTCTGTTTTGCAATTTGGACGGAAATAGCAGTTTTGATGCAAAATAGATCTGTAGCGAGATTATGTGACCCCGAAGGTTAGGGCCACTTGTCTTATGGTCAACATCGAGTCAAGATACCTTCATAAATTTCAGCTTCAGAAACTAGCTATAACGTAAAGGTAAACAATCAGCGAATTTATGTACGAGGGTGAGCCGAAAAGATCTTGCAATGACTCAATATCTAACGAAAGGACTAAACATTATGTATTTCTGATAGAGGGGTGATTTCTTTTTTAGTCATACCGAACAATTTTTATTATCCTCTCATCTATCTATCTATCTATCTATTGAACAGAAATATCTTTTGCTCCCTGTTCTGTGTTTATATCGTTGTTCATATCTATCTGTTCCTTTGAATTTGTTATTCTCTGACATTTCCCAGGATATATGCGTTTTATTTTCAAAACAGTCAGTATCATTATCTATCTATCTATCTATCTATCTATCTATCTATCTATCTATCTATCTATCTATCTATCTCAGTTTATTCATTATCTTTATTCTTATCTATCTATCTATCTATCTATCTATCTATCTATCTATCTATCTATCTATCTATCTCAGTTTATTCATTATCTATCTATCTATCTATCTATCTATCTATCTATCTATCTATCTATCTATCTAATCAATCTCAGTTTATTCATTATCTATCTATCTATCTATTGAACCGAAATATCCTTTTCTCCTTGTTCTGTGTTTATATCTTTGTTCATATCTATCTGTTTGTGTGAATTTGTGAAATTTCCCAGTATATCTGACTTTTATTTTCTGATCAGTCGGTATCATTTTCTTTCTTTCTTTCTTTCTTTCTTTCTTTCTTTCTTTCTATCTGCAGCAAAACATTTGCTTAGATAGGCACAATCAGTTTGACAGCAGGCTAGCGCAATTTACATCGAAAATACATTCATAAATAAAATTTCAGATTCAGAAACTAGCTATTTGATCGTGCATAAAACGCAAGCAATCGATCTATTTATATACAAGTTTATGCTGAAAAGATCATATTTTAACCCACGTCCTAATATCTGACCAAATGACTAAACATAATCATTTTTTGCAGAAAGTATTTGATCGTGGTGAATATCTTTCACCATCCTCTCTTCTTTCTTTCTTTCTTTCTTTCTTTCTTTCTTTCTATCTATCTATCTATCTATCTATCTATCTATCTATCTATCCAACTTGCTAGATCTTTTCTTAAACTCTTTAGCTTTCTATTATAGGCGGGAGTTTTCAATATTATCCGCATAAGTCTTAAAAGCCAGTCTTAAAAGACTGCAATATCTTCATAAATAATAAACGTCTTCCTGACATGGCATGTATGGCAAGGTGTCATCACCTTGGGATATTACTCCTGTTTTATCTATTAATAGGTGGGACATTAAGTAACATATTTTTCATAGTTTTGTTTCTTCAATGGTACATAGTCCAGTAGATAAACGAGTTGGTTATAGTAATCCAGTGAGATGACCTAAAGAATTGTGAGTTTAGTACATGGCTACATCAGAGATGTGTGAAAAAATGGATTGTTGATTTAATAAAGCGGAAATAATTGCATATGAGTTATTCCGAAGTGAAAATGGAAAGTGGAACTAAAACAGTCTACTTCGGTGAATGAAATAAAGGTTTCAATTCGAATCTCCTATATCCTGAAGAAGGCCGGAACGTACAATATATGGGGACAACAATCCGAATAGTTTAGAACGTTGAGCATTTTATCACTTTGCTAGTACAATTGCTTTTGTTGTAGTACCTAAACATTCAACATCACCACCGAATTTTGCTGAATGGTATTTGGGTAGACGCTTTTAGATTAGAATTCAGTTCTATTCGTGTTATACCATTATTTATCACTTCTGCGTCATTTTCTATTTCCTAAAATCAGATGTAACTCGCTTCCATATTCTTGATTTCCTGACGGCTACAACCTTCAGGGATTTAAATGCAAGGTCAATACTCATCTCTTAACCACTTGACTCTAGTTCTTTCTTCACCACCCTGTATATCCTTTCCTTTCTCTCCACCTCTGCAACTGTCATCACACCTGTATTCCCTTCCTTCTCTTGCTCCTTTCTAACTTCTCTTCACTCTCCTCTAATCTTTTTACTCTTATGTAGCCCCCTGCACATCAGTGGCGTTACCGCCTTGCTCGGGGTGATATGGTTAAAAAAAAAAATTGGTCCCGTGCTTTCGACCTATTCAGTGTTTCTTGATTATTTGCAGCAATCCGTAAATTTAAACGACTTTTATTTACTACACTTTGTATTGCAGGAATTAACATATATGCACTAATAATGTTTTCGTACATTACTTGACAAGCCGTTAGTTATAAGGTTGATAATGATAACTTCCCCAATTTTCTTTGATCTTTTTTGTTGTATCGCCGACGTGAATACGATAAACAAAAAAGTGCACTGCGGTATTATTCAGCACAATATCCGGTGCTAAACGGTTATACACAGAACTGTACAATAGTTAGAATGACAGATAAGACAAAACTTACAACACAGAAATGAGGGGTTTAGATCGCAATAGTCACCGAAGTAATCTGTCCGAATATTACTCGAATGGCACTCGAATATTACGCCTCGAAAGCTACTATTCTTTACTTAAATAGACCATTTCCGAACATCATTGAGATTGCTGCATGGGTGTCAGCTACTCTGCAACACTTTTTAAAAATCTTATTTTGAATGATTATCGGCCTTTTTCGTCTCCACAACGCTCTTAATTTCTAGCAATGCTTCTTGCACGTGAGTGGACCGCAAGATTTGATATTCTAAGTACATTAGCGGGGAAGTGTGATAATAATGATTTTCTGATACAAGTCTTACTAATTCCCGGCGAGAGGCCGTTTCATAAATTTCTCGATCAGATTTCGTCTCTGGAAGCTTGATAGACTCTTTTTCTGAACGTTTAATTTTCTAAAATTTTCAATTTGTTATTTTCTACCTTTTTTTTCTTTTGCATATATCGTTGGATAAATTTTAGTCGTCCTGGCAGCAAAGGCTGATTTTATTTTTCATTTTCCTTTTAATTTCTAAGGAGAGGTATCTTAAAAATCTCATGTAGTGTCTATTAAAGGATCTCATGATTTAACTAAGCAAACATAGTATATTTTTATTAAAAATGAATGATATTTCTGTGTAAACCAATGTTACTGACATAATTGGAATTAGTCAATGAACCGGTTCTACGTTGCTTAACTTTAGTGATCGTACGAGAACCTGTTCTTCCCGTTGCTCTGTCTGTAAGCCTGCTACTGGTTAGGGAGACAACGAGAACATACATGTCATCAATCGACTCCAAGAAATTGCTTATCTCTCTAACAAGAGGATGTGCATTGTGGTACAGTGGATATCGGCTCGGAACGAGAAACCGGGGAGCCGAGTTCGAATTCCAGTTGAATCCAATGAATTCACTTTCGCGCAAATACCCTTGGGAAAGGTATTAATCCGTCTCTTTCTTCTAGTTATGGGTTAAATAGCAGGACAGACTGGGTTCTATAGCCTTGGTCGGCAACCAGTCTACCGCAGAAAGCAATGGCAACCTACTGCGGGATAATCTTCTGCCCAGTCAGTCATGTCTCTTTCGAGAAATGATCGCCCAAGCGTGTATCACGTATGGCGCTTAACTGACTGACTCTAACAAGAAATTGCATGCCTATTATACTCTCCTCACATCATATTATTCTTCATCTGCCGTGTTCTTTAGTGCGTATGCTATCATGGACTTGCCCTGTTCTTGCCCTATCTTTGGCTTGATTCTGCTTCTTGCTCAATTCAACAGTATTCGGACGATCAGTTTTGTAATGCGGCTCATCAAACTGATTGTTCGATGCAGTTCTCACTATGGAGCAGCTTCTCGAGGCTGCAACCTCTCACTGCATCGAGAGAGGGATCGGAGATCACCATTGATGCCTGCTGAACCGACGGTTGCGGGTCATGTGGAATTTTCGTACTCGGCCTGAGTACGCACTCGGGTTTCCCACGTTAAGCATGACCTTGTGTTGCTTTCCATCTCAGTGGGGAGGCATGGGTAACTACTCTTCAGGTAATACATGTCGGGGAAAGATTATCGTCTCTAAGTTGCGTATCTATCTTCGGCCAGAATGCGAATCAGTTGCGGCTCTGCTTGCAGACAGACAAGCAGCTGGGGAAAATAAAATACTGTGTGGTGCCCGGTGCCGAGAAACAGATGCCCGAGGATTTACTCACCAGTGCACTAGAGCGGGGGTAGTTATAGCGATGTCAGTGCAATCGATGGTTGCGGTGGTTTAGCAATTTTTGTTCCTTGGTCTGAGTGTACGTGCTTGAGCTCCCAACATTAAAACCGATCTAGTGTAACATCCCATCTCAGTGAGGAGACTTGGGTAAATATTACACAGATAATACTACCTCCATCGATAGAGGGACTAGTGTAATTCCCTGGTTCCTTGCGAAATCCCTAAAAGGGGATGTGCCGATGGGGGCTTGAGCAATTATTTCTGACATGTTTTAGTCTATGTACACGGGATTTTTTGCTTTAATCTCGGACTTGTGGCACGTTTTGTTCGAGTGAATGATTATATGGCTGTTTTGAAACTCGTAATGCTATTCGTTTGTTAATTAAGATGTGGATACTCAATTGGTGGCATGCGAGCAAAATGGTTTACTGAGTTTTTTCTACAAATATATGTTAAATCATTACTGAACAGCTTTAGTTTTTTGTTTAATAATGTTATGCTGAGGGATTAAAATTTTAAATTCTTTAATATTTGTTTATAATAATTCTATTTATACGGAGAGTCTCAGTGAAATAGCAGTGTTTCGTTGACTGTGAACATTAATATACGAGTGTAAGTGACTTTCGTAAGTTCGAATGTCACTTTGACAAAGGACAAGTTATCATACGGGATAGTGTGGTAGTTTTTTTTTTCAATTAATTTTATCTCGTATTCGCCTAATTATATATTTATATTTTTGCTTAAAACAGTATCATAGTTATGTATAGGCAAAACAGAGTAGAGCATTCCCTTTAGTCAAAATATGCAGTAATTTACACGAACCTAACATCCAGGCTGTATGAACAACGTGGAATCTAGTGTACAATTTATTTTTCTCTGCTTAGTAAACATAGACAAGTAAGAAGATGTTAGACACATCACGAAATACATACAGTCTGTCTGTTTGTCTGTCTGTCTCACTCCCGGAGACGCTACATGTATATGCGGAAGATTTGAACAGCCCGCATATGTATTAAAAGAGAGATATACACTACCGGCCATAATTATTAGGAAACCCCAGTGTTTAAAATGATGTATTTCATACAATTTTTTAGTATTTATTGCCAAGTGAATAATTGTAAATGAAAATAGAATGGTTCTTTTGTTAATACTACACAATAAAATGTGCATCAAATGACTTTATAAATATCTAATAATTAACTATATTGCAGTTTCATTAATGAAAGAATGAAGAAAATTTACAGTGATACGGACGAGTTCATCTTTGCTTCCTTGCTTTGTAAAATTTGCAAAGTAATAATAACAAAAGATCCATTCTATTTTCATTTATAATTATCAACTTTGCAATAAATACTAAAAATAGTATGAAATGTATAATTTCTTTTAAAAACCTGATAGTTTCCTAATAATTATGTACAATAGTGTATATTTTAAAAATCTTTTCATCCCAAGCAAGGCAGTAATGCCTCTAAGACGCAAGGGTTTAATGACAGTTAAAGAAAGCGAGAAAACGTTAGTGAGGAGAGAGGACAATGAAAGAATTGGGTGCTGAAAGACAGCAGCAAGTGACTGATGTTGCATTTACTTTTTTGAAGATCGTAGTTAACATGAAAATACCACATCGAAAGAGTATCCCACTTACGAGAAGTGTGAGAGAAGATGCCATTAGAATAAAATTTAAGGTTATTAGCTAATTCAGCTCTTAAATAAGACCAAGTTGCCAATCTAGTCCTCCGTTTCAATTCCTGATGAGTTACCAAGAAGTTAAGCCCATTATAACAAATACAATGGAAATATATTTTTTTATGAAAAACCAGGAAACCACCTTACAGCTGTAAATGAAGAAACAATGTCAGATCAAGCGAGAATCTAAAAAGGGTTTGCAATATCGATCCTGATTTGGTATTTCAGTCGCTTCCCTATGCAAATGTAGAGTTGTTGCTATTGGTCAGTTAGTCAGTCAGTTAAGTGCCATACATGATACACGCGTTGGGCTGAATTTTGCTGCTACAGTGTAGCTTGGTATAGTCTCTTTTCTCTGCTTAGCTTGGTATAGTATCCTCCGTCTAGGAGTGGGATGTAAAAGACACAAGGAACTGCGATCCGCGACGTACAGGAACTTTCTTCTGGGTCAGCTTCTTTCACAGTTTCTTATCTTGGTATAAGATGATAGTGCTTAGAGAATTTTTCTCTAGGAAGGCAAGGCTTTGCCCATAGGGTATCCTTTTTAAGGTAAGAAGGGTAACAAGAGATTTTCTCTGTTACAAAGTTGTGGCATTAGCCTAAAAGATTACAAAGAATTGGTAAGATGGTCTCGATATAGCGAGACAAGTGGGCGCCAATTTAGGCCCTGCTGCAACAAAAATCCGGAGCGGCACAAATACGTCCGATACTGTTCGTGCTAGCTGGGAAAAGGAGAGAACAAAAACCATCAGAAAAAAAACATAAAACCTCTGGTAAAGCCCGCCTAAAGTTCAAAACGAGGTTCGGGTTAAATCAGCCAATCAGGAGACCCGTTACATCTGTAAATTTCCGACATCATGTCTCGAAAGAGACATGATTGACTGGGCAGAAGATTATCCAGCAGTAGGTTGCCATTACTTTCTGTGGTAGACTAGTTGCCAGCCAAGGCTATAGAATCCAATCTGTCCTATTATTTAACTCATAACCGAAGGGAAGAGACGGGTTAATACCTTTCCCAAGGGTATTTGTGTGTAAGTGAATGCAACAAATTCAAATGGAATTCGAACTCAGCTCCCAGATTTTGAATACAATGTTCAAAAATTTAAATTCACCGTCATTTCTATCTTCTGTTTTCCTGAATACTGTTCTTTCATTGTTTTTTTTAAAAAGTTATCCACATTAAAGTATTCTCATTCTCTTTAACTCCATATAACCACCTGCATCTTAGTTGCTTCATTGCCTTGCTTTGGGTGAAATGATTGAGACGAAAAAAAGATGGATTTTGTCAAGAAAATCGTAATATACAGCGGTATCACTACTTCAAGAGCACCACAATTTTCTTTTTAGATCTGCCTGGAGATATGATGTCCTTTTGAGTCAGAGTTCAAACTATAGTTAAATGGATAACTTTGAAAGACACAGTACAAACTTTGCGAATTTAATTTAACGGTCAAACTTCCTGACATTTTGGGTCACACATTTTAAAATATGATTACGTCCTAACGTGCATATCTCACACATACAAGCACATAACATACACACAAATTCAGTTTTCTTTCTTTCTTTCATTTGTTTTCTCTTTCTCCAGAAGCCCTGGGAATTTAACTTTGAAAATACATTACTTCTGTTAATATCCAATTTCTACAATCTTCGACGAAGTAGTCTTCAACAGCATACACTGGGCGATCTCCAATGGGTTACTGCTCCCAAAGGATACTGTCAAAATTATGTATTACCGCAGAGGGATCGCGTGTGCTGTTCAAATTCCTCAAACCATTAGCAGTAACTCTTTCTCATATATATATATATATATATATATATATATATATATATATATATATTGTGTTTGTGTGTGTGTATATGTGTGCGTGTGTGTGTATAAGTGTAATGTATGTTTGTCATTTTCTACGTAACTATTCATCGAAATATAATGCTTTCATAAGACCAGATGGAGTTATTCTTCCTGCAAGACCGACATAGTTTTTTTTTTTTTGAAGCTGCGTAACTACAATTAATAAAATAAATTTTTGTCCAATTTTGACCTCGAGGAAAGGCGAATCTTCATCTTCGGGCAAAATATTGCAGAGAAGAAGCAAGTCTGGATTCTGGCGATCCTCGTCTCAATCAAAACCTCTTCATTTACCAAAAATGTACAGTCAGGTTTACTATAGGTTATAGGAATTTTATGTCTTTCCATCTATATTTTTTACTAACAGTATAGCCCGGCGTTGCTTGGGTGTAATGAAAGCTTTAAAACTAATCCATGGTCCTGCAGCCTAAAGAATATTTGTGTGAAGTTTGGTGAGAATCGGATAAAAATTGTGGATAAGTATAAAGGACAGACAGATAAACAGACACACACACACAAACATCTTCCCTTTTATATATATATATATATATATATTATCGATTTTGTGCACTATTGTAAGAACTGCAACCTTGAAACATCTGAATATCGTTTCTTATGTCTTTGTCTATGAGTATATCAAATTTGATTAAAATCGGACCACTCCTTCTATAACCCGATTTTTTCGATTATCGATTTTCGATATTTATCGGGGGTACCTCGACACAAAACCTAGCTAAGAACACTCGCAGACGCTTATAGTACAACTGTGTAAATTTTCAAGAAAATCGGTTCAGCCATTTCGGAGTCTATAGGTAACGGACACACACACAGCCACATACACACACAAATTTCCATTTATAAATAAGTTTAGATTATCTGAAAAGTAGAATGCTACATTTTTTTTTGTCAACGAGGTTCACCCTGTACAAGGCTCATGGACTACTAAAGGTAGAGTGTTACTTTAAGAAGCATTTTATACTGATAGGAGAAAGAGATAATGGTTAATTTCAGACTTGAACAGATTGTAGTGATCGTGGGAACATCCTCTTGGTGGTCGGTTCCACAAGGTAGGTTTCGAGGGAAAAAGCTACTCAAGTGGAACTTACTTCTGACCGATGGAACACGGATGGAATGTGAACGGCATGGCGGGTCCTAACCGTATAGGTTAGAATTGGTAGACCCAAGGAATGCATTTCGTCTGAGAACTTTCCATGGAAGTAGCTAAAGGCTTGCTACATCCTTCGAAAATATGGCTGAAATTTTCCCGTTTTTTTTTCCCTACATAGTTTAAAATTCAGAGTTATTTTTCTCTTATCCTGGTTGACATATAAGACTGGAAAATTTTCATTTTCTAGTCTTCACTAATATGTTTTTTTTTTATAAGCGTTTCACCCCGAGCAAGGCATGTCACTGCTACTACTGCGCAGGGGGCTACGTAGAGTGGAGAAAGGATGATTAAATATAGGAAATGTCAGAGGGTGGGTGATAGGCGGGTAAGGATACCGAGAATGAGGGTTGGGGAGATGAGAGTGTTCTGAGAATAATTGGGAGTTAGTGTGATAGGAGGTGTCTATTGACCCTACATTTAAATACCTGGAGATTGTAGCTGTCGGGAAGAGTTAGATGAACCAGCGACGACATTTATCAACTTGTATCATATTATTTGTTTATATTAACATTGATGGCGTACAAGCATTCACCCTTTCTGCTCTGAATTACACACTTTCTCGTGAAAGATTGTTTTGTAGATGTTTACGTTAATGTTTAGATTCAGATGTTTTCGTTAATGTTGGGATTCAGATTTTTCTTTCTTTTAGACTAGTTGCCAGCCAAGGCTAGAGAGTCTAGTTCAATCTGTTGTTTAAGCCCGAAGCTGAAGGTAAGAGAAGAAAAGCCGGATTTTTGAATTTCTCAAGATCATTAGTGCGAAAGTGAATGCTGTAATTTGAACTCGATTACCATTTTCTTCGAGCATATCCGTTAAACTACTCCCACATCTTATGGTCTATTGAAAGTTAAAAATCAATATTAAACGTGAGTTGCTTCAATTTATCTTTTGGTTTGTAAAATAATATTGACATGGATCCATCCTCCTCTACGGTTATGGAACTTGGACACACCTGGTTGAAACGGAAAAATGATTCAGGCGTTCGGAAAATGATAAAAGATTATCTGTTATTACTGTTGTTGTATATTGACAAACAACAAACACGCATATATATAAAAATATAAGTTATATTTTTATTAATGACGATGAACCGTGTAGCCTAGTGAACAGAGAGTGAGAGCGCGCTTCCAAGGGTTGACGGGAGTGTCTCTCTTCACCGGCCGATCTCTGTCGCTCCTCTACTACTCTGTCTGTCTGGCTCTCTGTCTGGACTGTCTGGTGAATCCGTGCGCCGAGGTCTTTTTATAATCTCCAATCCGGGACTTTTTCTTCCGGTTTTTGCCTCGCCCACGCACGCCCACGTAATTCTCAGAGACACCTGTTCTGTTTGCCTCTTGTAGCCATTTCCGCTACTGCCGGAAATAAGGTCAAACAAACATCCGTTCCTTTCAACGACCGGAAACGCCCCCGCTTGCATCAGCCTTTCCTCGGGTGGGACCAGATTGTTATATTACATTCCTCGCCCACCCATTTTCCAAAATGTTCACCTAAGAACATTTTAAGCGCAACACCCTCACTCTCCTCCCCATGCCACACAAGCCCGACAATTGTATAAAACATTTGCACGCCAAAACAACAAAAACATGTGCATGCCGAAACAAAAAACGACAAAAAAAAATACATAGGGGAGCCTACATCGGCAACCCAACAATGTTCGTGTCCATCGTAAAAATTGTTCTACCAGCTCGATGTTTCATTGTTCTTTTTTTTTTTTTTTTTTTTAAATATCCATTTTCACAGAATTGGGCAAAGTTCTTAAAATGTTCATTTTCTTTCTCAACTCTGTCCATAAGCGTAGACTCCTCGATGCATAACCACATGATTATAGGCGGTAATCGCGCACCAGTTTCTAAACTAACATCGAGTAAATGACCTTTGACCAACACCATGCGTGCTTCTGCTCGAGTTTATTGTTACACATGTAACTTCATTTAATTTAATTTAATTTCAAACATACTATGTTTGAACACAGAAAAATGGCCATTATCTGCCGTACATATCATTCATAGTCTGACCGAGAAATGTTCAATAGAAAATGAAGAAAATTACCCTGATTCCAACGTTAATCCGCATGCAATTTACTTGTGGAGGATTAGAGGTTTCATCTATATTAATTTAGTCTAAAAAAAATGGACCCGTGACTCGTAGTTCCTTAGTTTGTACATTGTTTTCCATTCCCTGAACTACTTCCTCTGGATTCGAATCCAAGCATATCTGATTTGTTGACATCTCTCTGTTTAACGCAGAGACATTTGAGTGTTGAACACCCGTTGACCCCGGAGTACTATTCACAACGGATAACTCAATTTCCTTTTCCGAAGCACTGTTGCTTCTTTCCCACTTAAAAATCCGCTTCCTAGCTATTATTCCAAGGATTATCATAACGCCGACCACGCCAGCAATGACCCCTATCGTCAACCTCCTCGGGAGTTCCTCACATCCTTCACTAAATCTCTCCATATCTATCTGTTCCAAGTATTTACTAGTTTGCGGATAGGAATCTCCTCCATATCGCGCAATTCTACCGGCATGGTGTCCACTGAAAAATTGGGAAATTTCTGCGTAATTGGGGACCAAACCACTGAACCAGAGACGTATAATTTACTTTATGCTTGAGATACTATTAATAATTTTCCACGTTTGTATCTTTCTTTTTGTTCCGATCAACTGTGGAATCTGCAGGTCTATCCGTGTCAATATAAAGTTTTCAGAAATTAATATATCTTCAAAAGATATTTCCCAAGTCACATAAATGAAAATTCACAGAGGATGTTGAATTGATGGGAACCTGCACAAAAGCATAATTCACAACATAGAAATGTAAATCATTTTGTAGTGTACAGTCATTGAAAAGAAATCCAAAAAAAAAAACCTAACACTGCACAACCCAACGAAAACATTGTTATCAACAAGTTAATCCAATTATCCACTTTAAAGAGTAGAAGAAACTTCCTTTACATGATTTTACATTTCACTTACTCAATAAAAGTAAGATTAATTAAGCAACATACCAGTAAACTCACTTCACATATATGGTAAAATATTAGCAACAAAATAAATCATTAACTCAGATGTTTTGTACTTACAGATAGGTAATATCTCAACTTTCTTCCTCCCGTCAACCCCAAACCTATGCGCTCTCCGCTACTGCTACTCTCTACATGTAGTCCTGCACCCCTCCGTTCTACCCTGAATGTGTCCGACACCGAACAATCTACATTTCTCAACTCTAGGGCCAGATCGGCAAAAGCACGCTGTTCCATGTTTTTTTTTTTTTTTTTTTTTTAACTAGACTTATAAACACGAGCAGAAAACACACACACTATCAAATCAAAGAGTCACCTACCTTGGTTGATGTCTATAATCACTTAGTCGCGCGGCTGCTATATATTTTCGTCCTGTTGTTTACTATTTTCGTCTTCTATCTGGTAGTTTTAAGTCCGTTGAATTTTCAATCATCGCCGTGGTAACCAGCTCGTATGTATCTGTTTTGTTGTCTCAAAACAGCAAGTCACTTAGGCACCAAACGTAAGTCTGTTGTATATTGACAAACAACAAACACGCATATATAAAGAAATATAAGTTATATTTTTATTAATGACGATGAACCGTGTAGCCTAGTGAACAGAGAGTGAGAGCGCGCTTCCAAGGGTTGACGGGAGTGTCTCTCTTCACCGGCCGATCTCTGTCGCTCCTCTACTACTCTGTCTGTCTGGCTCTGTCTGGACTGTCTGGTGAATCCGTGCGCCGAGGTCTTTTTATAATCTCCAAACCGGGACTTTTTCTTCCGGTTTTTGCCTCGCCCACGCACGCCCACGTAATTCTCAGAGACACCTGTTCTGTTTGCCTCTTGTAGCCATTTCCGCTACTGCCGGAAATAAGGTCAAACAAACATCCGTTCCTTTCAACGACCGGAAACGCCCCCGCTTGCATCAGCTTCCTCGGGTGGGACCAGATTGTTATATTACACTGTGAGCAAAAAATAAATAAATAAATAAATAAAAATATCGGAACATGGTAAAAGTCTCATGTGTCGACAGGAAACTTCGTTATTGAGGGTCGAAAAATGTCACGGTTCTGCTATATCAAAGGACATAACAGCTTCTGCACGACCATCATGGCAGTGTTAAAGGCGGACGCAAGCGGGGGCGGCAACGCACGAGCTGATCAGGTAGCATCCAAAAGTAGACGGGAATGACAATGCCGGAACTCATGAGAGCCATCGCCTAGAGATCATCCGGGAGGCGGTTGCATGTTTTTTTTTTTTCGTTTAGGTCCCCACTCCCGAAGACTGAAGCAGTGAAAGGCCTGATGATGATGAGGAAGATGATGATGAATAACGTGGATCGTCTTCAAGAGATAACGTTGCTTTAATAAAGGTATGTTTCTTTTCCGATTCTATGACAATACATAATCGAGACATTTTCGTATCGAATTTAGGCTCCATAAACATCAATCTTCTTTTTTTTTTTCGTTCGTTTTTAATCCGATTTTATCCAATGTTGTTTTTTCCTTATTCTGATAATATTGCATTTTTTTTGTTTGGTTTGCAAAAGAGGAGACGAAGATATATTGCAGGAACACGAATGTACACACACACACACACACACACACACATATCTATCTATCTATCTATCTATCTATCTATCTATCTATCTATCTATCTATCTATCTATCTATCTATTTATCTATTGTGTATTTAGGTAGCAAATTTTCTTTTAAACATGTCAGATTAAATAAACTGCAAACATTGTGTCTGCTTATTTTTAATGAAATCCGTTCATACTCACGTATAATCTTTCGCGTATTATAATTGAAAGATGTCAGAAAACAACAAAAGCAAATAGATTCTCGAGGCAATATTCATTAAAACACTTAAGCCGTCAATTAATAGAATCAGCTATAAATACTGTAGTAATGTTCTAAAATGTCTGTCAAAAAGAACAGTTTTTTCAGGCTTTAACACGGGCATGACCATGACATTACAACATAAAAAAAATCCATTTTGGATAATTTTCAAGTTCTAATGAACACTAGCAATTTGTCAGCCAGATACAGAAAAAAATTTACAGTAATACTGTGTTGATAAAAAGCAACACAGTTTGCAGTTATTTTTTTGTTGGCATAACTCATATCCCTGAAGAGGATCTCGGAAAGAAATTGAAAGTACTTGGGTACCTTGAGAAATAAGTTATAGTAAATCGATCCTGCATTTTGGAACCACTCCCGTTGGGGTTGCTTTGTTTTGTTTTTTGGGAACGAGTTGTTGCTCTTGTTTTTGTCTTTTTCAAGTTTTCTTTAGTTCTTACAATGGCATCTTCCTCGGAAACTCCAAGAATTATTATAAAAATTCGCAAAGGATTCAGTTGTTGAATATGCGCAAGCAAAAAAGTTAATTGCACAAGATCGATTTACTATAAGGTTGTATAAAAACATGAGCCCCCCCCCCCCCACCAATTATTTAAAGATTGAAATTTTTACAATTTTTTTTGTTTTGTCAATCGGAAAGTTTACGGTTTAATCGATAAGATTACACTGACAAAAAAAAAATGATAATCAACAAATTTACAGGTGGTGGTAATGTCGTACCGGCGAGTGGTTCCAAAATGGACGATTGATTTACTATAACGTTGTATGAAAAACTGAGCCTCACCCCACCTAAAATTGTTTAAATGTCGAAATCTTTCCAATTGTTTTTGTGAATCGGAAAGTTTAGGGTGTAATCGATAAGATTGCACTGAAAAAAGTAAAAAAAAAAAAAAAAATGAAAAACAACACATTTAAAGGTGGTGGTAGTCTCCTTCAGGTTAGCCAATAAACGGAGTGTATACTCAAATATGAGTATTCATTAAAAATGATATTGAAGTAACAATATACAGAGTGCGATGAATCAATTCTTGTCTAAATTACACCAAAATATCTTCAAATACTAAAGAGTAAATTTCTTCAATAAAATTTAAATCGTCATTGGCTCCAGCCAAGGCCTTCAAACGACTTCGGAATCTCCTCTATCTCTTCTAGACGGTCTCCTTGTTTAAATTGGTGAATGCTGCTTTAATCCTTGCTTTAGTTTATCTTTGGTGTTAGAAGAAGATAATAATCACGGGAGTTGCAGGCTAGGAAGTCAGGTAGAGAGATGTAAAGGGTAATGCGGTCGAAGAAATTGTTTGACAGCCATGGCTGGAGTCCCCTATTTCTGTGGCATGGTGCAGAGTCTGGTGGCCAGACATAGGGTCTTCCAGCAGTCACACTTTTGACCCAACCCAGCACTACAATCAATCTCAAGGAACTTGATGTCGCTTTCACTAGTGACCACTCCAATCACCATAAGACTCATTTAACTCTTTATGAATCCTCTGCCCAGTCCTCAAATTGACACCTCTAAAATATTCGTATTAAAGCTTCCGGTGCGAATGCCAAGTAGTAAATCATGCCGTTTTCAATTTTTTGGCGCAATGAATTGAGTCATAGTGCTCTTTTTCGCACAGACGGTGCCCAACTGACACTACTATACTGTGTAGTAAACTAAATAAAAAACAAACAACACACATGCAAGAAATTAAAAATAGAATGCACTGAAAATTTACCCATCGCCCTCCGCCACACTATATATATATATATATATATATATAATGCATACGCACTCTATATGAGTATGTGTGGGTGTGTGGGTGCGTAATGCATATAAATTTTTTCTCTCCACCAGCACAGATATTTCGATTGCGTTATGCTAGCATTGAGGAAATATATATATTTATTATTAATATAAATTATTATTAATATAAATTATTATTAATATAAATTATACCTCTCCATACAACGAGCATTGTTTGATTAATACCAGCACTCAATGGGCCAAATTATTCATATATATATATATATATATATATATATATATATATATGGATGTGCGTGTGTGTATGTGTGGTGTCTTTAGATATAAACAAAATACATATTTTGAATTGAATTTAAATATGGGTTGGTTGCAAGAGAGATCAAGACATATTACAAGAACACGAATATATATATATGTGTGTGTGTGTGTGTGTGTGTGTGTGTGTGTGTGTGTGTGTGCTGGTGTGTGTGAGTGTATACGCATGTATGTATGCATATATGTATGTGTTTGTGGTGTATGTGTAAACAAAAACAAATTTGAAAAATTGATTGTACGAGAGATCAAAATAGATTACAAGAAAACTAATGCATATATATACACACGCACACACACACACACACACACACACACACACACACATATATATATATATGTACACACACATAAAAATATGTGTGTGTTAGTGTGTGTGTGTAAATGTGAAGAAATACGACAAAAATAGTGTTTTGAATTTAAAGTTTCAATTCCTGCAAGACGGAAAGGGGCAAAAATTTAAATAAGATAAATATCTCATTTTAAAAATATTTTATTTTTTAAATATTTTATTTTTTAAAACAGAAATAATCAGACAGCTTCTGCCGAATCTTTATCAGAATTGACTTTATTTCATTCTTATTGTTGGAATAGGATTTTTATTTAGAATTAGTCTTTCCTTTTTATTCATTTTTTTAATTCTTTGGGAAAAATCATTCCTGCTTTTCGACAGTCGGCAAATAAGATGTCTGATTAATTCTCAGAGGCAACATAAGAAGCAGCTTTTTCCGTAGGCGTATAATATAATGATTTCACATGAGGATTTGTAGGTGTCGGCGAGAAAATGACATTGCAGAAGACAAACACCTTATGGCAATCTGAAAATGTAAAATGTTTACTACCACTTTTTTTTAAAAGTGAGGTTCAACCTGTATAAGGCCCGGGCACCACTCAAAGTAGAGTGTTACTTTAAGAATTTTTTTTATGTTGATAGGTGAGGAAAATAATGGTTGATGTTAGAATTAAACAGATTAACAAATTAAGATTGTAGTTATCGGGGAATCATTTTCCTGTGAGTTGGTTCAAAAAGCAATGTTTGTGGGATAAAGCTACTCGAGTAGCACTAATTTCTCACCGATGAAACACGGAGAGGAGGTCGGTGGTTTCCTACAAGGTGAGTGACATGACGGGTCCTAGCCGTGAAGACTGCAACCAAGGCGTTCAGTTTCTCCGAGAACTTTCCATATTAGCGATAGAGCAGCGAGAGGTATGTCACATCCTTCTAAAGGTGAAATAAATTCCTGCTGTTTTTTACACAGTTTAGAATTCAGAGTTGTTATCCTGATTGACACGTAAGGCTAGAAAACGCAGTCTACCAGACTATCAAACTATAGCAGAGGAAGATGGACTGACGGTGAACCGGAGTGACATAGCGAGTCCTAGCCGTCAAGGTTAGAACTGGCGAAACCAAGGAATCTAAGCCGTCCGGGCGTTTTCCATGGAACTAGTAATAGAGTAGTGTGAGGAGTGTCATATCACTCCTGAGAGAGAGAGAGAGAGAGAGAGAGAGAGAGAGAGAGAGAGAGAGAGAGATGTTGGAGGGTCAAAATCATTGGTCTCCCACGAAGAGACGCTTTAGAACCCTATCAAAACTGGTGAAAGTGAGGAGTGGGCAGCTTCCAACCAAATATAATAACAATTTTAGCATTTTAGCTTTGCTTTTCTATTCAAGTTTTAATAGTCAGACATCTTTGAAATTTAGTGTATATAAATTGTTAATTCTGAATTTTTTTTCCGAAGATACGAGTGTTATTCATTCATGACTTGAATCTAAGTGGCACTTCGAAATTTCATGATGGGTACAATCAGGGCCGTAGCTGATGCTAAAAAAAAGCACCGTGCACAGAGAAAATTGCCCGGATGTATTAGTTGATAATGTGATGACGTCATCAGTGTCATCCGTTTCCAGAAACTATGATTTTTGCCGATATTTTCGGCTATTCCAATGGAAATTAGGCACAGAACGTGAACGAAAGCAGGAAATCAGGTTCGGGCTTTCTGAGCATAACCAATCTTTTCTCCCAAAATGAATAAATAAACAAACAGATTTTTACTGCGTTCATTCGGATGTTTTCTTCGTTTTTCTTTCTTTCTTTCTTTCTTTCTTTCTTTCTTTGTGAATTGTTTAGTTTGATTTCTGATGAAGACATTTTTACTTGCCCGGATTTTCACTATGATTGCACGGATCGGCCAGGACTCGTGTCCGATGTGCCCGGTAGCCAGATACGGCCATGGTTGTAAGCCATTTCCTGAAGTATTAGCCTACAATGAATACAGTAATAACAAACCAGACAGTAATATGTCGGCAATTCTATATCTCGAAGGAGAGGTAATCTTTTTTTAATCGAATTAATCTCCAGCAAGGCGGTAAAACTACTAAGACATTAAGTGGTGCGAAAGAATAAAAAACAGAGGCAGTATTAACGAGAACAATAGAAGAATAATCAAGAAGATATTAGAAAATGGTTGACATTGCATTTAGATTTTTGAACATCAAAATTAGCCAAGAATCATGGAATCGGAAGAAAGTAGCACGAGCGAGAAGTTTGAGAAAAGAAAATACTAGCATAAAACTTACGGTTTCATTTAGTCAATTCAACTGTATATTGATGAAATTTTGTAGCTAATCTAATACTGCGCTTAAATTAATCCGTAGGAAGGATGTGCGTTGTGGTATGGTGGATAGCGGCTCGGAACGAGAAGCCGGGGAGCCGAGTTCGAATTCCAGTTGAATCCTGCTTGTAAATTATATTTTAGAACATGTACATATTTTTTTATATATATCCACACACACACACACACACAGGATATATATATATATATATATATATATATATATATATATATATATATATATATATCCTGTGACTCGGATGGGTTTCAATTATTTTTTTTGTTTCTTTTTTTCTTAGGTATTAATGTAAGTTGCTTAATAGTAGTTACATCAATATATATGTTGTCATCATTTTTAGAAGGCTTATTGATATATAAATATTTTGGCGTCACATTTGACGGAGCAGGCACATTCATATATATATATATATATATATATATAACAGACAGAATGCTTACAGATTCTCAAGTGATCGTCTATTCGTGACGTTCGGACTGGCTATACTCCAACTTATTGTCTTCGTCTAACCGCATGAGACTTTCCACTTCAAAGCAGATATCTTTCCTGTTTTCTCTGCCCTCGTACAACGAATTAAATCTTTAGACTGTTTGACTTCTTGATATGCCGTCTCAACATAACGCTCTACAATTTCCTGTCCTTAATTATTACATTTTCATCTTGCTTCTATCTCTCTTACACCTTGTTCCGCCATTAATTTACTCAGTCTTAATAAATATTTTATGTGTTGTTTTCCTCTGAACCACTTGCCCTCAATCTGTCCTTTGGGTATCAGATTCTCCAAGTCACCTTCTCTCATTATGTGCCTAAGAAATTTCAACTTCCACTTATTGAACTTTGTTGCTCTTAATTTAACCCTCTAGGGCCATTCGTATCATATTTGATACAGTATTTCCCTATAAGGAAACATTTGGTATTTCCCTATAAGGAAACATTTGGTATTCATTGACTGAGCAGTCAGTACTGCTTTCATTTGAAATTTATAAAATATTTCTCTTAAAAAATTTTTCAGGAAAATATTTCTTTCAAGGCTTGTTTTCATACTGTATCAAATATGATACGAATGGCCCTAGAGGGTTAATTAAGATTTTCTCACCTAAGGATGTGGCTTCCGGTTTTTTTCCAGTCTTTTCACTCTTACGTATCCCCCTGCGCATCAGTGGCGTTTTCGCCTTGCTTGGGGTGATATGATTAAAAAAAAAAAAAAAAGAAGCCATTTACTCAAACTTACTAGGTAGGTTATGTATAGTTTTTTCTGTCTGTCATGTACTTTTTCAAACATCTTCCCTCATTACGTTCTCTAGAAATTACAAGTGTCAGTTTCTTATCTTTAGTATAAGTATGCATTTTATTTTCTCTAAAACTTGGTCCTGTTATACTCAACATCCTTCTGTGGGACCACATTTCTGTTGCTTCAGGTCTGTTCTTATTCTTTAAGGAGAATATCTAGAATTCACTGCCATATATGAGGACAGATATCACATAACAGCTTTGTATTTTGCGTTGTGGTGCAGTGGATATCGACTCGGAACAACAAATCGGCGAGCCGAGTTTGAATTCCAGTTGAATTCCTTGCATTCACTGACGCGCAAATACCCTTGGGAAAGGTATTAATCCGTCTTTTCCATCCAGTTATGGGTCACATAATAGGACAGATTGGGTTCTATAAGCCTTGGCTAGGCAACCAGTCTACCGCAGAAAGCAATGGCAACCTACTGCGATATAATCTTCTGTCCAGTCAGTCATATATTTTTCAAGACATGATCGCCCAAAGCGTGTATCACGTATGGCACTTAACTGACTAACTGACTCTTGTGGAACAATTTCCCAGCTTCTTGCTTTTCAGTCTGATCTTCAAAAATTTAAATGCAATGTAAATTGTTATTTTTCTCTCTTTAATTTGAATATTTTTATTTTTCATGCTTTTTAATACGTTATTTTTAAAATTCTTTCACACTCAGTGTTAGTGGCTTTGATTCCTTGCTTGATAAAATAATAAAAAAAACATGTTTTCATATCATTATTTCGGAATACTTTTCAAATTTGTATTTTTAAGTAAAGTCGAAAGTTTTTCATGTATAAGATCAAGTTAGTAAATATCTTTTTTTATCAACTAAAGCATGATACCATGAGAAGTCTGTGATCAGATATGTCAAAATCAGAAAAATTCTCTTTATATGAGATAAATAAAACAAAAAAAATCCTTTTCTCTGATCGACTGAAGCAAGACGCATGGTACCATGAAAAGTCTGTGATCAGATATGTCCTACTGAAAACTAAGTCAACAAATTAATTGCGTTCTCTAAGTGTGCGATCATTGTTGTTACTGTTGTTGTTATTGGTCACGATGATTGTCAGGCGGAAAAGAGGAGAGAAGACGAACTTGAATCAACTGTTAGCCAGAAGAACATGGTCCGGTTGGTGGCAGGCAGTCGTAGCCGAGCATTGGTCGGGTCAGGTCTTGAGAGAAATAAATCATATTTAAGCTTGTTGGCCATTATTGGCGTTGTCTAGGTTGAATAAACAATGCCACCGACCTCGGGGATTTGCTGCATGGACTCTGGTCACTTCCCGCCTGGAGCCAGTCAGACATTAAAAAAGAAGGAATTGCTGGAACCCTCCCCCGAAAAAAATAAATATCAACATGCTTATACATATAAACACATGGTTGAGCATTTTTGCACTCTCTTATGCTCACTCATTATCTATCTATCTATCTATCTATCTATCTATCTATCTATCTATCTATCTATCTATCATAATCGACTTATCTATCATAATCGACTCATCTCTCTATTGATCTTAGACTACTTATCTATCTATCTATCTATCTATCTATCTATCTATCTATCTATCTATCTATCTATCTATGTCTTTTCATTATCTATCTATCTATCTATCTATCTATCTATCTATCTATCATAATCGACTCATCTCTCATGTTTCCTCTGACTGACAGTAAGTATGTTTCCTTTTCGTTTGCATTTTCTCCAAAACCTTATCTTTGCTCACATGTTCAGTCCATGGTATTCTCAGTATCCTTCTGTAGAACCATATATCTATTGCTTCGAGTATATTTTCATCTTTGAGGAGAATGCCCAGCATTTGTTGACTTAGAGGAGGACATTCGTGGCTTAGGAAACCTATTTTCTTGATAAATTTTTCTAATAGAAAGGTTTTATAAATTTCAATCTACAGTAACAATGTCTGTTTAGTTAATCAATGATTAATTAACTTCATACCAGTAAGCGGCTAATATTATCACTCGTTTCCATATGTATAACTATTAAACTGTAATAATTTGAAGATAATTCATGAATTCTTTTGATATATATGACGAGTTCCTAGAGATTGAATTGTGTTGTCTATACTTACAGTATAGGATCTGCATACAAAGTATTTACATTTATAGAAACTAAAATGTTACGTAATATCAGTCTTCCTATATGGCAATGGATGCTGGACAATCTATTCCAAGATGAAGAAAATACTTAACTGAAAGAAGAGACAGTTGAAATTTCTTAGGTACATAAGGAGGAATGACGGCTTGACAATAACAGAGTTGAGTGAAGGCAAGAGACTTAAATGGAAAAGAAACGCATAACCTGATCTAATGAGCTTAAGTAAATGGAGACTTTAGGAGCAAACTTTAGGAGAGAGAACAAAAAGACAAAGTTTATTAATAGCTACAAAATACAGATATTTGAGAAGGGACATGATCTTCAACGTCCTGAACGGAGACGGCACAAATAATAATAATAATAATAGTAAATATTTGATAAGCATGATAATAATAATAATAATAATAATAATAATAATAATAACATATGATAAGTATGATAATAATATATGATAATCATGGTAATAATAATAATCATACATAATAAGCATGATAATAATATTATCTGATAAGCATGTTGATAACAATGATAATAATAATACATGATAAGCATGATGATGATAATAATAATAATAATAATAATAATAATAATAATAATAACATATGATAAGCATGATAATAATAATATCTGATAAGCATGTTGATAATAATGATAATAATAATAGATGATAAGCATGATAATACTAATGATGATAATAATAATAATATGATAAGCATGATAATAATAATGATAATAATATATGATAAGCATGATAATAATAAAAGTAATATTAAAAACATGATCATATTAATAATATGTGATAAGTATGATAATAATAATGATAATAATATATGATAAACATAATAATGATAATAATAATAATACGAAAAGCAAGATAATATTACTAATACATGATAAGCATGATGATAATAATAATATATGTTATTAATAATAATAATAATAATAATAATAATAATAATAATAATAATAATTGTCTTATTAAGTACAGAGCACACACTAAGGAGAACTTTGTCTATGTAACACTAGGGATGATGGGGGGACATAGAAAAAACATGAAATGGAGCCATAACAACACGCTACGACCTGCCTTAGGTCTTCCCGCAGACTTGATTGTTAGTGCGACCATAGCAGAAATCGAAATATGATGAAAAATGACATAATAATAATAATAATAATAATAATAAGCATGATAATAACAACAATAATATCCATATACTTGCTTCCCCGACAGCTACAATCTCCAGGAATTTAAATGTAAGGTCAGCTGACACCTCTTATCACACTAACTCGCATCCATTCTCTCAAACACTCTTGCCATCTACTTAACCCTCATCCTCGGTATCGTCATCCGTCTCCTTCCGACATTTCCTATAACTAACCTCTCTTTCGCATCACTTTCCCCAATTTAAACCCTGCGATATAGTGGCGGTTGAATGCCTTGCTTGGGGTGAAATGATTAAAATGCATATATATATATATATATATATATGATCAGTCAGTCATTTAAGTGCTATACGTGATACACGAAAGAGACATGACTGACTGGGCAGAAGATTATCCCGCAGTACGTTGCCATTGCTTTCTGCGGTAGACTGGTTGCCGACCAAGGCTATAGAACCCAATCTGTCCTATTATTTAACCCATAACTGGAGGGAAGTAACAGATTAATACCTTTCCCATGGGTATTTGCGCGTAAGTGAATGTAAGGAATTCAACTGGAATTCGAACTCGGTTCCCCGATTTCTCGTTCTGAGCCGATATCCACTGCGCCACAACGCACATCCAAGCATGATATTAATAATAATTGTTATGACTCAAAAAAGTTTCATTTTATTTTGGGTCTTTTAACCAAGAAAGTTAGCCCTGTTGACGGGGCCTAGAATACAGTGACTGCGTCCCCTGTTAAGAGGGTGAAATTTCTATTCTCCCCACCAAAAAAACAAAACACACACAAAAAAAGTAGGAGTTATCTGCATAATGGATGCTTCAGATTTGACTAAGGACGAGCTATGCTTACCGATATACTAAACTATAAAAACTACCTATGTTTAAATCTTGACTTATGTATCAGCGAGAAGTATGTGCATTGTGGTGCATTGGATATCGGCTCGGAACGAGAAATCGGGGAGCCGAGTTCGAATTCCACCCGAATTCATTGCATTCGCTTACGCTCAAATACCCTTGTGAAAGGTGTTAATCCGTCTATTCATTCCAGTTATGGGTTAAATAACAGGACAGATTGGGTTCTATAGCCTTGGTCGGCAACCAGTCTACCACAGAACGCAATGGCAACCTACTGCGGGATAATCTTCTGCCTAGTCAGTCATGTCTCTTTCGAGACATGATCGCCCATGCGTGTATCACGTATGGCACTTAACTGACTGATGCTTACCTATACTCAAATATAATTATCCAGCTGTGGTTTAACATGGGGACTTTGATATATCTGATAAATCACGCTGCAGATGACGCCCCACCCTGAATGAAGACATGACTGAATTGGATTCCCGTCAAAGCATCAAAGATTTACTTAATGTGACAGGTTCAGCTGTTCGTGATCTTCTCAGGTGAATTGAGAAATATTACAAAATGGAAATTTGGATTCCTTAGGAACTTTCGCTAGAAAACAGAATACAAGTTTCCACCATTTACAACAGTCTTTTAATCTGGTATAGCAACCTTTCCTATCGCAGCACACTGTTACAGGTGTGTTCCATCGTAGAGGAACGACAATACACAGATATAAGTAAGTAATACGTTGATTTTCGGTAGATACAGTAGTACACGTCCGTGTAGGGTGGTAACAACTAGTGAGCCGAGTAGACAACGACCGTGCTAGCCGTCAGCTGACGACTCCACTCACGCTACTTGATATTAGTTCTCTATATATTGTGAACCGTCTGTCACGTGTTCGAGCTACGTCACAACAAGGTGATAGAAAACTAGTTTAACATGTCAGTAGAAAAATGAAGAAAACGGTGCTTATTAAAAAGTAAGAATCCATTCATCATCAACATTTTTTTTCAATTAATGCATTTTTTCGTCGCAGAGGATTAGAACTCGGCTCCTCGATTAAGACTTCCAAGTCACCCACACATCCAAACACGAAAAACGGTGCAAATTTTCTATTATACGAGTGGGCCTGTGCCGTCAAAACTGACAGCAAAATATTTATGACGATATGCAGTCTAAAATTATGGGTAACATATATTTTGATTCGGCTACTATTGCGAATCTTATATTCAGTCAGTTAAGTGCCATACGTGAAACACGCTTGGGCGATCATGTCTCGAAAGAGACATGACTGACTGGGCAGAAGGTTATCCCGCAGTAGGTTGCCATTGCTTTCTGCGGTAAGCTGGTTGCCAGCTAAGGCTATAGAAACCAATCTGTCCTGTTATTTGAACCTAGTGCAGTAATAATAGCATGTCAGATCAAATTTTAACCACTATGGTTGGCATACAAAATAAATTGGCTTGAAAATTGGCATTATTTTGGTTTAATCTCAACCTGAGCTCCTGCTTTGTGAGTTGTCGCTAGTGTGGTTCGGAGATGGATAGGTTCAATAAATACAATCCAAATTCGATTTGGATTGATGTTAAATTATTCATTATTCCTATTAAATGTTTCCAGACACAAACTTTTGAAACAAGATTCATGTTCGTCAAATTAGTTGAAATGAACGACATAAAAGATATATAACCATTCACGCAGTTAGAATATTTGCTTAAAAGAAGCGTATATTTTAAAAACATTTTTTAAAAATCGCGTTTACCTTTGAAAAATTCGTAAGATTCGTCAAAACTCCCGATAAATTCATCAAATTCGTTGCAATTAGAAAAGATGTTGGAAAATTCACGTAGTTAGAATATTTACTTAAAAAATGCGTTTACCTAAAAAAAACCCAAAAAACAACAAACAAACCACATTTCGTTATATATATATATATATATATATATATATATATATATATATATATATAAATGACAAATGTTTTTTCATATACTTAGCAAAAACTACCAATGTATGTATGTGTATTTTTAACAATGTAAATATTTATATATATACATATGTATGTATGTATACACACACACACACACACACACACACACACACACACACACACACACACACATATATATATATATATATAAGTGTGTGTTTGCGTGTGTGTGCGTATCTTATGACATTAAGTGTTATATTTAGTGGAAACAGGCTTTTTATGTAGAGTCTACATAAACACGTGTTTCCACTAAAAGACAGACGTGTTTTGACTTGTGGAGAGACATACTTTTAAACCATGAAAATTGGCGTCAGCCGACCTGTGAATTTCAGAGTATTATTAAAGGAATTATAGCTCCCTCAGAGTTCGAAAAAGGGACACAAAGTAGACGGAGACTGCTGTCAGAACCAATCCGCTCCAGCCAGCTCAGCCACGGAAAGCCTTCACAGCTTGGCATCGAGGTCCCACCCTTTTACTGTTGAAATAGTTAAACCACTTCTAGTCTATTTCCCTCGCACTTCCACCTGTGCAAGTCCTTTTACTTGCTTTCCTGGTAGCTGTAATCAAGACTGTATTGCAATGTCAACAGTCATCTTCTATCTTCTCGAATCCCGTTTAATTATTTTATCTTTTTCCGCAATACCCTCTGTACCCAGTTATTTCTTTCTCACTGTAACCTATTGCGCAATGGTGGTGGTTCCGCCATTTTTTAGGATAAAATTATTAATGTATATTTGATAGATAGGAGAGATTGTGTAAGTGACTTTAGAGCGAATCGGTTTTGTGTTCTGTCAGGTTCGCACTTGTTATTTCATTTGCAGGCATTGGAGTCACTGTATGTTAGGTTCAGGAGGCCGTCTCTCTGTAAACAGAGAGATTGCCTCCTTGGACTTTATATTATCAGTGTATAATGTTTACAGAAAAAGGAATAAGAAGAGAAAAAATAATGTCTTCAATTTTTTTTCTTTTCCTGTTCCTCCCTTTTGGCTGTCTATAAATTTTTTTTGTTATTTATACATTTTCATCTTCATTTAAAAATTTTTAAAAACGAAATAAATTTCCCAGATGACCCTGAAGAGGTTGGGATGGAAGTCGGTCGGTACTTCTTCCCTCGTTTTTATTTTTATTATTCATTCCACAATCCCTGTAAGTATTTAATTTCACTTATTTCTGGCTTTAATACGGGTTTATACCACAAATATATATATATATATGCGTGTGTATGTGCTTACATATTTATCGAAATTATCAAAAATGACTAAAATATTTAAGTAAATTTATGATTGTGTCATACTTATAAAAGAACAAATACTTAATTAAATTTGAATTTTCGGGTTTATCTTCGTGGCGTTTCCAGATATACCTGTCAACTAGGACAGCTAGCCAATCCATACCGCAGACGCCTGCTCAGACACAGTTGTGCTCCTTCAACACCTGGAGAGCCTAACCGCGGAATTTGCTTACAGTTTCTGGCAGATAGCTCATTAGTTGTTACGATCAACAGACTGAACAAGGCCAGTACGCTCAAAAGCCTCGCTCACAATGACTTGCGACTTCGGGCTCGCTCAATCACAATTCCCAAATTGTTCCGTTCTATCCAGTTTTAATCATAAGTCTCGGGTCAACCAGTGGTAAGGTTTTCAGACACTTTCGAAAGATGCGGCATGTTAGGATCGCCGATAGCATCAAGAAGCAGCCTTCCTGAAAATCGATTATAGTGAGATTCGAACTCGGCTCTCATGCTCGGAAAGCGAACGTCTTAGCCATTCGGGTATTTTGTGAATAATCAATTGAATAAATAACATTTCTATTCGCTACAGTACAATTAAGATTTCTGTGTAATTATGAGAATCTTTTTTCCGTCGGAACAACATTTTTGTAATTCTTGCCTCTTTATGTGATGAACTAATCTTCTGCAACGCATACACACACAGACACACACACACACACACACACACACACACACACACACATATATATATTAACATATAATGTGGACGAAGGAATCAACATAGCATGGTGACTGAATGTTGCAGTGAGGCATATGACTGACAGTTAAAAGGATGACATTGAGATCAAGATCACTCTGAAACATGAAAGTGTTAGTCACCATGACTTCTTTTATACTAATTTTTACTGTTTCTACGCCTCTAGCTTAGTGCTTTGATTGCTTCTATTGCCAGCCTTGTGCGTCTTCGGATCTCGGTGTCGCATTTCCATCCCCCATAAAAAGACTTCTACACACTTAAACTTTTACTCTTATTTTATCTCCAATTTGTAACTATCATCTTGGGATCTTTGTCTTCTTATTGATAGTCCTTTTCTCGCTTTCTTTTTGTTATGGGCAACACAATTGGAGTAGATAGACTAAACTATCGCCCGGTTCACACTCCACCCACGTCTATTGAACAGGTGAAGAGGCTCATCCCTTGTTTCCTGTTTAGGATATGGTTTCCGGTTTTTCTCTTTTCCAATCTTTTCACTCTTACGTAGCCCCCTGCGCATTAGTGGTGTTTTCGCCTTGCTTGGGGTGATATGATTAAAAAGAAAAAACAAAACAAAACACACCTACTCCTCAGATAATGGACTCTCCCTCTTATATTAATAAGAGTTAACAGGAAGTTCTTCGGAAGTTCATTGGAGTTCTTTAAACTTCTATTGGAGTTCAGTAGAACTACTAGGCAGTTGATATTAGTCGGCAGTTAGCCGAATACTACGGAATCCGCTTTCAGTGGAAGATTACCAAGTTCCTAACATTTGGGGTGCGTTAAGTCGATTAGCAACCGACATATCATGATTATAGCCTTCAGCGCGGAAACAACTCCACAACACCTTTACTACCCTGTCTATAAGACTTGTAGATTCCTCTCCGAGTCAGCTATCAATAATGTCATTTGCGTATCTTATTTCGTTAAGATTACGCTCGCCGGTGTTGATTCCTTTGTCAGTAATGTCTGTATAAGTAAAGACTTTATCTTTTCTATCACTTTTTAAGCATAAATTTTGACAGTCTATTGCAAACAGATGTGCGTTGTGGTAAAGTAAATAACAACTTGGAACGACAAATCTAGGTGCCGGGTTCGAATTCCAGTTGAATTCATTGCAAATCACTTACGCACATATACCCTTGGGAAAAGGTATTAATCCGTCTCTTCCCTCCAGTTTGTCATTTAGAATGAAACTTACATAAAAGAAAAGGCCGAATTCATTGCATTCACTTACGCGTAAATACACTTGGGAAAGGTATTAATCTGTCTATTCCTTCCAGTTATGGGTTAAATAATAGGACAGATTGAGTTCTATAGCCTTGGTCGGTAACCAGTCTACCGCAGAAAGCAATGAAAATCTACTGCGGGATAATCTTCTGCCCAGTCAGTCATGTCTCTTTCGAGACATGATCACCCAAAGTGTGCATCACGTATGGCACTTAACTGACTGACTATTGAAAATTAAATGCCCACTTCTCTACCACTATTCCGATTTCTTTTCATCTTTCTTTCTCTTTTATTTACTTACGATTTTTTTTCTTCTTCTCGTCTTTGCTTACGGCCAAAACACGCTGATACATTGGTTCCTGTGGGTCCACAGAAAGTTAAACAATATCAAAACTAGTTAGTACCTATATGGGGGATCACTTGGAAATATTAAGTGCTGTAAAGTTGGTTGTGCTGGTTGTGTAATGGATAATGGCCAGGAGTTACTAATCGGAGAGTCGTGTTCTAATTCCGGTTAGGTTCGGTATATTTATTTACTCGCAAATACAATCTCTCAATCATAATTATCATAATTATCTTCCCCAATATTTTCTGACTTTAAATAACCTACGAAAGGTTGATAAGCCGTAGAAATCTTTCTTTCTTTCTTCTACACTTGTTATCAATATTTCCCATTGTCTGTTTTTTTTCTCGTACATTCTATCTCCTCTATTATTTCTTCTTCTTCTTCTTCTTCTTCTTCTTTTCTCGACCATTAACGTTGTGGTTTCGGATGAGACACAGGAAATGAAAAGCCACGCCAGCAGCGATACGATTTGCAGATAGCGAGATTCTTGAAAGTGTCGAGATCAGCAGGAGACACGACCTAGGTAACCACGTGATAGGTCGTGAACAGCGGGTCTCATATCATGCAACCCGCCCTCTTAGCTTCAAGTCCAGAGCCAATTCATCCCCCTCCCACACACACACACACACACACACACACACACACACAGATATATGGTATATTTAGTCAGAAAGAATTCGTCAAAATGAGTCTTATTAAATTTCACTGAACAGGTCTGTTCATTTTTTTATATAATATTTTCCCAACTTTTAATGTAGTTGTACGTCGCAAAGAATGTCGTAAACAAACTGTCCAAAAGTCATGATTTCGTTCTGTTTTTTTTTTTTTAATCGTTTCACCTGCACGGAGGGATAGACAAGAGAGTAAACGTTTAGGCAGGAGGAGAGTGAAAAGAAAGGCAAACCAGTTAGAGAGGGTGTCAAAGAAAGGATAAGAGAAGGATGGGAAGACAGGCGTGAAGACAGTTGCGAAGGTAGAAAGAAAGAAAAAGGACAAGATACACGGGGTGTTGGGAAAAGGACGAGAGAAGGACTACAGTCAAGTAGATAAGAGATGGGAATTGACAATGCATTTAAATTCCTGGAGATTATAGCCGTCAGGAAAGCAAGTATACGGAAAGGTCTTCCAGAGGCGAAAGGGAGAAAAGCAGCTGAAGGAGAAGAATTGTCGGCTGCATTTGGTTGATCTAACTGTAAATGGGTGGGACCTTGTTGCCAGTCTGGTTGCAGGAGTAAATTCTTGTAGAGATGGCACCAATGATCTAAGTTTTTAGGAGCAGAAAGCATAAAAATATTTGGAGGGAAGCCACATCGCGCTGGTGAGAAAGCTGGAGCCTATCACATTACAGATTCTTTTTTAGAACCTGTCGAGAACACTGAGATGAATAGCAGGGGCGCCTGACCAGATATAACAACAGTATTCTATGCACGGTCGGATAGTTAATTTGTATATGTGCAAGATGGATTCAGGCAGAAAAAACTTCCCAACCCTCCTAGCAGTAGATTCAACTATTGACTGAATATAATGAACGTCGGAAGATAAGGTAAGGCCGAAAAGACGCAATATATTCCTTTCAGGGAGACTTGCTTGGTCCATGTAGATGGAGGGTGGCATGAAATAATGCCTTTTATGGTTGACAGCAGTTTCGTTTTAGAAGCATCGATCTGTTTTACGAACTCATTTATTCGTTTATTTTAAAGATTTAGTTAAGAACAGTCGGGATGTAAAACAGAGCAGAATATCGTAGTAAAGAAAATGAAGAAAGAAAGTTTATAGGGAAAGTAATAAAAAATAAACAACAAAGTAATAAAAATTTAAACAACCTAAGGTACGCAGATGATACAGTGCTGATAGCAGACACAGAAAGGAAACTACAAGACCTCCTTTAGAAGGTAGCTGAAGAAAGTAACAAGAAAGGACTAGAAATAAACTGCACAAAAACTGAATGCATGGTTCATCAGTAAAAAGGGCAGCCCAAAATGTCAAATACAGGTCGGGGATAATAGAATCAAGCAGGTACAAAAATTAAAATACCTGGGAAGTGTTATAACAGAAGACGGAAAGTACGACACAGAGATCCGAAGGCGAATTGGCATGGCGAAGGAAGCATTCCAGAAGTTGAGTAAAGTATTAAGAAACAGGACAATTTCGCTAGAAACTAGGAAGAGATTACTGGATTGCTACGTGCTGTCCGTCCTTCAATATGGCAGTGAATCCTGGACAATACCATCAAAGATGAAGGAAAAACTTGAAGCAACTGAAATGTGGTTCCACAGAAGGATGCTGCGAATATCATGGATCGAGCATGTGAGCAATGATAAGGTCTCGGAAATAATGGAAACAAAAAGGAAATTAATACTGAGCTTCAGGAAGAGACAGTGAAGTTCTTGGGACACGCAATGAGGAAGGAGGGCTTGGAGAATCTGATACTAACAGGCCAGATAGAGGGAAAAAGAGACAGAAGAAATCAGTGGATAACATATTTGAAGGACCTAATCAGGTGGATGACGGAACGAGGATTGCATGGTGTAACAGGAAAAGGCGTGCTCAGAGCCGCCAGGGATAGGGAAAAGTGGAAGGCCATGATCGCCTACGTCCTGAAGGGACAAGGCAATAGAAGATAATAAAAGAAAGCCAGAATATGAAAAAATTAAGAAAGAAAATCACCAAAAAACATCGAAAGTGACAGATTTAAATTGGAAAAGCTCAAAGGGGGAAAAACATGGAGAACAAAGAATAGAAAATCAAGAAAGGAACGAAAAAGGGAAGAAAGGCATTAAAAAAGAAAAAGAAAAAAAGAAGGAAACTCAACAAAAAAGATCAAATGATAAAACATAGAAAAAGAATGCCTAGAAAAAAAAAAAGGAATGAAAAAGGAAAGAACGACAAAAGAAAAACATAACATTAAAAAGAGGACATGAAAAACAAGAAAAAAGATAGAAGAAAAGAAAAATAAACGAAAATAAAGAAAAGATGAAAAATTGTGTATAAAATATCAAAACAATAAAAATGAAAAATTATTAAACGAAAAGAAATCTCTCAAAAGCATATGAAACAAGAAAGGCGAAAGAAATAGACCAATAAAATAACAGAATATGCAAAACATGAAATATAAATTGCGGTAAAAGTAATTATTACAAAGCGACCAAATAGGCAAAAAGCTAAAAATGATTTCAAAAAGCAAGAAAGAATTAAAAAGCAAATACGGAAAAAAAGATAAGCCAAACTGGGCCAATGTATACAATACCTGATATATTTGATTAATAAATCCGCCGAGATGATTGGCATGTCTTGTTTTCCTTTTCTTTACGCGTCTCAAAATTTATTCCTTGGCGCATGCGCACGTCGAAGAAAATAACTTCGAAAGTCGATCAACCAGATTTGCTTCTGTTCTGCCAACTCGACTTTTATCGAGTACACGCAAAAACCACATGGATGCTGGGTATAAATTCACGAAAACTTTTGAATGGAAAGTGACATCGATCGGCTTAGTCTTAAAAATGCACCTAGCCGCTACTGTAGAATAAGATGAGTCGACAGGAAATCAACTATACTATAAAAAGCCAATAATACTGGATAAAAAAAAATCATGTGTAGAAAATATATCAATAATACATAAAGTACTAACTCTGTTAATAAATCTGGAGCGAAATCTCTCAACATTCATATAATAAAGTTATATGGCGGCATTAAGAGTTTCCAAATAGGAAACATTCAGTATTCATTGACTGAACATTTAGTTTTTCTGTCGGTTGAAATTTATTAAGTAATTTCCTTAAAACTGTTTACAGGAAATTAGACGTTTCAAGTTTACCAAAACAAAACCAAAAAAGTAAAGATTTTTTTTTTCTGAAATTCAACAGCCAATTATCTACGGTAGGATTCTCAAGAATCATGGCGTCAATTATTGTTGTGACCTTTCAAATATCAGCCATGATACTGGATTTATATCTAATGCTTGAAAGGTTGTCATCGTGAGAAATGCCTGCTACACTTTCTGTCAGGATGTGCGACAGATACCGGCTCGGAATGAGAACTCAGGAAGCCGAGTACCAGTCGAGTTCGTTACATTCACTTGAGCGTAAATACCTTTGCGAAAGATGTGAAACCAATTCTTCTCCTCCCATCTATATGTCGAATAGCAGAACGAACTAGATCAGCGATTCCCAAACTGGGGTAAATTTCCCTCTGGGAGGAAATTTGAAGCTACCGTGGCGAAAATAATCACATTACTTACTAAATAAAAAAAATCTCAGATGGATTTTCTCATGTCATTGAAAATCCTTATTCTGTTTTCAGCAAGTTATCTTTGTAAGTCATGATTTTCTACTTTACTCACGACTTCCTCTGTGACGTCCCTTGGAACAACGTTTTTAGTCTTCGCGTCGAAGACTGTGCATCCGAGGTCTCCTCCTGGGTTAAGGCTGGCATCGATGCTTTCATCCCTGCCAAAAATCTCAGTTTAAATCTCATTCGTCCCCCTGGTTCTCGCCCGCTTGGTCGGCCGCCTTTGCCCACCGTAATCACTTCTTCCGCCTTTGTCATAGCCAGGCATCGGGCCAAATCAGGCTTTTTTGCCTCAGCTCGAAATAAGTGTAAAAAGATACTCCTCAGCGGACAAGGCTGAATGCTTTGCTCGTAAATTCTCGACCAATTCGAGACTGGATTCGTCTGGACTTTATAAACCCGACTTCCCACCTAGAACTGAGGCTCAACTGAATGACGTCCACATCACGCCCTCGCTGATTTCTAACATAATCTCAAAACTTGACCCTCACAATGCGAGCGGTGGGGAGGAAATCCCAATCATAGTCCTGAAGAAATGTGCCCCTGAACTCTCTTCTGTCCTTTCTAAGCTCTACAACTTCTGCCTGTCTTCTTCCTGCTTCCTGCCTGTTGGAAGTTTTCTTCTGCAGTTCCTCTATTTAAGAACACTGGAGAACCATCGAACCCCGCAAATTACCGCCCTATCAGCCTTCTTCCGATCTTTGGCAAAGTGTTCGAATCCATTATCAACGCCGAGGTAGTTCATCATCTGACAGCACACATGCTACTCTCGGACAAACAGTATGGCTCCGCTTCACCAGGTCTACTGCTGATATGCTAACGACCATCACCGAGTATATATACCAGGCTCTCGACAAGAATTGGATATCTCTAAAGCGTTCAAAGCATGCTGGCCTTCTACGGAAACTGCGAAGCCATGGTATAACTGAACTTTTGTTGGACCTAATCTAGTCATTCCTCCCTAACCACACATTGAAGGTGATATTAAACGGACATGCCTCCTACAACTACCCTACAAACGCGGGTGTCCCTCAAGGCTCTATTTTAGGTTCTACGCTCTTTCTGATCAACATCATTGATCTCCCTGATGCCATAACATCCCAAGTAGGCATGTACACCGATGACACCACAGTTTACTCTCGCCTCGATCAAAAACCTGGTGTGGGCGACAAGGCGAACCTCGCTGCTGAGCTTGAAAAGGACCTCCAATCCCTCGTAAATTTCATTTCTTCCAAAAAGAAGCTGCTATAAATTAACCAGCATAGACAACCGCATCTACCTCCCATTAGCATGGAACAGGCTTGCCTCCCAGAGAGTAAAACACTACGCCTGCTTGGCCTCACACTCTCAGCGGACCTCAAGTGGAATGACTATATCGAATCCATTGCGAAATCCGCTGCTATGAAAGTCGGTTCTCTGTGCAGGGCCCGGAAGTTCTTTCCGTCTGAATCTATCCTGCACATATATAAATCTACCATCCGCCCGTTTCTTGAATACTGCTGCCACATCTGGTCGGGTGCTCCTGCTATTCTCCTCGGGGTTCTTGACAAAATACAACGGAGAATCTGTAATGTGATCGATACCGGCTTGGCTGACCGCCTGCAGTCACTCTCTCACCGGCGTGACGTGGTTTCCCTGTGCCTCTTCTATAAATGCTTTCACAGCTTCTGCTCCGATGAACTTAGATCACTGGTGCCCCCTAGGTACGAATTTGCATGAGATACTAGATTAGCAACTAGGTCCCACCCTTTTACAGTGAAACCGTTAAAATGTAACCGCAACAGTTTCTTTCCTCGCACTTCCCCCCTGTGGAATTCTCTTCCGCATACTTGCTTCTCCGACAGCTACAATCTCCTTGAGTTTAAATGTAAGGTCAATAGACACCACATAACACACTAACTCGCACCCATTCTCTCAAACACTCTTCCTACGTACCTCCTTACTCGTCTATCACCCTCCTTCTGACATTTCCTATATCCAATCGCTCTCTCAGCACCTTCCCCTATGTAACCCTCTGCGCTATAGTGGCAGTGGAATGCCTTGCTTGGGGTGAAATGATTAAAAAAAATCAAGCCCAAGGTACGAAACCGACTGGAGGTGGAATGTGACATATTTGCGCGCTTGCCAAAACTAGCCCTGATATTGATACACTGGTGCACAAGAAGCAGCATCACCCTTCTCACTAATTTAATTTTGAAGTAGAAGAGCAAACAAAATTATTTTTATTTGTTACTAACTGCTCTCTATGGCTATGATTAGTTGTTACTAACTGTTCTCTATGGCTATGATTAGTTGTTACTAACTGTTCTCTATGGCTATGATTAGTTGTTACTAACTGTTCTCTATGGCTATGATTAGTTGTTACTAACTGTTCTCTATGGCTATGATTAGTTGTTACTAACTGTTCTCTATGGCTATGATTAGTTGTTACTAACTGTTCTCTATGGCTATGATTAGTTGTTACTAACTGTTCTCTATGGCTATGATTAGTTGTTACTAACTGCTCTCTATGGCTATGATTAGTTGTTACTAACTGTTCTCTATGGCTATGATTAGTTGTTACTAACTGTTCTCTATGGCTATGATTAGTTGTTACTAACTGTTCTCTATGGCTATGATTAGTTGTTACTAACTGCTCTCTATGGCTATGATTAGTTGTTACTAACTGTTCTCTATGGCTATGATTAGTTGTTACTAACTGTTCTCTATGGCTATGATTAGTTGTTACTAACTGTTCTCTATGGCTATGATTAGTTGTTACTAACTGTTCTCTATGGCTATGATTAGTTGTTACTAACTGTTCTCTATGGCTATGATTAGTTGTTACTAACTGTTCTCTATGGCTATGATTAGTTGTTACTAACTGTTCTCTATGGCTATGATTAGTTGTTACTAACTGTTCTCTATGGCTATGATTAGTTGTTACTAACTGTTCTCTATGGCTATGATTAGTTGTTACTAACTGTTCTCTATGGCTATGATTAGTTGTTACTAGCTGCTCTCTATGGCTATGATTAGTTGTTACTAACTGCTCTCTATGGCTATGATTAGTTGTTACTAACCGTTCTCTATGGCTATGATTAGTTGTTACTAACTGTTCTCTATGGCTATGATTAGTTGTTACTAACCGCTCTCTATGGCTATGATTAGTTGTTACTAACTGCTCTCTATGGCTATGATTAGTTGTTACTAACTGCTCTCTATGGCTATGATTAGTTGTTACTAACTGTTCTCTATGGCTATGATTAGTTGTTACTAACTGCTCTCTATGGCTATGATTAGTTGTTACTAACTGCTCTCTATGGCTATGATTAGTTGTTACTAACTGCTCTCTATGGCTATGATTAGTTGTTACTAACTGTTCTCTATCCACTTTACTCTGTAACTGTCATTTTATCAGTATATTTGTACATTTGAAAAATACGTTAGTAAATAGTCTCATTGTGTTTTAACTGCTCTTTCGCTCATACACATGAAGGGAGAAATCTGAATTGTTGAACTGGGTGTAAGAAAAAATGACAGAAAAAAGTTTGGGAACCACTGGACAAAATCCTTTGGTATTGGTTGGCAATCAGTCTACCACAGAAAGAAGCAGCAACCTACTTCTTAAATATCTTTTGTCGAGTCAATCATAAATCGAAAGAGATATGTTCCCCTAAAGTGTGACATTTAACAGACTGACTCCCTAGCAAGGTAATGGTGAAATTAGATGTTCACATAGAGTGAATATTTATTATTCATTGGCAAACAATTTGTTTTTACTGTCAGTTGAAATTCATAAAAACATTTCTTTAAAATTGTTTACCAGGAAATTAAACGTTTCATGCCTACCATACTAAAACTAGAAAAGTAAAGAATTTTTTCTAAGATTAAACAGCCAATTAGCTACAGGAGGCTTCCAAATAAAATTATTAACATGACGTCAGTTACAGAGTAGCAACCATTCAACTATCAGCCTTGATGATTAATATATATCTAACTAGCAGTATAGCCCGGCGTTGCTCGGGTGTAATGAAAGCTTTAAAACTGATCCATGGTCCTGGAGTTCAGACTGTTTAGACGTTGGCACGAAAGACTAAAGAGCAATAGTTGTTTCCAGTCAAAGCGAAACCATAGACTGAAAGAAAAATGAATGGATGTAAGTCAAATTTTGATTTTCTGGTATCGATATCAAATAAGTATTTTCGTCGTAAACTGAATTTTGAAGGCTAAATAAGTCCTCTTAGTAAATGGTATCATGTCTGAGACTAAGAACTACAATTATACCTACTTAGAGCTAAACCCGAAGCAAAAACTAAAATAAAAGAGCTGAAAAAATACAGACATACAGGCAGATAAACAGACACACACACAAACATCTTGCCTTATATATATATATATATATATATATATATATATATATATATATTATCGATCTTCTGCACTATTGTAAGAACTGCAACCTTGAAAATTCTGAATATCGTTTCTTATGTCTTTGTCTATAAGTATATGAAATTTGATTCAAATCGAATCACTCCTTCTATAACCCGATTTTTTCGATTACCGATTTTCGATATTGATCGAGGGTACCTCGACACAAAACCTAGCTAAGAACAATCGCAGACGCTTATGGTACAACTGTGTAAATTTTCAAGAAAGTCGGTTGAGCCGTTTCGGAGTCTATAGGTAACGGACACACACACACACACACACACACAGACATACACACAGACACACACACACAGACACACACACATACACAAACAAAGTTTCATTTATAAATACGTTTAGATTAGATACTTGAATGATGGCCATCTTCTGGCAAGGTAATGATGACATTACGTGTTGGAATACAGGAAACATTCGTCATTCATTGACCGAATAGTTAGTTTTACTATTTATGAAATCATTTCCTTAAAACTGTTTTCAGGAACCTAGACGTTTCAAATCTACCATGTCAAAACCAAGAAAACGAAGTAAATTTTCTGATATTCAACAACCAATTATCTACAGGAGGCTTCCCAAGAAATTTCTTATCGTGACGTTAGTTACAGGGTGCTGGACATTCAAGTATCAGCCTTGATGATGGATATATATATCTAATATATATCTAATATATATCTAATATTTGGAAGATTGTCATCGTAAGAAATGTAATACATTTCCTTCACTGACAAAAATATAATTGACAAAAATATATTCCGGCCGCGGATGGTGGTAGCAGAGTTTAGCAACAAAGCCTTGAAAAACAATAGCCGACAAAGTTAAGATTGACATCAATTAAGCGATAATCCGAAGGGGAATGGGTGCATGTAAGTTTTGGGTTATATAAGTCAGGAATTTCACACACACACACACACACACACACACGGAGAGAGAGAGAGAGAGAGAGAGAGAGAGAGAGAGAGAGAGAGAGAGAGAGCAGAGAACTCCCGCTTGTTAACGATTCCCTGATAACTCCTGCGTGTGAGCGATATCTCCCTGGTTCCCCGATGAGGAATAAAAATATAAGTTTATATATTTATAGCATTTACATTATTCGGACTTTTGTGCTCATCTTCGTTGCCATTTGTACGACGTTTTGGCCGATGTACGTTCCGGCCTTCTTCAGGTACTAGGAATTTCAAACCGAACACTTTATTACAATCACTGGGGTATATGCACTCCATTCCTTGCGTAGTAGTGCCTCTTTCGGAATTCATGAGTTATCTCCCTCTAACCTTGTAAGTTACTTGTTCACCACTACTGTAGCCTGGTGTTGAACTAAAACCTTTTTGGGTCAAGTCGAAGGAACTACCCAACGTCTATATCCAACAAAGATGAAGACAATAGACAGAATAAGGTTAATTAGTTAGTTAAGTGCCATACGTGATACACGCTTGGGCGATCATGTCTCGAAAGAGACATGACTGACTGGGCAAAGGATTATCCTGCAGTAACTTGCCATTGCTTTCTGGGGTAGACTGGTTGCCGACTAAGGCTATGGAACCCAATCTGTTCTGTTATTTAACTCATAACTGGAAGGAAGTGACGGATTAATACCTTTCCCAAGGGTATTTGCGCGCAAGTGAATGCAAGGAATTCAACTGGAATTCGAACTCGGCTCTCAGATTTGTCGTTCAGTGTTGATATCCACTGCACCACAACGCACATAAATACTGTAAATACTACTCGTCTAAAAAATATAGACAAATATTATATTTTATATATATATACGTGTTTTCGTTCCTTGTTTTCTATCAAGACGGTTGTTTTTTTTTCCAGGAGCAGCGGTAGGGTATTCCAGAAACACCCACTGTTCTTTCTGGCAAAATAATGTGCGTTGTGGTACAGTGGATATCGACTCGGAACGAGAAATCGGGGTGCCGAGTTCGAATTTCAGTTGAATTCTTTGCATTCACATACGCACAAACACCCTTGGGAAAGGTATAAATCCGTCTCTTCCTTCCAGTTATGGGTTAAATATCAAGACAGATTGGGTTCTATAGCCTTGGCTGGCAAACAATCTACCGCAGAAAGGAATGGCAACCTACTGTGGGATAATCTTCTGCCCAGTCAGTCATGTATCTTTCGAGATATGATCACCCAAGTATGTATCACGTATGGCACTTAACTGACTGAATGGTGAAATTATCTGTTTGCACTCCGGAAATAGACGTCATTAATTGAACGTGTTTTAGTGTCGGTTGGAGTGTATAAAATTTTTTTTTCTTAAAACTGATTTTCAGGGATTTATACTTTTCAAATACACTAATTGTTATCGCTCTTTGTAGTATTTATTCTATTTTTCTTCCAAACCTTCTCTCTTTATGGCACTACGGTAAGCTAGCAGCATGCTTACATCATTATTTTCTCTTCTATTTTCATTTGCTACCCTTTTTGCCCGTTTCTATTAAAATACTTCGAGTGATGTGTTTCTCGTTATTTGGTAGCGTTATACTCTTTGATGAAGTATCATCTTTCAGATTTAATCGATTCATTCGCTTGAAAACATTTTGGTCATTGATCTGAGTAAACGGTTATATACAGATGACAGTTTAGACATTTCCGAAAGGAGCTGGGCGCCACGAATGAAAGCCCTGGCAAATACTTGATCTGTTGCAGCTATTTCAGGACGTGACTCGAGTTTTAGAGTTTGGATTTATAGTCCTAACCTCTTGTTATTTTAAAAAGTCTTCAGGTGATGTGTCTTTCATTATTTAGTAAGGCTCTTTACAATTTTATCGGATCACTCTATAGGGTTTGATGAAAGGTCGTCTTCTTTGAGATCTAATGGATTCAGTCGCTTGAAGACATTTTTAGCTATAGATGTAGGAAAACGGTTATATGCAAATGACAGTTTAGCTATATCGGTTTGGACGCCATTCATGACATCCATATTAAAGCCGAAGTTATTTAAGATATGGATCGAGTTTTTCAGGCAAATATTTGAGCTTTGTAGCATCTTATGGTGTTAGAAAAATACCTTTGACACAATGTTATGTAACTGTACTCAATTTTCTTATGAATTGCACGAACTATGATACAAGTCTTTGGTGTTTAGATTATAATATTTCGGCCAATACGCATTTGGCCTATTTAGTATTTTCAAAATTTCTGTAGGAGAAGCTGCTCTATGCCAGGAATTATTTCTACCAGTATCCAGTTCTTTTAGTCATAAAAAATATTTCAGTTGGTCATCAAATACTTTAATCCAGCATAGTAGAATGAGGCGTTTATACATAAAGAACAAGACGAAATATCTTGACAGATGGACCGTAGAACGAGAACAACGTGGCTTTGTGATTTAAATAAAGGGGTTCAGTAGAAAATTGTCAGAAGGATAATGGGATTAACAAACAAAAAATAGTCCGGATCGCACAACAGTCGAAATGTTGTCATAATGACAAGAAAGGTGAATACATTAGTTTGAATGTACAGAGTGTTGATAAGCAAAAATATTAACTTTGCACATCTTGTTACCATTTCTCTTTTTTTCTTTTTTGTAAACATTACACCCTGAGCAAGGTAGAAACCCACTGGTTCGCAGCGGGGTGACAGTGAAAGAAATCAAAAAAAAAAAAAAGTACAAGTGATGTCGAGGAAAGGATAAATATGAAAGTAAATATCAAATTTTGTTATTTTTACTATTTTAAGGTAAATATGAATTTTTCTTCTTCTTATTATTTAATTTGTCTGCTTCTCTTTTAATGATCATCATTGATTAATCAACTATTTTGTTATTTCTTAAAGATATTCATCATCATCATGCATCCATCACAACAAGATGGTGCATAGGGCAGCGACGTTTTGTTGCTCTTTCTGTAACAAACTGATTTTACGGGGCAGGGTTGTTAGCCATGCACCCAACCCCCAAAGCTGGAAAACCAGTGGACCATTCTTGGTCCTTACGTTGACAGCACCTGGTATTCCCAAATGGTCACCCATTTAAGTACTGACCAGGCTCGATGTTGCTGAACTTCGGTGAATCGGACGGGAACCGGTGTATTCAACACGATATAACCGTAGACCGTAAAGATATTAGTTATAGATAATTTTTGGAAAAAAATACGATATTGATTCTTACAAAGATTACTATATTATTTTAGATAACGTCAAGTATTTTCGATGAGTTCTATGAATAACTGAATAATATATAGATGTATTTTGAAATGAAAGTTTTGATTTTTTAAAAATTATCCACCTACTGTTATATTTATCGCCGTTTATTATATAATAATTTTTGTTTATTATTATACATTCATAAAAATTTAATTATTAATATACATACTGTTTTTTTTTTTAGATAAATCGTGGTATCCATTTATCGTTTCACTGTTATTTTTAAAAATAGATGTTATCTTACAAGTTTAAGAATTATTATATTAAGAATATTTAATACCCAGTATTGGTTAAGCTATTTGTACAGTTATACATTGGTATGAATAATTTTAATCGATTTTATATTTGACACAGCATTTTTATGAATGAGGGTGTATCTTTCGAAATTGTAAGGAAATCATTTACTAGTTTGTTTGTTTTTTTTTATTAATTTTTTTTTTAACAAGCTTTGCCTATAATTTTCTTATTTAATGTCTACAAGTAAGATTTTTAGTTTGGACGGAAACAGTTTTTAAAATTTGAGCGTTTTGAGTTTTAACGTTTATTTTCTTTGTTAAATTTCGTAATGTCATTGTGGTCTTTGATGAATAGTCTTTCATCAAACGGTCGTCGTATCGTTTGCTCTTTGTCTTCAACTTTCAGTCTTTCTCTTATCCTCTTACGTTTGCAACCCTTCATCTCCGCAAAACTCGGACACACTGGGAGAACGAAAAATAAATACGTGAACCCACGTTATTCCACGAGACTAGACGAGACGAAACGAGAATCTCAATGTATAAACTCGTGAGGCGGCCTTTTTTAACCATTTTACTCAGTCTCTTCTTTCTTATCTCACGGTAATTGGATTACAAACATCAAATATGCTTTGAGGTGGGTCTCACAATCATAAATATAAGGGTCAATAAATAAATAAGGTAAATCTTTCGGTATAAGGACTACCATAGAGATAGAAGCTTATTTTTTTTTCAACGTAGTCTCCCAACAGTGTCACACACGTTTCCCATCTGTGCACAATATTCCCTCAGCGAAAAATATTTTGGACTGATATCTCAGCCAATCGCTCACAGCACTTTTGATTTCATCGTCACTTTCAAACTTCGTGCCTCTTGTGAACGCTTTCAAGGGACTAAACAGGTGGAAGTCTGAAGGGGCAAGGTCTGGGCTGTAAGGGGGATGAAGTAGCAGTTCCCAGCCCAGCTTGTTGGGTGTCTGCACCGTTTAGGCTGCTGTGTGAGGCCTTGCGTTGTCTCGATGCAATACGACTCCAATGGACAATTTTGTGTGCTGTCCCAGCAGATAGGCTCAAAGTCCTTGAAATCCACTGTCACCCTTCAGTCAGTGAGGTCATTGACTGATTCGATCATCTCAGGAGACCTCATTTTGTTAGGCCTCCTAGGCCTGTCTTCATCCTCAACACTGCTCCGTCCTTCTTTAAACAATTTAGCCCACTTGTAGATATTCTTTTGGCTGAAACATGTGGCACCATACACTTGATATTCTCCTATAAAATTTCAACTGGTTTGCACCCGTTAGCAACAAAAAAACTTGATAACTGACCTCTGTTCAGTCCCGGAGCATGCTTCTTGGTCGGCCATCTTTGTTAATCTCCAAAACACCGAAAGTTTATTTTCAATCTGCAAAAAAAAAAAAATAAATAAAAAAAAAAAATTAATTCCCTTTGAAAAAGTCAAGGAAAAAAAAAGAAGTAAACTTCTATTTGTATAAGAAGTCCTTAAACCGAAAAATTCACCTTATTTATTGAATGACCCTCGTAGAAGTCCTTATACCGAAAAATTCCACTTATTTATTGAATGACCGTCGTAGAAGTCCTTATACCGAAAAATTCCCCTTATTTATTGAATGACCCTCGTAGAAGTCCTTATACCGAAAAATTCCACTTATTTATTGAATGACCGTCGTAGAAGTCCTTATACCGAAAAATTCCCCTTATTTATTGAATGACCTTCGTAGAAGTTCTTATACCGAAAAATTCCCCTTATTTATTGAATGACCGTCGTAGAAGTCCTTATACCGAAAAATTCCCCTTATTTATTGAATGACCCTCGTAGAAGTTCTTATACCGAAAAATTCCCCTTATTTATTGAATGACCGTCGTAGAAGTCCTTATATCGAAAAATTCCCCTTATTTATTGAATGACCTTCGTAGAAGTTCTTATACCGAAAAATTCCCCTTATTTATTGAATGACCGTCGTAGAAGTCCTTATACCGAAAAATTCCCCTTATTTATTGAATGACTCTCGTAGAAGTCCTTATACCGAAAAATTCCCCTTATTTATTGAATGACCGTCGTAGAAGTTCTTATACCGAAAAATTCCCCTCATTTATTGAATGACCCTCGTAGAAGTCCTTATACCGAAAAAGTCCCCTTATTTCTTGAATGACCCTCGTAGAAGTCCTTATACCGAAAAATTCCCCTTATTTATTGAATGACCCTCGTAGAAGTCCTTAAACCAAAAAATTCACCTTATTTATTGAATGACCCTCGTAGAAGTCCTTATACCGAAAAATTCCCCTTATTTATTGAATGACCCTCGTAGAAGTCCTTATACCGAAAAATTCCCCTTATTTATTGAATGACCCTCGTAGAAGTCCTTATACCAAAAAATTCCCCTTATTTATTGAATGACCCTTGTAAATTATTTTTTGGAACATTCAAATACTCTACTTTATTATTTCGATGTTTACTTTTTTCCTGTTTAGGAAGTGGTTTCCGTGTTTTTTATTCTCTTCGGGTTTTAATAGTGGTGCTGTCACAATTTTTTTATGATGTGTGGATAGTGCCAACGTCTCTTTATACTGGGGATACCTGGTTGGCAGCTTGTTTGGTTGCTGTTTCCGATTTCTAGCTAGGAGCCGGAGCTCTTGTGTAGCCTCTTGAAAGGTTGCTCTGATCAACAGTTGAATAATATCATGGATGGGTATCTCTTCAAGTGCCTCCAGTGGGCAACCCTGAGGCTACATTATACTGCAGCCTGCGTCACTTCCTTTCCCACATATGTTGCATTTGACGACCGACTGTCACTGTTACTCTAGGCTTTTGCTGACCAAAATAATTCTAAATCATGACAACGCACTATCAAAAATATAAAACTAAACAAGCCAAAAAATAAATAAATAAAAATAAAAACACCTAAATCCCTCAACATCTCTTTCTCTAACGTCCGTCGTATCGATACTAACTTTTGCAGAGTGGAATCGTTCCTTTACGAAAGGTAACCTGACACCCTAGCCCTATGTGAAATTAACCGCAAGCCTACAATTCCCTTCTCTGATTTCACGATTCCTGGATACATTTCTCTCTTTAGGAAGAACTCCAATGTTCAGACGCATGGCCTGAGTGTTTATATCAGCGAATATCATCTTCTGCGAGGGAGATCTCTCTTGAATCTCTTGTCCACACCTACGTGTGTCTGTATCTCTTTTTGCTAAACTCAACGAGCTATCTTTTCTTTCTCTACCGCTTCCCTTCTTCTCTTGTATTCTAGATAGTATTTTAAAGAATATAGATAAGGCCTTTTCCTTTCACTCATTAGCTAATGTATTTATTTTCGGTGACTTCAATGCCCATCATGCCAAGTAGGAGGAATGCTCTGTCATTGACCTTTCTGGAACCCAAACGCTGAACTTCTCAATTGATTAGTCTCTCAAGCACGTAATATATTCCTCCACGAGTTTTCATAGTCACCACAATGAACACGCTTCTTTTGTAGATATCTTCATTACTTCTATCTCTGAATCTTGCCATGTTATGCAGCTCTGCTATGTTGGCAACTCTGTTCATGCTCTGGTGTCTGTGAATATCTCTTTCTACTGTACCTTATTCTAGTAACTTCCTATCAATGAGCGGATTGGGAGTCATTCCATGATTTCCTTTGTGATGTCCCCTGGAACAAACTTTTTAATTTCCCTGTTCAAGATTGCACCTTTTAAGTCTTCTCCTGGGTAAAAGTCAGCATTTGATGCATTCAGCCCAGCTAGAAAATTCTAACTTAAAATCTCGTTCATCCCCACGGTTCTCTCCTGCTTGCTTAACTGCCATAGATCCCAAGAATCACGTCTTATAATTTTACCGGAGTGACACGTCTGATCACAATAGGCGTCTTTTTGTCTCCGCTCGTAACAAATGTAAGCGTGTCCTAAACGGTGCTAAACTCTTTTTTGCTGATAGAATGAAGCAGCATATAGCATCTCTCAACTTTGGTTCCAAAGATTACTAGTGGCTTAGCAAGAGTCTACTGAACAACAGAAAAACCTCGATCCCTTCTATATTCAATAATTCAAAATCCTCACAACAATAGCAGAAAAGCTTGAGTCTTTTGCTCTCAAATTCTCACCCAACTCCATCTTTGACACGTCTGGAGTACCCACACCCTATTTCTCAACGAGAACTGAGACCAGAGTGATATATATATATATATATATATATATATATATATATATATAGTGTAGCGAGGAAGCAGATAATTTTCCAAACATATACTGTTAAATATAAGTGACAATGAATGTCTATTATGTTTAATCATGAGCCGTTCTAAACATCGTATTTTGGCTTTAACTTCAGTTGAATTTAAAATTTATGTTGCCTAGCGGAGTTTTATGTCAACACAAGATAAAATTGTCGTTGATGGTGGATGTTTTTGTGTTACCGTCCTTATAAACTCTCTGAAGTTGGCTCATGTGAGCTGAAAGCTTAGAACCAACTTAATAAAAAATTATCCAAATGTTGGAGAATTTTTGTCTTTATTTTCAATGTAAGTGTTTAAGATACTTAAGTAACTCCTCCATAAATTTGAAATTTAGGCTGTTTAATACTTCCAGTCGCGCGTTTGGAAAAATCCCTGTTTTATGTTTGAAGACTTTGGAAAATCAGTTATTATAAATCGACTGATGATATCGAAAGATTTAAACCAAGGTTGCGTAAATAACTGATTTCCAAATTAAAAATATTCAAAAGCTCTTGAATATATATGTGTTGCGCACTTTTTAATAGAACTGTGTACGAGTCTAAAAATAATTACACACACGCACACACGCACGCACACACACACACACACACACACACATATATATATATATATATATATATATATATATATATATATATACCCTGTCACACCCATTTAGAAAGAGAGAGAGAGAGAGCGAGCGAGAGAGACAATAACGAGGCAGAGTCGGCTTAGACCATTCTCTTTACTATCAGTCATTAAACTTTACTGCCAGTTATGAAAGCTCTTGCCGAGTGTTTGCTCTTTAACAGTGCCTTATTATTTTAATTTTAACAATACTTATGTAGTGAAGAATGTATATGTATCCTGTGCATTATAATAAAAACCGTTGAGTATATATATATATATATATATATATATATATATATATATATAAACCACCTCTTTTGATTGTTTTTAATATCTTAATGTAATATACTCAATAGTAGATACATCAACATATATGTTGTCGCCATTTTAGATGGATATCAATTTAAATATTTTTCCGTCATTTTTGATGCCACGAGCCTACTCGTTTCGTAACAGAGCATTCACTTTTATAGTTAAAAGTGTAAGTGTTTCTGACAGATTTTTTATATGTGGAGTTAGTGAATTTATTATTATTGGTGTTTATCAATACATCAAGGAAAGCTATTTTATTCTTATTGTTAAGTTCATATGGTAACTTAAGAACGTAGAATTTTTTGGAATTTTTTTTGTAGTTCATGCAGTTCAAATATGTTTTTTTTTTTTTTACTAAAATGAGAATGTCTTCTACGTATCTTAGGTAGATGGAGGCAGTTTCAGTGGTATTAAATATCTTATTTTCAAGTTTGGACATGTAGAAGTTACTAAATTTTCGTCTCAGATCTAAACCCATAGAAGGTAGATAATATTTTGATGGTCACAGAAGGTAAACTCAGAGGTACAAATTAAAAGTTGCTAATCGATCTAAAGTAGACCAGAAATGTCAGTAATTTGTCGTATAACGGATCGCAGGTTTGAAACTTGCCAGAAGAATTTGTTCATTTTTATGTCTTGCGAATGCACAAGACGTTAGAATAATTTTATATTTACAACATTCTAGAAACGAATACAATTTAAATGAATGAAATGTAATATTTATCCTTTACTAATTCATAAAGAAGTAAATATGGAAGTAATTTTTATTCGTAAACTTATAAACATTTAATGAATTTATAAAAAATAAATCCCACTATAGGAAAATCCGTGTTGTTTACCATTTTATAAATTTCGAAACAATTGGCAATTAGCCGAGGTCTTGTCAACCAATACAATAGGAAATATAGTAAATAGGGTCTATTATCTTTATGGTCAATTCTCGAGAATAATGAAAAAGTAAAAAAATCACTTCATATACATACATATATATATATATATATATATATATATATATATAAACTTATATATATATATATATATATATATATATTATATATATATATATATATATAAATTTATATATATATATATATATAAATATATATATATATATATATATATATATATATATATATAAACTTATTTATAAATGGAACTTTGTCTCTGTGTGTGTATCCGTTACCGATAGACCGCGAAACGGCCGAACCGATTTTTTTGATAATTTACACAGTTGTACTATAAGTGTCTGCGAGTGTTCTTAGCTAGGTTTTGTGTCGAGGTACCCCCGATAAATATCGAAAATCGATAATCGAAAAAATCGGGTTATAGTGCAGAAAATCGATTATATATATATATATATATATATATATATATATATATATATAAAATGCAAGATGTTTGTGTGTGTGTGTCGGTTTATCTGCCTGTATGTCTATTTTTTTCAGCCCTTTTATTTTAGTTTTTGCTTCGGGTTTGACTCTGAGTAGGTATAATTATAGTTCTTAGTTTCAGCCATGATGCCATTTACTCAGAGGACTTATTTAGCCTTCAAAATTCAGTTTACGACGAAAAAACTTATTTGATATCGATACCAGGAAATCAAAACTTGACTTACATCCATTCATTTTTATTTCAGTCTACGGTTTCGCTTTAACTGGAAACAACTATTGCTTTTTAGTCTTTCGTGCCAACGTCCAAAGAGTCTGAGCTCCTGGACCATGGATTATTTTTAAAGCTTTTATTACACCCGAGCAAAACCGGGCTATACTGCTAGTATATATATATATATATATATATATATATATATATATATATATATATATAAAAGTTTTATTTAAATTCTAAGAATCGCTCTTTAAAAGATTAAGCATTGTCGAAGTGAAAGTATTTAAAATAATGATGTTAATGGAAAAACCGTCCTTATGACTTACAGTCATTATGCCGGGCTCGGAGGTGATATTTTGCCGAAATAACTATGGTTATATCTAAATAAGTTCAGGAATACTGAAAAAGGCGTTTATATTTGATGTAATATTGATATGCCTTCAATATGTATTGATTTCCTTTTTGGTAGCTGTCTTAGTTGCATTTGAAGAAGTTGGTTTCCAGTCGTTTCAATCACCCTTCCAGGTGTCAGTTAGCATTGTTTTTAAGACTAAACCGACCGATGTCACTTTCCATTCGGATATTTTCGTGTGTTTATATCTGCTGAACGGACAAAATGGACGTCTATGATTTCTTCGTTTCAACCAGAACGTCAAGTCTGACAGTTAAAAGCATGCGAAGAAAAAAAGAAAACCCTTCAGAGTCAAAGAAAAAAGTAACCTTTTAAAGTAGTTGAAAGTTTGTTAAATAAGAAAAAGGTCAAAGAGTGTATCACTTGGAAAAATTTTGACGATGGTGAAAATGTGCAAGAATCAATATATAAACTCATCAGCAAAAGCATGATTATCGGTATGTAGCATGAATAAAAGAGACCCCATCGCAGGTTTTCCCAACCTGACTGATATTGCCTACCGGTGGGCAATTTCATCATTTGGCGTAGGAGGCGATGATCAATTGATCAGATGATGGTGGGCGATTGAAAGTTTTTGAAGAGTGATGTAGGATTTTGAGAACTGCTACCCAAAAAAATATTCAAAGGAGATACGAAAAACAAAACAAAACAAAACAACGGTAGGCTAAATGAGAATAGCTGGGGCACATTCCTAGATAAGATATAACTATCCTGAGAAATAAGAAATAATTTCCAATATTCTACGTGTTCTAAACCTCAAGGCTAAGATCCGCCATGATACACCCATTTAGCATACCACCTTCAATCTCTTCGCATTCCATTGGAAAGATGTTTGTTCATCTCGAACAGTATCTTTCCACAAATCGTTGTTTTGTAGAATCGATTCTCAATAGAATGCTTCCTTGATTTCGAAAACAAGCAGGTAATAAAAAACAAGTTGTGGAAGTTGTTCATTAGTTAACAAAAAAAAAATTATTAGTATATTTGTACTATACTTTATACATTTTAGAAGAAAACTATGAAAAAAAAACGTAAAAAGTTAAACCTTTTCGTTTTTGCATGTTTGTTAAACTTTATTCTTAAAGAACTATTTTTTTGAGTTTTTGTGAATGAGTTTCGCTAATTAAATTTAATTTAGAATAAGTCATTAAAATTAAAGTTTCCCTTAATGTTTCTTATCTAATTTTATTTACTTTCTTGTAACCACAAATAGCTAATAAATGTTGAAATGAATCAACTTGATAATTTCAGAAGCCGCGCCTTTTATTCTTTATGATGTGAAATTCATTTGAATCAATTTAAGATATTCATCAGCACAAGATTTAGTCTTAAAACAGTTTAGTGCAAATTTAAAATTCCAAATTTGTCCTAAATTTGAAATAACTTATTCCTATTTGCCATTAATTGATGTCATCACTTACTTTTATAATAAATGTTGAAACAAAAGCGGCACAAATATTATTATGGACACTTAATATATCATATCAAAAGCAAGTAATAATTTTAATAATAACAAAAATAAATCTACACTTTAAACAAAATGTTCACAGATCCTCGCACTTTTTCTTCTATACCAATTCCCCACGTTGGAATCAACCCCTATTTCTGTTTAGAATATATATATATATATATATATATATATATATATATATATATATATATATTCAAAACAGAAATAGGGGTTGATTCGAAAGTACGAAAGTAGAGCAGAATATAATGTTGAATATATATACAATTTTGAATATATATATATATATATATTTTTTTTTAATCATATCACCCCAAGCAAGGCGGTAACGCCACTGATGCGCAGGGGGCTACGTAAGGGTAAAAAGAATGGAAAAGAGAAAGCTGGAAACCGCATCCTAAACAGGAAACAAGGGATGAGCCTCTTCACCTGTTCAATAGATGTGGGTGGAGTGTGAACCGGGCGATAGTTTAGTCTATCTACTCCAATTCTATATATATATATATATATTCAAAATTGTATATATATTCAATATTATATTCTGCTCTACTTTCGTACTTTTTTTTCGAGCATTTTGCTGTGAAGGTTTCGTCTTGGGTTTTTGTTCTTTCAAACAAGAACTAGACGTATTGTTCTTGTGCGCTGTTTGTTTCTTTTTTTCTCCCCTTTATTCAACCCACGAGGTAGTCCTCGCCGGGTTAGAAGACGGTTTATATTACTGTTAGTTAGCATTATTTTCGGATAATTAGTCTGTTATTATTAGTGTTGATTACTGTGATTAATTTCATTACTATATATATATATATATATATATATATATATATATATATATATAAGCATAGAATCAGTAAAGAACAGGCAGTGAAAAGTGTCTTTAATCTAATATGTTTATCTTTAATAACTTCTTCAGAGATTTTTTATTCTTAAAAAATCTTTTTTTTCATATTTTGAACCCTCAAAAATCTCTTACGTCTTAGTGGTTATATTGCCTTGTTTGAGGTGATTAAAAAAGATGTTAGCAGTCAGCGTTATATGTTACCTCACTTTGGTATTTTAGAAGATTATACGAAGTCAGTTTACGTACGAGTAACAAAATTTTACCAAACAACTTTGCCATGGTTATGAATATTTAATATAGTATAATATCTGTGTATAATATCTATTGCATTTAAAATAAGTAACGATTAAATCTATGAAAAATAAATCTTGCTAGTTAAGTTATAACAGAGATATATGTTCTATACTTATTCTATTCTTCTTGTAGGATTTTGATCCATATATATATATATATATATATATATATATATATATATAGGTTATGACGAGGATAATAGTTTCATAGGTATAACGTCGTCAAGCAGTTTTTCTTTGTTTCGGTAATTTAAGCGTTGATCACTTTATTGAATAGATAGGTGTTTGCATTTGGGTTTTTTTCTTTTTTATCCACTCTTTCTTTTTGCTGTCCTTTTAAGACTTTAGTACTTGTGGGTACTTAGATCTTGTGTGTTTATTAGCCAGTTGTACTGAAATGTTTGTATTTACATCCGATTGTACGTGATCTGAAATAATGAACGAAACTGTTTAAACACTCTAGAATGACCAGGAAAGAAAATTTATTGATTTAAACAATTTCCTTCCTATTTTTTAGGAGTGGTGCGAAATCGTGTTTAGTGCCATCCCATAAAAGAGACGAAATTGCAAGGGTCAGTTAGGTGGTGGGTTCGCTTTCAAATGCTTTTATGTGGCCCTCTGAGTGGCGTCCATGCACAAGTGCAGACAAATTATTCTCTGGAACATCTTTTGTGGTTTTCATTTTCTGGTACTTCCAAGGCAGTTGTAACTCGACGCCATTTTGATCATAAAGGGCGGAAAGAAAAGAGACAAGTAACTTTAATCGTTATCAAAACTGGAACAAATATCTATCTATCTATCTATCTATCTATCTATCTATCTATCTATCTATCTATCCTTGGCATCTTATTCACATCTATCTATCTATCTATCTATCTATCTATCTATCTATCTATCTATCTATCTATCTATCTATCTATCTATCGCATTTTATTCACATCTATCTATCTATCTATCTATCTATCTATCTATCTATCGCATTTTATTCATCATCTATCTATCTATCTATCTATCTATCTATCTATCTATCTATCGCATTTTATTCACATCTATCTATCTATCTATCTATCTATCTATCTATCTATCTATCCTTCCTTGCATTTTATTCACATCTATCTATCTATCTATCTATCTATCTATCTATCTATCTATCTATCGCATTTTATTCACATCTATCTATCTATCTATCTATCTATCTATCTATCTATCTATCTATCTATCTATCTATCTATCTATCCTTCGCATTTTATTCATCTATCTATCTATCTATCTATCTATCTATCTATCTATCTATCCTTGGCATCTTATTCACATCTATCTATCTATCTATCTATCTATCTACTTTTAAAATATTCTACGCTTATCTATACGTGCAATTTAATAAACAGCCATGCCCACGTTATTCGAAAAATTAATTTTCGATATATGCGTGTGTGCGTGTGCCTGTGACTCTGCTTACACATGAACTTTTGGCCTCGATGCCAATGGATGAGAAATTGTATCATTCCTTTGTTTATTTTGTGTAATCTAGAGAAGTATATGGGAATATGTTTGTCATCATGTTCGTAATTAGATTAAGAGAAACCATGTGTACTTATGCACATATGAATATCTATATCCATATCTATATACATACACCCCCATATATATATATATATACGGGTGTGTGAGTGTGTGTATATATATATATATATAAAAATACATTAATGAGCATATTTCCGTGTATTGTAGTGTTAATTTAATATATATATATATATATATATATATATATATATATATATATATGTACTAGTGTGTGAGTGTGTATACATACATATAAAACACATTGATGAGCATATTTCCGTGTATTGTAGTTTTAATTTAATAAATATATATATATATATATATATGTATGTGTGCGTGTGTGTGTGTGTGTGTGTGTGTGTGCATTCTATATCCGACACATATGTATCACATTTGTCAACTACTATCTTCAGTTAACGCCCTAATGTCTATTCGCTCAACTCTATCTTCATCAATCAGTATGCCACTAACATTTGTCTGACTATTATACATACATACATACATACACTGTCATACAAGCTAAGACAGAAACAAACAAACATATGGATGCGTGTGCTTGTGTTTATTTTACATTCAAACTATATATAATCTCTCATCGATTTACAGTTAATCTGGTTAGATGAAGCCGTAAGTTCTATGCTACCAGCTTCTTCTTTCGCACTTCTCGCTTGTGGAACTCTCTTTTGGCTCAAAACTTTAATCTGTAAAGATTTAAATGCAATACCAATTGCTTTTTTTCTGTTAGCTAAAAATTCTTTTTATGAGTAAACCACTGGAAAACACAGCAACCATGGAACTAAAAGATCATCACAACTCAACTCTCTGTCTCTGTCTGTCTGTCTGTCTGTCTGTCTCTGTCTGTCTGTCTGTCTCTCTCTCTCTCTCTCTCTCTCTATATATATATATATATATATATATATATGGCAAGAAATAAATTTTATTTTTTATTTTCCATCTTTACAAAATGCCTGTAAGTATTATATTTAAAGACACAGGAAAAAGCAACCGACCGGTTTCTATCCCAAGCTTCATCGCTCCTGATGAAGCTTGGGATAGAAACCAGTTGGTCGTTTTTTCCTTTGTCTTTTAATTTATTATTTTTCATTTTTACAAAATGCCTGTAAGTATTATATTTAATTTATTTCTTGCCAGAATACGCTTCTGTACGACTAATAATTTATTTAAATATATATATATATATATATATATATATATACGCACATTACCGGCCATAATTATTAGGCCACCCCAGAGTTTAAAAAAATGATGTAGTTCGTACTATTTTTTAGTATTTATTGCTAAGTCAATAATTGTAAATGAAAATAGAATGGTTCGTTTGTGAATGTTGCACAATAACATGTGCATCAAATGAATTTATAAACATTTCATAATTTCTTATACTGCAGTTTCATCAATGAAAGAATGAAAAAAGTTACGGTGATTCGAACGAGTTCATCTTTGCTTCCTTGCTTTGTAAAATTTTGCAAAGTAAAAATAACAAAAGAACAATTCTATTTTCATTTGGCAATAACTTCCAAAAATAGTATGAACTATATCATTTCTTTTTAAAAAAAATGTAAGAAAAAATATAGCCGGTAGTGTATTTACGCTCTCACACCCTGATTGAGCACTCTGGAGGAATGGTAAACTTTGAAAAACAGTAGCTACTCTAGCATCTCCGCATCGTTTATTCAGCAATGAATTAGAACACTCACGGCTATTGGGCGTGTGTATAATGATAATGTACACGCTAAAAAGTCTGTCACATTTTACCGAGCGCCCATAGCTCAGAGGTAGAATCGCCGACTGACGCCAATTCGGTCAGGTTTCAATCCTGGGTAAAAAGCAATCGGATATCTAACCGAACTGATGTTTGCTCTACTTTCGCTTTGAGTGCTTTGTGTACTCTGCTTTTGTATTGAGCTCTTTATTGTTAAGGTTATCGTCTTGGGATTTTTTCTCTCTTACGAATGCTTGACTTTTTGTTCAGGTATTTCCTTTGTTTCTTTTTTTCTTCCCCTTCTTTTCCCTCCGAGTTAGTTCCCGGTGGGTTTCTAGATAATCTCATTTGTAGTTTAATTATTGCTAGTCTTGACAGAATTAGTTCTGTTGCTATTGGTATTATTACTATAATTAATATTACTATATCTATCTATCTATCTATCTATCTATCTATCTATCTATCTATCTATCTATCTATCTATCTATCTATCTAAAGTACCTCCACAAAAAAACAAAAAACAAAAAAAAAAAACAAAAAAAAAAAACAAAGAAAAAAATGCGATACCTAACAGTTAAAATAAATCTTTAATGACAAAATATCTTTCTTGAAGTTTTTTTTAATTTTAGTTGTAATTTCAAGCTGATACACTATATTTAATATTTCCAATAATTATAATTATATTTCAAAGCTAATTTTAATTGATTGAAGGAATTTAGGTTTTAAAATTTATAAAACCTTTGAATTTTGCGCCATTTTTAACAAACTCTTATAAAAGTTGATTTAATTCATAATTAATCTGATTCTTATTTTAATTTTAAGTTAAAAGTATCACATAAATGCAGTTTTTTAACACGGATGTTTATATATCTTGACAGCTTTTTAGCAGTTTGATGTCAGATGGATTTTTATCTTATGTTGTTCTACAGTGGCAGCTTCAACCGTAAGCAGGATAATTAAGGAATTGAGTCCTTTAAGTAATCAGTGATCTTAAAAATAAAACAAAATATTCTCCATAATCTAGCATTTTACTGAGTTTTAGAGATTTTGGCTCTAAATTTACTATAGTTATCGCTCTTATTGTAATTTACTAAGCGCAGCTTAGATGTGGCACAAGGCCGAAAGTATGGGGCACCCAGTGAGGATCGAACTCACTACTTAATTGCAATAGTTCTAGCGAGACACGCTTGCTAACCATTACACCACCTCGAGGTGCCCAAGTTATCGCTCTTATTTTTGATAATGTGTATGGGTGGCTCTATGTACAAAAATCCGCATCTAATACACAGATAGGAACAATTCATTTAAATATAATCAGGTAGTCTGATTGTAATAAATCTTACCATATATGATCATTAAATATCGATTAATTTAATAACATACCTTAAATGTTACACCATTGACCCTGAACTTTTGAAGATTTAAAGACTTTATAAATTATTCTAACTAAAATTATAAAAAATGAAAACAAATCTTTAAAAATTCATTTTTCATTTTTCTTAAGACAATGTTGTCATTAATTCATAAAAGGAATTAAAAGGTTCTCTGATTAAACAACAAATTAATTTTTACTGCAGTTCATATTTTATGATGCAAAGCAGATTTTTGGTAAGACGAGGTTCGACTTTACAAAAAAAAAAAAAATTAAAAATTGATTACTTAAATTTTTTAAATTTTCTAAATAGTTCTGCTCTGAACAGACATGGTCATTAAAATGAGGCTGTATTCAAATTTTTGAAGACTGCATTTTTTATTTATATATATATATATTAATTTATTTATTTTTTAAAAATATTATTAAAAAAAAAATTATTTTTTGGGTGGGGTCCTGGGTATTACCTAAAACTACATCCGGCAATGAAGGCCTAACTAGGGGACAGAATTAGGGTACCCTGAACTATTGTTACTTACGGGTGATCCTTGGCTATGATCTAGCACCTGTTTGCCCCCTGCCAAGGTTACAGTATTTTATTTTTTTAAAAAAATGCCTTAATATTAATATGAATGTAAGTGGGGATAAGTGTAAGCAGAATGTGATGTTTGAGTGCATTTCTCTTTGTGTACGAGTGCGTGTATGTGTATTGGGGAAGGGGAATCAAATTTGCACTTACCACTTCAAGCCAAGCACGCTGCCAAAGTCACGATCATAGATAGACGGAAATTTGAGGCTCGGTTACCTTCCCTTTTACGGAAGAGCGTACGCTACTGGTGAACCGGAAGTCATCAGCGATTAGACAATAAATTGCCAAGAAGAGTCGCATGGTGTGCGTTTAAGAAGATGGAAAAAGTTGTAGCTGACAGGAAGTACACAAGTTGATACCTGATCAGTATCGGCTGGGTCACCAGGGAGAGTGGGTATGATGTTGAAAGACCCCTAATGAACCTCGGATAGAAACATCAATGATGTTATATACTGAAGCATCAGTTAAATGAATTTTACTAAAAGGTAAATTATGTAAGAACGAGGTAAATATATTTCTTTTTAAAGTCATGAAAATTGATTGCCCAGTAAATTCTCTAACTGTTTTTAATCATTTCACCGCAAGCAAGGCGATGAAGCAACTGAGACGGTAAGGATTTTCATAGAAATTAGGAAAACATTTTTAAGGACAGAAGACAAAAAATAACAGGTTTCAATGAGACGAAAAATGGCGATTGACCTTATATTTAAATTTTTAAAGATCCTTAGTTGGTAGGAAAGTAAGAAACTGTAAGAGATTAAGAGAAAACGTAAAAAGAAACTATTAACGTGAAACCTGCGGTTACATATCGCAAGTTTAAAAGTAAAATGATGAGATATAGCTGCCTCTCCACTCAGTCAGTTAAGTGGCATATGTGATACACGCTTTGGCGATTGTTTCTCGAAAAAGACATGACTGACTGAGCAGAAGATCTTCCCGGAATAGGTTGCCATTGTTTTCTGCGGTAGATTGGTTGCAAACCAAGACTATAGAACCCATTGTACTGGTATCTAAACTTAATTATAAATGGAACTTTGTCTGTGTGTGTATGTGTGTGTGTTTGTGTGTGTGTGTCCGTTACCTATAGACTCCGAAACGGCTGAACCGATTTTCTTGAAAATTTACACAGTTGTACTATAAGCGTCTGTGAGTGTTCTTAGCTAGTTTTGGGGTAACCCCGGTAAATATCGAAAATCGATAATCGAAAAAATCGGGTTATAGGAGTGGTCCGATTTTATTCAAATTTGATACACTGATGGACAAAGACATAAGAAACGATATTCAGAAGTTTCAAGTTTGCAGTTCTTACAATAGTGCAGAAGATCGATAATATATATATATAAGGCAAGATGTTTGTGTGTGTATCTGTTTACCTGCCTGTATGTCTGTATTTTTTTCAGCTCTTTTATTTTAGTTTTTGCTTCGAATTTGGCTCTAAGTTGATATAATTGTATTTCTCAATCTCAGCCATGATACCATTTACTAAGAGGACTTATTTAGCCTTCAAAATTCAGTTTACGACGAAAATACTTATTTGATATCGATACCAGAAAATCAAAATTTGACTTACATCCATTCATTTTTCTTTCAGTCTACGGTTTCGCTTTGACTGGAAACAACTATTGCTTTTTAGTCTTTCGTGCAGAAGATCGATAATATATATATATATTTAAAAGGCAAGATGTTTGTGTGTGGGTCTGCTTATCTGCTTGTATGACTGTATTTTTTTCAGTCCTTTTATTTTTGTTTTTGCTTCGGGTTTGGCTCTAAGTAAGTATAATTGTAGTTCTTAGTTTCAGCCATGATATCATTTACTCAGAAGACTTATTTAGCCTTCAAAATTCAGTTTACAATTGAAAAAACTTATTTGATATCGATACCAGGAAATCAAAATTTGACTTATATCCATTCATTTTTCTTTCAGTTTAAGGTTTCGCTTTAAATGGAAACAACTATTGCTTTTTAGTCTTTCGTGCCAACGTCCAAAGAGTCTGAGCTCCAGGACCATGGATTAGTTTCAAAGCTTTCATTACACCCGAGCAACGCCATGCCATACTGCTAGTTTAACCTATAGCTGGAGCGAGAAGGGTATTTGCACGTAAGTGAATGCAACGTATTCAATAGGAATTCGAACTCGGCTCTCCGATTTCTTGTTTCGAGCCGATATCCACTGCACTATTATTTCAGTCGGTCAGTCAGTTAAGTGCCATACGTGATTCGCATTTGGGCGATCATGTTTCGAAAGAGACATGACTGACTGGGGCGAAGATTATCCCGCAGTAGTTTGTCATTACTTTCTGTGCTAGACTGGTTGACAGCAAGGCTATAAAACCCAATCTGTTCTATTATTTAACCCATAACTGGAGGGAAGAGACGGATTAATACCTTTCCCAAGGGTATTTGTGCGTAAGTGAATGCAAAGAATTCAACTGGAATTCGAACTAGGCTCCCCGATTACTCGTTCCGAGCCGATATCAACCTCACCACAACGATCGCCATTTTAGTACTGCGCTTAAATTCATGAAGTCGAAGAAAGCGTATCAGATAAATTACTGAGAAAATATTTAGAGAAAAGACATAGAAAAGCTACAGCAGTGATAAGTGATTGAAGCCGAGGTGCGACGGTGAACGTCACATATTTTTCTTTGGATTTAGATACATTGAAAAAGCAGAGGATCAGATGTCGCTGCAATATTCAATGCATGGATTAATGGGGGAATTATAATTGTGCAAGGTTCTGGTAAAAAAAAAATGTCTAGTACGGCACAGTGAACCAACCTTCGTTGCAGCATATCTATAAATTGCATCGATATATTAATTCCACTTACTCTCAGTGAAAGACGTTCAGCCAAGAAGGCGCAATGTATCTTTCTCCTGGGGGTTAGCATTAGTTATACTCAGTCAGTTAAATGCCATACTTGATAAACGCTTGGGCGATCCTGTCTCGAAAGAGACATGACTGACTGAGCAGAAGATTTTTTCGCATTAGGTTGACATCACATTCTGCAGTAGACTGGTTGCCAGCCAATGCTATAAAACTCAATCTGTCAAGCTATTTAACCCATAACTGGCGAGAAGAGACAAATTGCTACCATTTCCGCCAGCTTTAATCTTTACGGCTAGGACCCGCCATGCCACTTATATTTTAGAATCGATTGCATTACAAATCCTTGTTTGGATTTTATCAAGAACCTCGAGATGAATAGCATGATTACCAGACCAGATATGGCAGCAGTATTCAATGTACAGATGAATAATAGATTCGTAAATGTGCAAGATGGAGTTTGACGAAAAGAATTTTCTTGCTCACAATATTGACCCAACATTCCTTGCAGTATATGAATCTCTTGATTCGATGTAGTCCCTTCATTTCAAGTCAGTTGAGAAGGTGAAGTGAGTTGCTCTCCAGGATCCCAGCGTCAGCCATGTTGATGACAGGCAGAAAATTTCTCTATGGTGGTTTAATGAAAGCAGTTTGCTTTTAGAGGGGTTCAAATTTACAAGTCATTTTTTCAATATTTAACAACTATTTGAAGTTTCTTTTCAAGTTTTACTCTCAGGTTTAAAGAACCTTATTATCTGGGAAATTACAATAAAAGGAGAAAGAATGTAAAAAACTCATAAAATATTTGCATGTCTGAAATGTATTTCCACAAGTAAACTACTAAACAAACAGAAATTTTAGCGCTAAAAATCATTACAATTTAACACTATATATATATATATATATATATATATATATATATATATATATATATATATATGATTGTTATTATTATTAAAATAATAATAGCATACTGCAACTCAGTTTCTATAATTTTTCGGTATTAACACATATCTTTGTACTGCTGAAATACCTGAATGCATCCGCCATTTTTACTCCAATAATTTATTTTCTTGCACTTTTCACCTGTGGAACTCCCTTCCGATTATTTGCTTCAGTAATTTTTGCTAGCATAGAATTTTCCATACTCTTTAATATATCTGAAATTATCTCAATCTTATCTCAATATTTTCACTATTTACTGTTTTTATGCCTTAAAAAAACTAGCTTATACTGTTCAAGCAAAGCGATTGCTTTATCAGTGATATTTGGACTCTGCTTCGTCGGAAACAACGGTTAAGAAGTGGTATGCTGACTTTAAACGCGGTTGTACAGACAAAAATTAGGCTAAATGTTTAGGTCGCCCAAACACTGCAGTTGTCCCAGAAAACACAAAAAAAAAACCAAAAACCCACAAACTCTGTTGGACGATCGTATGGTGAAGTTGAGTGAGATAGCAGAGAATTTTAACATAGAAAGCAGTGTATTTACTCTTTTTCATGAACATTTGTCAATGAGAATACTGTGTTGAAAGGGGGTGCCTTGTTTGCTCACAGTCGATTAAATGCAAAAACGTGTCGACGATTCAGAGCGTTGTTTGCAACTGCTTCAACGGAACGAGAAGTGATTTTTGCGTAAATATGTGACAATGAATCCACCAAATCACTCTGGATTTAAATCGGTAGTCATCTGAGTGGAGAGCAGTAGCTGAAAGCCGTCCAAAACGACCAAAGACGCGAACATCAACAGCCAAGGTTTTGACCTCCGTAATTTGAAATGCGCAAGGTATTTTGTTCATCAATTACCTTGAGAAAGGAAGAACTATCAATAGAGAATATTATATAGCATTTCTGGCGCATTTCAAGGAAGAAATCGCCCCCAAAACAGCCACAAATGAAAAAGTAAAAAGTGATCTTTTATCAAGAAAATAAACCGTGTCACAAGTCGATCGCAACAATTGCAAATCTACTTGAATTGCACTTCGAATAGCTTCCGCATTCACCCTATTCTCCAGAACTGGCACCCAGCGACTACTGGCTGCTTGCAGACCTCAAAAGAATGCTCAAGGGAAAGAGATAAAGAAGTTATATTGGAAACTGAGGCGTATTTTGAGGCCAAAGACAAATTGCTCTACAAAATAGGCATCGTTGGAATCAATGTATCACCCTAGAACGAAACAATGTTGATAAATAAAGTCGAATTTTGCCGAAAAGTTGTTGTTCTGTTAGACCCGGATTTATTGAGTGTTGTATTACGACAACATCAAATTGGAACACCTCTTCCAGCATAGTCACTGAAGTTAAGCAACGTCAAGCCTGGTCAGAACCTAGAAAGGTGACCGCTTAGAAATACTAGGTGCTGTAAGGTTTGGTGTGCTGGTGGTGTAATAAATAATGGTTCGTAATTATTAATTGGAGAGCCAGGGTCTAATCCATATTGAATTCGTCATATTCATCTGCCTTTAATGCCATTGAGAAAGGTATCTATCCACGTATTTCCACATCAGCTATGAGTTAATTAGTAATTCTAACACAAAACCAACATCAATAAAAATGTCCTACAAACTGAAAATATTTTCTGGTTTTTAAATAACATGAAAAACGTGAATAAGCCGCAGAAAATGAAAAAGTCCCTAAAGAGTGGCTCCTGAGATTTTACTGGGTGAATTTTAATTTGAAAATGTATACTAAATAATCTTAGATAGTAAACATATTATATATATATATATATATATATATATATATATATATAAAACTCCCGAAAGAGTAATAGAAAAGGGATGTTAAAGAAAGGATAAGAGAAAGATGGGAGTCAAGTAGACAAACGATGGCATTGATGTTGCTCTTAAACTTTTGGAGATTGTAGCTATCAAGAAAGCAAGTATACGGATGGATGTTCCACAGACGGGAAAAGAAACTGTTGGAGTAGACGTATTGGTTACAGTTATCTATTTTGGCGGTAAAATGGTTGTTTCTAGTCAGTCAGTTAAATAACATACGTGACACACATTTCGGCGATCATGTCTTGAAAGAGTCATGACTGGCTGGGAATATAATTTCCCGCAGTAGGTTGCCATTACTTTTTGCGGTAGACTGTTGGCCAACCAAGGATATAGAGCCCAATCTGTCCTGTTATTTAACTCATAGATGAAGGGAACAGACTGATTAATATATTGTAATTGATTACAATGAATTAAGCTGGAATTCGAACTCGGCTCGCTGAATCCTCATTCCAAGCCGCTATCTACTGCACATCTAGTAGCACGAGTAAGTTCATGTAGTGGAGTCACCAGGGAAAGAAGCTCGTCAGAGCAGAAGCCGTGAAAGTATTTGTAGAAAAGACAGAGGGAAGCCACACCCTGATGGTGAGAAAGTGACTGAAGTCGAAACGCCAAATAAAGATCGATTACATTGCAGATCTTCTTTTAATGAATCAGTTTCAAAATATTCGGATGAGGGAATTGAGGAGTTTTACTACAACAGCTGTTATCGAGAAGAGAAAACGAAACACAGCGTTTTGATTGGCGAGTTCAATTCAAAAGTAAGAACAAGAAAACGTAAAAATCTAGAAAAGGAATTTTCAGACTAAGGAAGAGAAATACGAAAGGATAAAAGTTAGTTCATTTCTCAGAAAAGCGTAAACTGACAATTATGAATATTTCTTTTTAAATTAAGAGACCGTAAATGAACTCGGAAAAGCAGAAATAGAAAAAAAAGTGAAATCGACTTCGTAATTGCTGACAAAGCCAGCGTCGTTAATGTTGTAAAAGTCATGAAAAGAAAATTTAATACAAAAAGCAATCATAGAATGGTAGATTCTAAATCAAGTTTATCTTCAAAATTGAGAGTAAGAAATCCCCCTCATAGGATTGTAGAGAGCATCACAGAATTTTTGGTTGAAACTAAGAATAGATTCCAATCTTTGAGAAATAACCCAAAATAACATAGAATATATGAATAGGAAATTGGTAAAAAAGAAGCCGCTGCTAAAACAGCAGGAAAGGGAAAAGAAATATCAATAAATAGAATTACTCAAGAACAGATGAACCAGACAAGAAATATAGTCCAAACGACTTAGACCAAATTCAAAAAGCTGAATTAAAATAACCAACAAAAATTAAATAAAAAAAAACTAATGTGGATTTCTTCTTCTTCTTCTTCTTCTTTGTGCCTTGTCCTTTCAGAACGGAGCCGTTCATGGCCTTCCACGTCTCCCTATCCCTGGTGGCTCTGAGCACACTTTCTCCTGTAACACCAATATTTACCTTTCTCTCCCACTTGGCAGAGATGTGATACAAGGTCTTTTTTAACGTGGGGAATCTGAGCGCTTACGCCCAGGTACTGGTCAAAACATTACCTATCTACCAGGGTGGATAGGTTCAAAACCGGTCTAAACTGGTTTTAAACTGGTCTTATTCGGTCTTGGTGACCCCAGCCAGAAGGCCGGACTCCTGTAACACCACTCAACCCCCGTTCTGTCATCCCCCTGTTCAGGCCGTTCAAATATATTATCCGCTGCTTTCTCCTGTCTCTTTTCCCCTCTATCTGACCTGTTAGTATCAGGTCCTCTAAGCCCTCCTTCCTTAATGCATGTCACAGGAAGTTTAGTTGTCTTTTCCTGATGTTCAATATGAATTTTCTTTTTTGTTTTCATCCCTTCCAAAACCTCATCATTGCTCACATGCTCGGTCCACGATACCCGCAGCATCATTCTGTAGAACCATATTTCAGCTGCTTCCAGATTTTCCTTCATCTTTGATGATATTGTCCAGCATTCACTGCCATATTGAAGAACTGACATCACATAGTAATCTAGTATTCGCTTCTTTGTTTCTGGTGAAAGTTTCCTGTGTCTTAATACTTTACTCAGCTTCTGGAACGCGTCCTTCACCATGCCAATTTGCCTGTGTCGCACTTTCCGTTTTCTGTTAGAACACTTCCTAGGTAGTTAAATTTTTGTACCTGCTTGATTTTGTGGATTTGGTAAGAGTAAAACAACCTATCAGAAAATAAAGATCCTGCATTATCAACATTTATAAACTCCAAAGATATACACCACAGTTTCTTGCACTGAAAAACTGAATTGTTAAAGTTACCAAATCTAGGGGCAAGAAGTTATGAATAAACTAGAAGTATTTTACACAACTATGAGCGTCTAAAATATTATTTCTACCAGAAGCCACTACAGCAATTGTTAGGGATGGTTTTAGATAGCAACAGTAATAGTGTTATTTCTTTGTTTACAGCTTATCGATATTTTGCAGGTTATTTAAAGCCAGAAAATATGTTTAGACTGTAAGAATGTTTACGAAGATAATAATAATTTACTTATACAAATCTGACTAATTAACTCATAGGTAGAAGGAGAAGAAATTGCGGAAATATTTTCTCATGTAAACTTTCGTATAAAATATTCTAAAGTGATATCAGATAAGACGCAATATGTCAGGGACAAAAATGAATACTTTATACTGATTGATTCGTTTTTTACGGTTTATAGTCACTTTGCAAGTTATTTAAACTCAAGGAATATTTTTAGATTGTATGAATATTTTCGGAGATAATAATGTCTTACTTTTACACATCTCACTAATTAACCCATAGCTGCAGGAAGAGGTAGATTCATAACTTTCTATTAATGATTTAGCACATAAGTAAGAGATAATAAGAGATAATAATAAGAGATAATAATGGCTGACTTTTACACATCTCACTAGTTAACCCATAGCTGCAGGAAGAGGTAGATTCATAACTTTCTATTAATGATTTAGCACATAAGTAAGAGATAATAAGAGATAATAATAAGAGATAATAATGGCTGACTTTTACACATCTCACTAGTTAACCCATAGCTGCAGGAAGAGGTAGATTCATAACTTTCTATTAATGATTTAGCACATAAGTAAGAGATAATAAGAGATAATAATAAGAGATAATAATGGCTGACTTTTACACATCTCACTAGTTAACCCATAGCTGCAGGAAGAGGTAGATTCATAACTTTCTATTAATGATTTAGCACATAAGTAAGAGATAATAATAAGAGATAATAATAAGAGATAATAATGGATGACTTTTACACATCTCACTAATGAACCCATAGCTGCAGGAAGAGGTAGATTCATAACTTTTCATTTAGATTGTAAAATTGTTTTTTAAAACACTGTAAAACGCTTAGAAGGGGAAATCTTTTTTAAACAATGCAAGGTAAAAGTGTTTGTTAAAATCATTTATGATGTAAACCTGAAGAAACTTTGATGAAATGATTCAAAGGGCTATCAATTAAGCTGTAAATTAAGTACTAGCATCTCAACGATAAACAAAAAGGGAGATTTTACGATTAGTTGATAGATTCGTTTTCTACTGCTTATCGACCCTGTGCATGTCATTTAAAGCCAGAAAACATTTTTCACATAAATCTGAATAAACTTTGATGAAAAGATATGAACAGCTATCAATTAAGTAGCACAACTCAGCGACCAAAAATGGAGGTTTTATAACTGATTGATTCGTTTTTTCAGCTTATCAACTCTTTGCAGGTTATTTAAAGACAGAAAACATTCGTAGATTGCAAGAACTTTTTTGAGGAACGACGTCTATTGAACAGGTGAAGAAGCTCATCCCTTGTTCCCTGTTTAGGATGTGGTTTCCGGCTTTCTCTTTTCCAATTTTTTCTCTTTTCTTTTATCTTTTTCCATTGGAGTAGATAGATCAATTATCGCCCGGTTCACACTCCACCTACGTTTATTGAACAAGTGAAGAAGCTCATCCCTTACTCCCTGTTTAGGATGTGGTTTCCGGCTTTCTCTTTTCCAATCTTTTTACTTTCGTCTTTTTTCTTTTTCCATTGGAGTAGATAGACTAAATTATCACCCGGTTCACACTCCACCCACGTTTATTGAACAAGTGAAGAGGCTCGTCCCTTGTTCCCTGTCTAGGACGTGGTTTCCGGCTTTCTCTTTTCCAATCTTTTTACTCTTTTCTTTTTTCTTTTTCAATTGGAGTAGACAGACTAAACTATCGCCCGGTTCACACTCCACCCACGTCTATTGAACAGGTGAAGAGGCTCATCCCTTGTTCCCTGTCTAGGATGTAGTTTCCGGCTTTCTCTTTTCCAATCTCTTCACACTTACGTAGCCCCCTGCGCATCAGTGGCGTTACCGCCTTGCTCGGGGTGATATGATTTTAAAAAAATACTAATGGTTTGATGATTCAAGTCTTATTAATTAATACTATGATGGAGGGGAAATAGGTGTATTCATACCCCCTCGGAATGAATCCGACGAAAGTAACATAAATTGGAACTCAGTTCTCCAGTTAATAATTCCCAGCCTTTATCTATTACCCCACCCACACATCTCAGCTTATAATTTTTTTTTTAGTAATAATAATGAATACCTCCTACTAATTAACTCATAGTTGGAGGAAGAAATGATGGATTCCTAATTTTCAAAAATGGTATTTGTGCGTAAAAGAAATATAACGAATCCAACTGGAATTAGAACACAACTTTCCGATTTCTAATTCCGAGTCGTTATTCATTACACTGGCCACCCACCCAAGCTTACAGCAGTAATATTGACAAGCGGTCACCCACCTCGGTATTGACCAGATTTGATGTTGGTTAACTACAGTGATCGTAAAAGAACTGGTGATTCAAATAGATTTTGTTGTAGGCGAGTAATGACAATCTATAGCCGTTATCTTATAGAATCATCATTCGTCATTCGGGAAGAAAAGTGCAACTGTCGGTTAACAATAAGGAGGCTGATGGTGCAATATGGCGGCGCAGATGAAAGCGCAACATCCCCAGATTTTGAAATCATTCACCTTTCCGTACACAATGCGTTTTCCTTCTTCAGAAATACCCGAGAGAATTTATGAATCTGTTTGTTCGCCTTCATATTCGGTGTTAATAGCCGGCCCAGGAGGTAAGTTCGTCAAATAATTCAAGAAGTATAAATACGAATAACAAGTAAATTACATGTTGCATACTACCGCATATGTCCGTCGGCTAAGGTAGTAAACCCTGTTGCAAATACCTACTCAGGTACATTTGTATTTTTTAAAGACCCACAAAGACATCCTGTGGATTATACTCCTGATATACTGAATGGAATTTAGCCAGTTTTTTTGGAGAGCGCGCATATTCTGGTGATCAACAACTTTGAACAAGACCAACGTATTTGAACGCGCAGATCTGACGACTTGCATCATTCTGTCGGAACATTCCTCAACGGGGTTTGAAGGCTTTCTGTCGCACTAATTACACTAAAAAGCTTGTGTTAACCCGTGGCGGAGGTTTCAAGCAGTTTGTAACGACTCTGCCCGCTTGGATCATTCTCCCAGGTCAATATTATCAAGACGGACGTCAATTTGGCAATTTGGTCTTCGTGCTATTCGAACCAAATGTATCATGAACGGAAAGCTAACGTTTTAACTCCTATGTTTCTCTCCCACCTTCTCTCTCTCTCTCACGCACACACACACACTTATATATATATATATATATATATATATATATATATATATATCGTTCATTCAGTAATGAAATTGACACTCTCAGCTACTGGCGTGTGTTACACGTGTATATAACACGCTAAAATTTGCTTTCCTCCACTGAGCGCCCATAGCTTAGCGGTAGAATTGCAGACTGATCTTAAATCGTTTGTGTTTCAATCCAGACTTGAAGCAATAGGATGTCGAACCGTACTGATGAGCTGCGAAACAGTACTGTTTGTGGATGACTATATATCCTCCCCATATATATATATATATATATATATATATATATACAAGCCACCCAGGCCATATGAATAGAACTAGACGTTTATCATTTGTTTCCTGTTTAGAAATGGGTTTCCCGTTCTTTCTGAATGTTCTTTGTTTCCCTCTCATTAGACTCTTGCATCCGAGTAGCATTATCGCCTTTCTTTGGTTGAATTGGTTGAATACCCACATGTACGGTCTCTCTTTCTTTCATTCTTACACAGACAGGGTCATCCCCTTCCACCATAACAACAAAGAATGACATTTTTTGACATGTGAATATCTGAGCAATTAACGTGCGTTGTGGTGCAGTGGATATCGGCTTCGAACGAGAAATCGAATAGCCGAGTTCGAATTCCAGTTGAATTTACTTCCACGCAAATACCCTTGTAAAAGTTATTAATCCGTCTCTTCCCTTCGTCTATGAGTCAAATAACAGGATAGATTAGGTTTTTTAATCTTGATTGGTAACCGAGTACGAGAAAATCTTCTGCCCTGTCAGTCATGTTTCTTTCAAAACATAATCACCCAAGCGTGTATCATGTATGGCACTCAACTGACTGATTCAATGACAAGTCCTAAGCAAACGAAATTAAATAGGCTTCAAGATATTGAAAGGGATGTTTGAATTGAGTTTGAATTTAATGGCATATCAACACTTCTATGGGTTATTTAATGCCAAAACGGTGAGGTTTTAAGGTTTTTTATGTTCAGTTATAGTGGGAAGGTTGATTTAGTAGATTTCAATGAAAATGGTTTGTCTTTATTCTTTTTTATTTTAGAAAACTGAAAATGTCTTCTAGTTTTGTATTCAAAAAAGTTTTACTTTGAGTATTTTTTTCTTCAAAAATGTGCTATGGTACAAATTTTTCTTTAAATATGTATTGTTGGTAATATTTTCTCTTGAAAAATGTATGTTTTTCTATAAAAGTCTATTTTTATGTATATATTTCTATAAAAGTGTATTTTTGTAGTTTTATAGTGTTTTGATCCCACTCTGGGGGTTAACTATTTGCCCATAGCTGGGACCTTAACAGGGGCTACCATTTCGGGTCGGGGTGGACCTGGGAACAACAGCAATTAAGAGGCGGTTTCATGCTCCTTACAACCTCCCAATAATGGCCTTGCAGCCGGATGCAGTTTACAGTCATGCCCAGGACCATCAAAGGGATGTAGCTTTCATAAATCTATTATAAAATAGTGCACAGTGAGTGCTGTTGCTAATGAAACAGTGCTCGATGAAAAATAGACAGATCATAAAATTTATATTACTACTAAACAGTGTTGAGTTGAGATATTTTTTGGCTCCAAGATTGTTGATTTTTCAGTAGTTTTACTGATAATAGTTATTTTGGCAACCAGGTTTCGTTTTTATCGTAAACTGCTCGATATTAGGGCGAAGATAGAGCGCTGATAGTTTTAGTGCAATGAATCTATCACTTTAACTGAGCAGGTTCATGCAGACTTCGAAGATTCAGGAAGACACCGTTATGATTTCTTCACTCATTGGAATTGTTTTTTTTTTTTTTTGCTCAGCCCCGTTGACATCATAACGGTGTCCTCACGGAACTTCGAAGTCGGCATGAACCTGCTCAGTTAAAGTAACAAATTCTTTACACTATAAAACTACTAATAAATATATTCTCTGAGTTACAGGCACGTAGAAATCTTTCGCTAAATATTTAGCAGTGAAACATGGCAGCTTGTAATCATGCAAAATTTTGGGAACGGTCTTTGCCTCCAATCAACTAATAATGGATACTGCTGCCGATGATTCTTATTAAAGGAAATTATTCTCAAAGCTGCATTTAGTAGTTGCTTTTTGTCTTGGATAGCTTCCTGCTATTAAGATTTTATCAATTGGCCTGAAAAATCAAGTGCATTGCTTTCGTTTTATTTTCCTCTGCTGTAATGAAATAGACTTCTCCTGTGTTCAGTGACCGTAGCGTTAACTGCTTTTGCTTTGATTGATCATATCTTTGGTGGGTTATTTTGTACCGTCCTTCTTCGTTAACTTGATTCGGTTCATAAAACAAACCAAAAATAAAAAATAAAAATAATAAAAATAAAAACACATCGAAAATGTCGAGTCTTAATAAAAGAAAAAGAAAAAGAAAAAGATCAACTCTTTTAAAGTTTTCTTCTTCTTTATGCTCTGTGTCCTTTCAGAACGTAGGCGATCATGGACCTCTACTTATCCCTATCTCCTATCGTTGTTGAAACTATTATCTTGGCATCTCTCTCAAACCCTGCTCCGCCATCCACTTGTTCAAGCACATCAAGTATACCCCACGCTAATTTCCCTTATCTCTCTCTCCCTCTATCATTCACGTGAGTATTAGATTCTCCAAGCATTGCTTTCTCATTACGTGTCCCAGAAATTTCAGCGATCTCTTCCTCATAATAAGTATGTTTCCTTTTTATTTGCATCTTCTCTAAAACCTTATCGTTACTCATATGTTTGATTCGTGGTATCCTCAGCAACTTCCTGTAGAATTACATTTTTGTTACTTCTAGTTTCTCTTTAATTCTTGGTTAGATTGTCCAGCATTCGTTGTTACAGGGGTCCGACAATATTTTTCGGACACTTTGAAAAAAGTACTTCAAGGTGGTTACTAGTGCCAAAAACTTTTGAGATTGTAAGTACGTAGTTGAGGAGTGAAAATCCACTACTAGTGTAATCATTTTTTTTCTAGTTTGGCTTTGATAATTTTAGTTTTTTTGATTTTTGCGAAAACTTGCACGACACTATTTTTCGGACATGACAAAAAATCCTATTTTATTAAAAGCTAAGTTCATGTATATGTTGCTGTATGCAAATTTTCTGTTTGTACACTTAGCTGTCATCATTAGAATCAATTATCTGTTCTATTTTACTGGCAAAACAATTAAGTTTAATGAGGTAAAATGCATTCAAAAGAAGTCGTTTGTTTGGCACGGAAGAAGCGGGATGATGGCCTCAGCATCAGAAGGATCGCCATGGATTTCAAGCTGTCGAAATCAACGGTCGAATACATGCTGAAGACAAACTCCGAGCGGAAAAAGAAGAGAGGACGGAAAAGATCAATTGGCAAGAGGACTGAAAGGAGAATGAAGAGGACTGTGACACGGCTTTTGACATCTGGAGAAAAAGTTACAGCAAGAAAAGTGAAGGAGAAATGTGAATTGGATGTAAACACCCGAACAGTACAAAGAACGCTGCATAGGATTGGTTTGAAGTATGCAAAGGCTAAGAAAAAAATTACACTAACAAAGAAACACAAAGGAGCAAGACTGGAGTGTGCTAAAAGGTGGTTAACAAAGCATGTTGACTTTAAGAAGGTTATATTTACTGATAAGAAGCGTTTCAAGTTTGATGGGCTTGACGGATGGTGTACTTGGTCGAGAAGGGGTGAGCCTGCTGTACTGAACAAACGACAGATGGGAGGAGGAGGAGTTATGGTTTGGGGTATGATCTTTGCTAATGGAAATATATGGTTGGAGTGGCTGAAAGGACGACAGAACAGCGAAAGCTACAAACAGTTGCTGGACGAGAAAGCCTTACCAAGGATAAGAAGAGAGATAGGGAAAGATTTCGTTCTACAGCAAGACAATTGCAGCATCCATGTGTCAAAACTCATGAAAGAATTGATGGCTAAAGTGAATATGACTACTTTGGAATGACCTGCGAAAAGCCCAGATCTAAATTTAATAGAAAATGTCTGGGAAATGCTTGCGCAACTTGTCTATGATGGACCTGAAATAACGAAAGAGGCTCAACTATGGGAACGGATACTAAATGCCAAAAAACAACTAATAGAAACACGTAGAGATGTTATTGTGCATATGTTTGATCATTGTGAAGAGAGATTGATAAAAGTTATTGAGAAGAAAGGTGATATTACAGACTATTAACAGTTTTTCAATGATGTCCGAAAAATAATGTCGCGTGTGTTTTGTAAAAAATGATGAAAAATAAATATTTTTCCTTACCTAATCGGTTTTCTTCCATTTTTATTACAGGTATTGTCTTTATATGTTTATGCTATTCTATTGAAGGAATTTCGCCACTCTATGGTACTCGGAAAGTCGAATACTAAAGTGTCCGAAAAATATTGTCGGGCCCCTGTATATAGGAGAAAATGTGTCAGATAACAGTTCATTCCTGTTATCTTTGTTTTCAATGAAACCTCTCTATCCTAATACTCTACTCAATATTTGGAATGCATCCTTGGCCACGCCAATACGCCTTTCCGTCCTCTGTTAGAATACTTCCCAGGTATTTAACTTCAGGTACTTGCTGGATTTTAGTATCCCCCAATCTCTATTTAGCATTTTAGGCTCTTCTTTTTATTGATGACTCTGCATTCGGTTTTCTTGCAGTTTATAAGTAGCTTCTTTTCTCATAGTCACGCATCTTCAATTATTCAATAAGAAATTGGTTGCAATAACGATTAACAACAATTACGATTAGTGTTTAGTTAAGTCTTTAGCACAACATTTAATAAATTATATTTTATTTTGTTTTTATCTATAGACAATATTTTGATTTCATTTTTACAGTTTATCAACCACTTTTAGGCTATTTAATGCCAGAAACATTTCTATTTTCTCGGAATTTTGAGATAATAATGCTCTACTGATAGAAAATATAAATTAACGCATTGTTTGGAATGAAGAGGTAGATTTATACCTTTCCCAAGTGTATCAGCGTGTAAGTTAATATAAAGATCCCAACCGGAATTGAAACTCTGCGCTATACATCCGCGCATCTAAACTTACAGCGCCTGGTATTTTCAAGCGGTCACCTATCTTGGGTGATATTACGGTAATCGGTGCTTATACGTGATAAGTTATAACAATAATAATAATAATAATAATAATAATAATAATAATAATAAGAAGAAGAAGAAGAAGATGAAAAACATGAAATGGTGTCATAACAACACACCACTACCCGCCATAGGTCTTCCTGCAAACTTCGTAGGTAGTGCAACCATAGCAGAAATCGATTTATAATAATATTATTAATAATAATAATAATAATAATAATAATAATAATAATAATAATATCATCTAAACAGACAAAAATATTGAAGCAAATAGACCGGACATTAATTGTTAAAAACCAGAAAAAAAAACTTTCCTATTAATTGATATGGCTTGTCCAGCGGAGTCTAACATTCTAACTAGAGAATTCGAAAAACTGTCAAAATATAAAGACCTGGAAATTGAAAACAAGAGTCGTGACAGTGATAGTAGGTGCAATTGGAATGATAAAAAATGGAACAAAACAACACATTGAAAGAATCCCTGGAAACCCCAGCTGAAGAGATATACAAAAAATTGTCTTGTTAAGTACAGCCACACATTAAGAACTTTGTCTATGTAACGCTAGTGATGTTAGGGAAAATAGAAAAAAACATGAAATGGAGCCATAACAACACGCCACGACCTGCCTTAGGTCTTCCCGCAGACATGGTTGGTAGTAATGCCAAAGCAGAAATCGAAATATGATGAAAAATGACAATATAATAATAATAATAATAATAACAACAACAATAATAATAATTAATAATAATAATTAATAATAATAATAATAATAATAATAATAATAATAATAAAACCTCCGAACTATTAAACTCTACAATGCAGCACTGAAATCAATACTGGATGAAGACCCTCATACAAATCTTAACGAAGTAATATATGCATCAGCAACAGCAGCAACAAAAAATTGAAATATCAAAATAAAAACAAGGCAGTCTCGCAGACGTGAAGATCCACCTTGGAAAAGAAAAATAGAAAAAGAAATCGAACAACTTAGAAGTGAACTATCAGTTCTTGATGAACTGAGTAGAGGAAAAATGTAAGAACTAGGAAAAGCAGAAGAGCCGAAAGAAAATATAACATCAGGAATGAAAATAAAGTCTTATCAAATAAAGAAAAAATAAAGCAAAAAATCCAACTGAAGGCTCAAAGAATAAGACGCTATGAAAAAAGAGCAAGGTTTTACAGACAAAACAAGATTTTCAGACTGATACAAAGAGATTTTACAGGGAAATAGGTAAAAAAAGAATTGAAGTGACAGTACCCCCCAGAATGGAAGAAGTCACACAGTTCTGGGAAAAGATATGGGCTTGCCCTAAAGAACTTAGCAAGGAAGTACATTGGATTACGCAAGAGATAGAACGAATGAAAAATAAACCCGAACAGACATGGTCTGGAATTACAGAAGATGATGTTAAATTTGCACTAAAAAAAGCACACAATTGGAAATTCCCAGGTATAGATAAAATTCCTAACTTTTGGCTATATTATTTAAATGCAGCACATAAAAAACTAGCCAAAGAACTTCAAGAAATGGTTGACGATCCCACTAAAATTCCTGCATGGATGACCAAAGGAATTACATTTCTTCTACCCAAGAATGGTGACACAAACAACCCGAAAACTACAGACCAATTACATGTCTTCCGACAACATATAAACTATTAACATCTATTTTAACAAAACAGACATATTTATTCTTAGAAAGAAATGACATGATACCGCTTGAACAAAAAGGGTGCAAACGTGGCTGTTATGGTTGTAAAGACCAATAGCTAATTAACAAAATGATCCTGGAAAACTGCTACAGTACAAAGAAAAATCTTAGTACTGCCTGGATAGATTATCGAAAGGCATTCGATAGTGTGCCACATTACTGGATTTTAAAGACTTTAAATATATACAAGATATCGCCCGTCATCATCAATTTCATCAAACAGTGCATGTCTATATGGAAAACAACCCTTTACCTCAATCATAAAAATGGAACCTATAAGTCTGATGAAATAAACATCAAAAGAGGTATATTTCAAGGTGATTCTTTATCTCCCTTACTATTCTGCATATCATTAATAGCACTAACCAGTCAACTTAATAAGACAGAATGTGGTTATAAAATAGGCCAAAAGAAAATAAGCCATCTATTTTACATGGATGACTTAAAGTTATATGCTAAGAATGATAATGAGCTGGAAGGTCTTCTGCAAACTGTAAAATGCTTCAGCGAAGACATTGGAATGAAATTTAATTTGAATAAATGTGCTAAAGCTACAGTTTTACGTGGATCAATACAAGAAACATCCTCAATTAGCCTAGACCCTGCTGTAACAATAAAAGAATTGAAACCAGAAGAAGCTTATAAATACCTAGGTGTAAATGAGAGCGAAAACATTCACCATAAAAAAATGAAAGAAATAGTGCGTAAAGAGTACTATAGAAGGCTACGAATGATATTAAAAACTGAATAAATTCACAGAACAGAGTTATGGCCATTAATAGCCTTGCAATCCCAGTTGTCCAATATAGCTTTAACATCTTAAACTGGACTCTAAACGACATCAGGCGAATGGATGCTAAAACAAGAAAGCTTCTTTCTAAGCATAAGATGCATCATCCAAAGGCTGATGTAGATCGTTTATACATACTCCGTAAAGAAGGTGGAAGAGGTCTTATTCAGCTGGAATTGTCATACAAGACAACAACTATTGGCTTACTAACATACATAGAAACAACAAAGGATTGGATGATACAATTAGTAAGGCAACGTGAAGAAAGAAAGAAAAAATATTCAATAATAAAAGAAGGCAGTAAATACAAACAAGATTTACAGTTAGTAGATTCTGTAGAAAAGCAAAACAGAAGCCAAGAGCCAAATATTGCGGCAAAAAATATGAAAATGAAAGCCAAAGATAAAGCTCTTGAACAGATGAAACAGCGCTGGCAAGACAAACCTCTGCATGGCCAATATCCAGTACGTGCCAATAAATCCAATGTTGACAAAGTTAATACTCATCGATGGTTACGTGCATCTGGATTAAAGTCTGAAACTGAAGGCTTTATTCTTGCAGCAGAAGACCAAAGTCTTTTCACTAGAAACTTCCAGGCAAATATTATGCATAATAATATGGATCCAAAATGCAGGTTTTGTGATAAACACCAAGAAACAATAGACCATCTAATCTCAGGCTGTTCTGTGCTTGCCCCAAATGAATATAAAAATCGTCACGATAGAGTTGGTCAATATTTACATTGGGCAATGTGCAAACATTATGGAAAAGCTGTAAACAAACACTGGTATGAACATCACCGAACACCGGTTACAGAAATAGAAGATGTAACCATTCTATGGGATTACACCATCTACACAGACAGAAAAATTGAAGCAAACAGGCCAGACATTATTGTTAAAAACCAGAAGGAGAAAACTTGTCTATTAATTGATATGGCTTGTCCAGCGGATTGTAACATAGCAATCAAAGAATTTGAAAAACTGTCAAAATATAAATGTAATATAACAATCTGGCCCCACCCGAGGAAGGCTGATGCAAGCGAGGGTGTTTCCGGTCGTTGAAAGGAACGGATGTCGTTTGACCTTATTTCCGGCAGCAGCGGAAATAACTACAGAGGCAAACAGAACAGGTGTCTCTGAGAATTACGTGGGCGTGCGTGGGCGAGGCAAAACCGGAAGAAAAAGTCCCGGTTCTGGAAGATTATAAAAAGACCTCGGCACACGGATTCGCCAGTAGTAGTAGAGGAGCAACAGAGATCGGCCGGTGAAGAGAGAGACACAGCAGATAAGACTACACTCCCGTCAACCCATTAGAAGCGCGCTCTCTCAATTCTCTGTTCCCTATTCTAACCGGCTCAGTCATTAAGACACATAATTGGTGCCTAGTGACTTGCTGTTTTGAGACAACAAAACAGTTAGATGCGAGCTGGTTGCCACGGCGACGATTGAAATTAAAACTACCAGATAGAAAGAAAAAAGAAGACGAAAATAGAAGCAGCCGCACGACTATAGACATCAGCCAAGGTAGGTGACTCTTTGATTTGATAGTGTGTGTGTTCTGCTCTTGTTTATAAGTCTAGTTAGAAAAAAAAATGGAACAGCATACTTTTGCCGATCTGACCCTAGAATTGAGAAATGTGGATTGTTCGGTGTCGAACACATTAAGGGTAGAACGGAGGGGGTGTAGGACTACACGCAGAGAGTAGTACGCCTAGCGGAGAGCGCATAGGTTGGGGTTGACGGGAGGAATAAAGTTGAGATATTTACCTATCTGTAAGTATAAAACATCTGAGTTAATGATTTATTTTTTTTTGTTAATATTTTACCATATATGTGAAGTGAGTTTACTGGTATGTTGCTTAATTAATCTTACTTTTATTGAGTAAGTGAAATGTAAAATCATGTAAAGCAAGTTTCTTCTACTCTTTAAAGTGGATAATTGGATTAACTTGTTGATAACAATGTTTCCTTTGGTTTGTGCAGTGTTAGGTTTTCTTTTTTTTTTATTTCTTTTCAATGACTGTACACTACAAAATGATTTACATTTCTATGTTTGTGAATTATGCTTTTGTGCAGGTTCCCATCAATTCAACATCCTCTGTGAATTTTCATTTATGTGACTTGGGAAATATCTTTTGAAGATATATTAATTTCTGAAAACTTTATATTGACACGGACAGACCTGCAGATTCCACAGTTGATCGGAACAAAAAGAAAGAACAACTGAAAAGTCTTGTAGACTTATTGGCTGATATGCAGTGGGAGGATTAACGATAGTTTAAGTGAAATAGTTAGGAAGATGATCTACGTGTGATCAAAAGAGCATTGGGTAAGTTAGCAAATACACAGGAAAGGATACTAGATATGACAGAGGATAGCATTTCCGTAATAAATGTTACGAGACATGAGGTATCTAATAATAGACACAAAATAAATGAAATTATTTCTAGCCTTAAAGGGATTGTAGTTTCCATGGCAAACGCAACACAGGGGTTGGATAAACGAGTATCCAGATTAGAGATCCTTACCCATAGATACTGGTTGTACAAGATTATAGTCGATAAATTAGGGAAATATTTCTTAGACGTCCGTATGGCTTTAAGCTATTTGGAACTGCAGCTCAACTTATTGTCGATTGGTCATTTGTCTCCTAGCATAATCGCTCCGCACGACTTAAGGGGATTGATGCATAAAATAGCTCAGACGCTCCCAGATAATTTCAAATTAGCAAGCGATCCAGATAAGGACATCTGGTATTATTATAAAACATTAAGTTGTAGGACACTTTTTGACTCAAAATCGATTGTGGTTGTGGTGGACGTCCCATTGGTGGATAGAGAACATTCCTATGTCGTATATAACATTTTGAATTTTCCTCTTCCGTTGCCCACACGATCAGGTTCAGCGTTCGGATCCAAGTTGTCGGCCAGGTTTGAAATGGAGTCAAAAATGATCGCGGTAAATAGGGCTGGAACACGCTATATTCTCTTGGGCCAGGCTGAAGCGACAAGGTGCTCGGCAATTACCGACGGATTGTGCGAGGTATCCGGTCCCGTTTATGCTACCAATTCAAGAGAATCTTGCGACATGTCGCTTTTTCGGCATAATCAAGCAGGAATAGAGAGGAACTGTCGAGTCACAGTTAAAACGAATACTCGACTTCCAATCGCAATCAGGGTAGACCGGGAATCTTGGATGGTCGCTGCTACCAGGGATTTGCACTTTGCAGTTCTTTGTGGTGGCGGGTCTCGGAGCAAGCTTGTCGCCCAGGCCCGCTGGCCAGTATACGGATAAAGGAGGGGTGTACTGTGTACAATGATCACATGGTGTTGGCTGCACAGGTTAACGGTGACTCAAGATTTAGAAACGTAGGGAAGCTACAGCTCACACCCATAAACGTCTCTGGTTCAGTGGTTTGGTCCCCAATTACGCAGAAATTTCCCAATTTTTCAGTGGACACCATGCCGGTAGAATTGCGCGATATGGAGGAGATTCCTATCCGCAAACTAGTAAATACCTTGGAACAGATAGATATGGAAAGATTTAGTGAAGGATATGAAGAACTCCCGAAGAAGTTGACGATAGGAGTCATTGCTGGCATAGTCGGCGTTATGATAATCCTTGGAATAATAGCTAGGAAGCGGATTTTTAAGTGTGAAAGAAGCAACAGTGCTTCGGGAAAGGAAAGGGAGTTATCCGTTGTGAATAGTACTCCGGGGTCATCGGGTGTTCAACACTCAAATGTCTCTGCGTTAAACAGAGAGATGTCAACAAATCAGATATGCTTGGATTCGAATCCAGAGGAAGTAGTTCAAGGAATAGAAGACATTGTACAAACTAAGGAACTACGAGTCACGGGTCCATTTTTTTAGACTAAATTAATATAGATGAAACCTCTAATCCTCCACAAGTAAATTGCATGCGGATTAACGTTGGAATCAGGGTAATTTTCTTCATTTTCTATTGAACATTTCTCGGTCAGACTATGAATGATATGTACTGCAGATAATGGCCATTTTTCTGTGTTCAAACATAGTATGTTTGAAATTAAATTAAATTAAATGAAGTTACATGTGTAACAATAAACTCGAGCAGAAACACGCATGGTGTTGGTCAAAGGTCATTTACTCGATGTCAGTTTAGAAACTGGGGCGCGGTTACCGCCTAATGATCATGTGGTTGTGCATCGAGGCGTCTACGCTTATGGACAGAGTCGAGAAAGAAAATGAACATTTTTAAGAACTTTGCCCAATTCTGTGAAAATGGATATTAAAAAAAAAAAAAAAAAAGAGAACAATGAAACATCGAGCTGGTAGAACAATTTTCACGATGGACACGAACATTGTTGGGTTGCCGATGTAGGCTCCCCTATATATTTTTTTGTTGTTTTTTTTTGTTTCGGCATGCACATGTTTTGTTGTTTTGGCGTGCACATGTTTTATACAATTGTCGGGCTTGTGTGGCATGGGGAGGAGTGTGAGGGTGTTGCGCTTAAAATGTTCTTAGGTGAACATTTTGGAAAATGGGAGGGCGAGGAATGTAATATAACAATCTGGCCCCACCCGAGGAAGGCTGATGCAAGCGAGGGTGTTTCCGGTCGTTGAAAGGAACGGATGTCGTTTGACCTTATTTCCGGCAGCAGCGGAAATAACTACAGAGGCAAACAGAACAGGTGTCTCTGAGAATTACGTGGGCGTGCGTGGGCGAGGCAAAACCGGAAGAAAAAGTCCCGGTTCTGGAAGATTATAAAAAGACCTCGGCACACGGATTCGCCAGTAGTAGTAGAGGAGCGACAGAGAGAGACACAACAGATAAGACTACACTCTCGTCAACCCATTAGAAGCGCGCTCTCTCAATTCTCTGTTCCCTATGCTACACGGTTCATCGTCATTAATAAAAATATAACTTATATTTTTATATATATGCGTGTTTGTTGTTTGTCGATATATAACATAAAGACCTGGAAATTGAAATAGAAAAAATGTGGAAATTGAAAACAGTAGTTGTGCCAGTGATAGTAGGTGCACTTGGAATGATGAAAAATTGAACAAAGCAACACATTGAAAGAATCCCTGGAAACCCCAGCTTAAGAGATATACAAAAAATTGTCTTATTAAGTACAGCTCACACACTAAGGAAAACTTTATCTATGTAATGCTGGGGATGATAGGGAAGATAGAAAAACATGAAATGGAGCCATAACAACACGCGACTACCTGCCTTAGGTCTCCCCGCAGACTTGGTTGGTAGTGAGACCAAAGCAGAAATCGAAATATGATGAAAAATGACATAATAATAATAATAATAATAATAATAATAATAATGCATCACCTGAAGACTGTGTTGAAATGCGTCACGAAGCAAAGCAAATTCCGTCTCTCTTCTGCTGCCGTATCGACGCCCACAATCTACACCTTCCAGGACCACTGACTGCCTCTCTCATTCCAGCTCTTTACATAGAGCTTGGTAACTCGCCTATTCAAAACACCACGCATTGCAAGGAAAAGCCAGCTACCAATCACAGTGTCCGCGCCTACTCACCTCCGCTCGCTTTTGGGGTGTCAAATCGACCGACCGACTCATTACAACATCAATAATTTTAGTTGTGGTTGGAGCACTCGGTTTGATTGGAAAATGTTCCGATACACTCAATGAAGGGATTTCCGGTGACACTTACCTTAAATAAATAGAAAACATTGTTCTCACAAGTACAGCTTACAAAAGGAATTTATCAATAGAAAATATGCTTAATCTTATGTTTCTTTCTTCTTTTTTTTCCTTCTCTAGTTGTGTTCCGAAAGGAAATGATACTCAGCAGAAATCAAAGGAAACAATACTAGTACTACTAATAATCATACAATAATTCTGCTTGTCCCTTCTTTAGTTACTTAGTTTCTCCGTCCGTCACGCCACTTACTCTCTACAGGATCTTTTCCTTCTCCTCTATCTCTCCTCAGCCTTTCTCTCACCTTTGCCAAACGGAAGGGTAATAAAGAGTGAGAGGGTACGAGGAGAGAGCCTATAGAATTACCGTATCAAAAGCAGCTTAAGCTGGTGGTTTTAGTTGTAATTGTGTGTGTGTATATGTGTGTGTACTGTACAATATAGTAAAAATAGGTAGGTTTGTTGTCGTATCCCGTGACCTAATAACGAAATTACTGGCCTCTACACCCTTGGCCATTTCTCAGTTGGTATTTTCTGTTTACAAATGACACAGGAGCCATGATTTTTCAGGAATAACAAAAAACATTTTCTCTTTCAAAATCTCTCACAAAATAGTGTACAGTATTTTGGTTTTGGTCTGTGCATACGCCGCTTAATATAATATAATATTACAGTAAAGTAGCTTCTATGGACATTACTTTTAAAGATATTTAATAAAATATGTTTGTGTTATCGTTATTTTATTGTCCAATACCTTTATGTTTGAAGACGTTACTATCATTTGTAGGATGACAAAGTAAAATCTTTCTAGGAAATCATAATTATCCTTCCGTGGAAATTGCACGAGTTCCGCTAGTATTAATAACAGAAATTTCTGTTGTTGGATATGAGGGACGTTCGAGAAGTGAGGTTGCTCTGTACTCAAAAGTACAACTCACATCTCATGAATATTTTAATCTATATAAAATGTGTTTGATCTTCGGATGTTTTATCTATCTATTTTTTTTTTTTACAGAATGTTCACTGGAAATGTTATGATGCCATTTTTGGCCTTAGATCTCTAGTTGGAACCTGGAAGAAAATGAGCATTCAACAGAAACGAAAGGAACTAATAATGATAATGCTTTACTGCAATCGCATTCCAACAGCTTTTGAGATGTGGAGTCATCCTGAACTCAGTGGCCTTGTCGATGGGGGCAGCCTAAATGCGACGCCAGGCCTGAATTCAGTGTTATCTTTCTGCCAGATTGGTTGCCAACCACATCTTTTGAACCCAATCCGTCCTGTTATTTAACCCATAACGGAGGGGTGGGCAGCTATCGATTAACACCTATCGTAAATTAATACAAGTACTCGGCTAAAATTCTCAAATTCTCTCGATGTAGCTTCTGTAAATCCGTTTCAGACAAACACTTATATTTTTGTCACAAAATCGATCTTCCACATTTTTTCTATTTTAAGTGATTCAAGTGAGAAACTTTCCAAAAGTATGGTCAGAAAAAGGAAGGTTAGTTTTTTCTACTTTGTCATCGTTAACGATGTTAACCATGGACATTAAAAGTTGAAACAATGTTACAAGCCGTCAGTAATTTTATTGCGGTTTATAGCAGAAATGGTTGCATTGAACCGAATTAATCCTTACGCTGTTCTCATCACCAAATCAAACAGAAAGATTTTCCTTTCGAGAAATCAGACAAATGTAACAATAAAATTCAATACCTTATCCCGGAAATTGGGACATCAGTTCATAGAATGAAGAAGTTGAAAACAAGAATCGTAACACGCTAAAATGACGACGCAAACAAAATAGGTTTTATGTTCGTTTGCCAAGAGTTAATTAAAATGATGATCACTTAAACAGTTCAATTATTATTTCCAGTGACTGCAGAACAAAGTTGATCCATTCATTGATCTGTTGCTGATTCTGACTCGTGCATTGATGAAATTGAAAGAATTTGACCAACGCATTGGCTTAATCATGAAATTGAGTAGACGATCAAATTGGTCAACAAATTAGCTACTTAATAAAGTGTCCGGGACTGTAGATGTAATGTCATGAATCCGTCAATACAAATGCTAACAAGAGCGGCAATTGGTTGAAGAGAATACACATTAAAGAAGTTAAAGAAATTAGTCGGAAAATTAGATGCATATTAGCTCACTGTGGGTTCTGTGTTCAAAGAGTGGAACTGGTTGGTCTAACAATCGATTCCTGACTTGGTCAGTGGAAAGAAATTTAGTTCATGACTAATTTTTATTGTTCGATGAAGCGATTTCACGCATTAAATTGGACGAGATTTTGCGTACTGCTATATATCTATCTATCTATCTATCTATCTATCTATCTATCTATCTATCTATCTATCTATCTATCTATCTATCTATCTATTCTATGTCTACTTCTTCCTTTTTTGTTTCCTCCTTTCTTCTTTGTCTATGCCTATTTATCTATCAACGCAACTCTCTTTAGCTATATATATATATATATATATATATATATATATTCAAACAAATGAAATTGAAAAGAACCGACAAGTTCAGTATTGTTCCGAAGTTGTAGAAAAACCGTACTAAAACTCATATTTTGTTATTTTTGTTCAAGTACTGTTCAGCCGAATTCATTGCATTCACTTACGCGCAAATACCCATGGGAAAGGTATTAATCCGTCTATTCCTTCCAGTTATGGGTTAAATAACAGGACAGATTGGGTTCTATAGCCATGGTTGGCAACCAGTCTACTGCAGAAAGCAATGGCAACCTACTGCAGGAGAATCTTCTGTCCAGTCAGTCATATCTCTTTCGAGACATGATCGCCCAAGCGTGTATCACATATGGCACTTAACTGACTGTCAAATTTCGAAGTCATTATCGATGCAATCTGGAGATTAGTTAAAATTCTTTTGTGTGCATGCTGGTATTCTTCGTGGAAGCTAGACGTTTGTAATGGTCTCGTGTGACGTCATGTGTAACAGTCTTTCAGAACGAGACCGCTTGACCGTTTCAGAACGAGGCCGCATATATATATATATATATATATATATATATATATATATATATATATTAAAAAAGAGTTATATTCATTTCTAAACAGAAAATTTTCAAAAGTTCTACATTACAATTGTATTTTCAATACAACTGTGTATTAGTGGAATTTAATTATGACCAAAAACGAACTAATATATATATATATATTTGTGTATTTAGGCAGCAAATTTTCTTTTAAACGTATCAGATTAAATAAATTGCAAATATTGTGTCTGCTCATTTTTAATAAACCTCGTCCATACTCCCGGATAATCTTTCGCGAAGGATGTCAGAAATGAACTGTAACGTTGACAGATATTATTATCATTCATTTCTCAATGTACCCAAGTACTTTCAATCTCTTTTCGAGATAATCTTCAGGGATGTGAGTTATGGTAACAAAAATATCCGCAAATCTGTGTTGCTGAAAATTACAGTAATGTTTTTTTAATTCAACTATAACGATTGGCAAATTACTTAGCGTTCATTAGAAAGTGAAAATTATCCAAAATGGAATTTTTTATATGTTGTAGAGAGCGCGAGACAGAGTTAAGTGACGGACTTTTCCACATTAATTCTATTAACGGCCTATATCATGATAAAAAAGACTTACCGACAAAAAATCCTGTTTGTCTAAAATGCCTTTCTATCAGTAAATTGCCGGAAAAAAGCAATTTTGACATTAACCAGCGTTACAATTTAACTATATATATATATCCATCCAAAGAATGTAACAAATGTAAATCATTGTCACAACCAAGATCCAATATTGCCTAATGACGAGATTCTATCTCGAAACATAGGCAGTTCCGTGTCGCAATGTACTTTTAATTCATAATTATATATATATATATATATATATATATATATATATATAATCTTTTCATCCTAAGCAAGGCAATACTGCTACTAGTGTGCATGGGTTACATAAGAGCAGAGAAAAAGGTTACATAGAAGAAATACGAAGAGAAAGAAGCGCCGGTTACAGGTGGTTTCAGAGAAAGGTAGAGAAGGATGAGGATACTAATATGAAGAGAGTTGCGAGAGTAGAGTGAAAAGGGAGAAGAACAAAATAGAGAGCGTGTTGGGGGAAGGGATAAGAGATGGCAATTGACATTGCATTTAAATTCTTGGAGATTGTAGCTATCAGAAAAGCAAGTATACGAGAGAGAATTCTACAGAAAAAAAGCTATTAGAGTAGAAGTGAGAGTTGCATTTGGTTGATTTAACTGTAAAAGGGTTGGATCATGTCAGACTGGTTGCTCGAGTAAATTACTGTAGAGGAGGCACCAGTGCGCTAAGCTCGTCGGAGCAGAAGCTATGAAAATATTTGTAGAAGAGACAGAGGGAAGCCACATCCCGTCGGTGAGAAAGTGGCTAACGTCGAGTTGCCAGGTGGGAATCTATTACACTGCAGATTCTTCTTTCGCTCCTGTCAAAGACCTTAAGATAAATAGCAGAGGCACCCGACTAGATATGACAACAGTATTAAAAGAATGGGCGGATGGTTGATTTGTATATGTGCAAGATGGATTCAGAAGAGAAAAACTTCCTGGTCGAACACAGTGACACAACCTTCCTAGCAGTAGATTTATTTATTGATTCAATGTAATCCTTCCACTTGAGGTCGGAAGAGAGAGTGAGGCCGAGGAGGTGCAATGTATTGCATTCGGAGATAATAGCTTGATTCTTGATGATGTGAGGCAGAGGGGAATGTCTATGGCGGTTGACAGATAGCAGCTTTGTTTTGGAAGCATTAAAGTTTACGAGCCATTTCTTAACCCAGTCCACTACTGATTAGAGGTCTTTTTAAAGATCAGCAGTAAGGTTATCTTTGTCCGCCTTGACAATTTTCTTATTTAGGCAGAAGTAAATGGTGGTGTCGTCAGGGGAAATGCCTACTTAGGATTTTATCACATCAGGGAGATAATTGATGAAGATCAGAAAGGGCGTCAGACCAAAGTTAGAGCCCTGGAGGATACCCGCGTTAAGGCAATAGGATCTGGATGCATGCCCGTTCAAGAGGAGATTCATTATGCTGTTTGATAGGAAGGATTTGATCAAGTCAAGCAAGCGTTCAGTGTTACCATGGCCCTGTAGCTTGCGCAGAAGGCCAGCGTGCCAGACCCTATCAAATGCTTTGAAGATATCCAGGGCTTGAGCTGCGCCGTTTTTATCGAGAGCCTGGTAAATGTACTGATGATGGTCGTTAGCATATCAGCAGTAGACCTGGCAATACTGTCTGTCCAAGAATTTTATGAGCGCTGAGATGTTGAACTAGGAGAGTTCAGGAGTACATTTCTTTAAGACAATGACAGGTATTCCGTCGCCTCCGCTGGCCTTGTTGTTTTCAAGTCTTGTAATTATCAGAAGGAGGTTATGTGAACATCCCTCAGTTGAGCCTCAGTTATAGGAGAAAATTCGGGTGCGGATGCTCCAGACGTGTCAAATGTGGAGTTGGAGAAGAATCTGTTAGCAAAGCATTCGGCCTTGTCCGCTGTGACTCTGAGGACCACAAATTTATTGATTAAAGGGTGGATGGATTTGCTGTTGTTCAGCACACATTTGCAGAGCTGCCAGTAGTCTTTTGAGCTGAACATGCAGGCTGCTATACGCTTCTTCTTCTTTATTGCAGCAAACAATAGTTTAGTGTCATTTAAAATCCTCTTACCCTCATTACAAACAGAGGCAAATAATCGCCTAGTATGATCAGACGCGTGGCTCCGATAAAGCCGGAAGTAATGATTCCTGCTGAAAATGGCGGTTAAGCAGGCAGGTGAAAACCAGGTGGGCAAATGAGGTTTAGGACGTAAATTTTTCTGATCAGTACGAAAGTATCGATGCCAACTTTTTTTTTTAATCATTTCACCCCGAGCAAGGTAGAAATGCCACTGATGTGCAGGGGGCTTCATAACTGTAAAAAAAATTAGAAAAGAGTGAGGAGTACAAACTAGTTAGAAAGGAGCAATAGAAAGCTGAGAATGCAGGTGCGATGACAGATGCATAGGTGGAGAGAAGGGAAAGTTATACGGGGGTGGGGAGAGAGCTAGAATCCAGTGGTTAGTAGATGAGTATTAACTTTGCGTTTAAATTTTCACCCAGAAGGAGACATCAGAGGCCCAATACTCACCGAGGAGGCTAAACACTGTTCCACAATGGACGTCACATAGAAAATCGCGAAACGAATCACAGCCTACTCTTTGGTAGCATGAAGAAATTCTGCTGGCAGTAGGTTACTGGGGAGTGGGAGTAGAGAGATATATTACTGGAAAGGACAGCATAAATGAAGTTACCAAGAGGGTAAAGCTGCAAGGTTTGTCAGGAATCAGGAACAGCGGTGAAGCATAGGTCTAGCAGAGAAGCATGTCCTGGAGGGATACTGGGGAAGCGCCTGGGGAGTTCTAACATTTGCATAAGAGACTGAGTAATTGCAATGTTCATGGCATGAATGCCAGCAGGATTAGTGACATAATTTTCAGCCATGGTTGGCATTAAAATCACCGAACACGTTAGCGAATGAGTAGGAGGAAATAGCCTTATCTATATTGTCAGAGATACTGCCTAGCATGGAGAAGTCGGGAGAGGAATGGGAAGGGTACGGAAAGAAAAGATACCTAACTGAATTGCGAAGTGATATGGACCCGGTATGGGACCATAAAATAATGAGTCAACACGGTGGTAGTCCAAGATCATATTAAATCAACAAGAGATACAGACAGATACAGAGAGATCCAAAAGAAAAAGTAATAATAGCTTGGCTACAAGTGACCGACAGACAGACAGACAGACTAGGCTGAGCTGAACTGAAGTCGTACTGGAAACCAGTGTCTCTGTCGCCCCCGGTTCTGTCCTCGATAGTAATTAACTCTCGGTTAATATAGGCAAAGAAGAGTCCATTATTAAATGGATAACTCCCCACAACACCTACCTTCCAAGAGCTTTTCCCCACGAAATGCTGTCTCATATTTTTTCGTTTAGGGTCGACGATCAAAGGATCCGTGACCTTCTTTTTCCTACTCGATCGCCTTCTTTCGGGTGAAGTTTGGAGTGCGTCGAGGTCGAAATTCTCGAAGATGATATCTATCGGCTATTCATTTGACGGTGGTGGATCATCAATGTCAGTTGTCCGATATTTCATTATTTGATTTTGGGGGTGCTTATGTATTTCTTGGAACCTTGTATCATGCAGACCAGGTCTCCCTCTCTTTGTTTTATAATGCCCACTTCCCAAAACGTCATGTTATTTTTGTATACTTTGAAAAGTACTTTTTCACCACAAGAGTAATGTTTTCTGGGAAGTGTGATTGTCGTTTTGAACTTAGCTTGTTTGGGGATAAGCTTGTCGAAAACTGATCTGATTTTTCTCGCAAACATCGTTTCTGCCGGTGAAAGTCTCACTGGTGTATTAGGATTTGGAGTAATTCTATACACCTGCAGAAACTGTTGCAACGCCTTCTCAGTAGGTGTGTCCTGTGCTTTCTTAAGTGCTCGTTTCAATGTATCTCCGAAACGTTTCGCTTGCCCATTGGACCTTGGGTAATATTGGGGAGTCGTGATATGGTTCACTTGACACGTTTCGCAGAATTGTTTGAATTCGCAAGATGTGAACTGCGTTCTGTTATCAGTTACTACGCAATCTACAATGCCGAAACGTGCAAAAAGTTCATGCAGAAAAGCTATCGGGAATCCTGTGGTTGGTCTTTTACATCTGAGGACTTCCGGTCATTTAGTGTAGCTGTCTACGACTATGACCTAATGGACATGTATCCTCTGCCATGGCTGGTACGTCTTCGGTCAAGGCTTGCAAATAACTGGTGGAGCTTTAGCAGCAAATGCTCACCTTTGCATGCGTCAATCATGTCTGTGATATCTCTGTCCATGGTAGGCCAGTAGACATAACATCGCATGAGGCTTTTAGTTCGTTTTTTTCCAGGATGTCCCGTATGAAAGTCCCGAAGGATTTTCTTTTGTAAACTTCTTGGTATCACCATTCTTTCATTGTATAATAGTACCTCATCAGAAAGAGAAACAACCTCAGGCACACTTAAGTTTTTTTTCTAAATTTTATTCTTAGTTGAAATAATGAACTCCTCTTTCAGAGCCTCCCTTTTAATGTCGGATAATGTAACTGGGAGCTCTCTGGTGTTGGCGATCATGTTTTTTTATTTCGCAATCCGTTTTCAATGTTGCGATTATCGAGTCTTCGAAAAATTCTTTATTTTTAGGAACGAGTCTGGATAATCCGTCAGCGTGGCAATTATTCTTGGAAGACAAATGTTCGATTTGAAATTGTATTTCAACAATATTGTTCCTCATCGAATGAGTCTGTTAGCGGTGTACACCGGCAATCCTTCTTACTTCCATATATCGTCAGCGGTTGCTTGTGATCGGTTTGTAGAGTAAAATGTCTGATATGCAGATATCTGTGGAATTTGGCCACAGCAAAGATTATACTTAATGCTTCTACTTTTTCGATCTGTGAATACTGCCTTTCTGCCGGCACCAAAGATCGGGAAGCATGCGTTATCGGTTTTCTTGTTCCGTCCGGAAGTTTATGTAATATACAGGCGCCGATGCCATAAGACCTGACATCGCTCGCTACTATAATATCTAATGTTGGGTTATAGTGAGTGAGGGAAAGGTCTGACGTAAGTGTATCTTTTATTTTCTCGAATGCTGATTGACATTCTGGTGTCCAATTCCAGATTTTATCTTTCTTTAAAAGATCATTCAACGGAGCTCTCAAGTTATGCATGTTCATTATGAATACTTGATAGAAATTTGCTCGGCCTAAAAAGCTTTGCAGTGCTTGTACGTTATCCGGGGCCGGTATATCCTTAATCGCCGTAGCCCTATCAGGATCCGGTCGTCGACCGTCTTTATCAATAATGTGTCCTAAATAATTTATTTGGGTTAAATAAAATTCGCACTTAACTATTTTAACTTGAAACCCATATTTCTGGTTTTTATCGAATACGTTTATTGTATGCTTACTGATTCACTCGTAACTAGAATGTCGTCAAGGTAGGCAGTTGCGAAATCAAGGTTGCCCAGCATCCCAAAAGCCAATGTATTAAATTTATATAGACCTCTATGTGTACTTATACACATCAGTTTGGAGCATTCTTCGTCAACCTGGATTTGTAGGTAAGCGTCTGACAAATCAGTTTTTGAAAAAAATTATCCCCGTTTAATTTGTTGAATATTTCTTCTTCTAGATAGAGGATTATGATGGTCTTTTAACGAGGCGTTAAAACCCGTCGAAAAATTAGCGCATACTCTGATTTGATTTGACCTCTTCATAAGGTATACCACTGGAGCAGCCCATTCCGAAAAATCAATTTTAGACAGGATATCTGCATTTACTAATCTGTCTAATTCTTCGTCTATTTGGTTTACCGCTGCAAACGTAACGTTTCTCTTCTTTTTGAACACGGGCTGTGCATTATCCTTTAACTTGAATTGAGCTCTTATTTTAGTGCATTTCCCTAAGCCGCCTGAAAACACCTTCGGGAAATTTTCCTGTAGTTCCAGTTTCAGTTCTTCAATGTTGGACGTTGTAGTTTCTATTTTGTGACAGAACATATCAATTGGATAGTCCCACAAATTGAACTTTTCAATCCAATCTGTATCGAATAAATTTTCAGTATTTTTCATCACTTATGCCCTCAATTTTTTAGTTTATCCATTTAATGTTACCTCAAAAAATACTTCTTTTAAAATGTTTATTTTTTCATCTGTCACAGAGCGTGCCGTTCGTTTCCTTAGTTCTCAATTAAGTTTTTTTTTTAATCACATCACCCCAAGCAAGGCGGTAAGGCCACTGGTGTGCAGGAGGCTATGTAAGCGTGAATAGATTGGAAAAGAGAAAGCAGGAAACCACGTCCTAAGCAGGGAACAAGGGATGAGCCTCTACACCTGCGTAATAGACGTGGGTGGAGTGTGAACCAGGCGATAGTTCAGTCTATCTACTCCAATTGAAAATAAAAATAAAAAATAAGCAAAAAAGAAAGTGAAAAGATAGGAAAAGAGAAAACCGGAAACCACATCCTAAACAGGGAACAGCTGGAATTTAACTGTTTAATTTAATATTTGCACGATTATATATTTGCTTAAAATTTCCGTATTCCTTATCGTTTGACTGCGTCTTGATGTTATATGGCCAGCTTGCTTATCGCAATTCTGACAGATTTTTTCTTTCTGGACGGGCAAAACCTCATCCAGTGTAATTTTCTGTAAATGTAACACGGACCTGGTGGTGAATTTTCTTGTCTTATAATATGCTTGTCATGATATATTCTTTTCTCACTTTCCGGGGAGTGGCGTTTTGATCTGTTGATAATTTTTTTTTATATGAGCGACTCCCGACTTCTCGATATTCCTAAAGTCACTTTTTACGGACACGACTCTCTAACAGTCTTCTGCTAATTTTTGGAGGGTTAAACCCAGCTCATTTTCTAGTTTTGTTAGCACTGGACGTCTAACTTCAGCGTCTCCGGCTGAGACCAGACCTTGAGCAAAAATTAAGCATTTAATACCGTCAGCAGATCATTCCGCTAATTTGATATCGTTACAGTATTTGTTTACCGTAGCGGCAAATGTTAAATAGTCCTGCTGATCTTCTGAATAAATTTAGGCACTTTCATCTTTTATGAAAAAGTTGTGTTCGGACGAAATAATTCTGACAGTAGCTTGACTGTTTCTGAGAATTCCACGTCTGTTTTCTTTTTGGGGATATAATCAACAAACCTATTGTGCTCTGCTGTACCCAGCTTCCTTAGTAATAAACGCACTTTCTTGGAATTTGGACAGTTATTACAGTCGACGTTAAATAACTCCTCGTACCGCCTATAAAAAGCATCAAAGTTTTTTTTCGTTTTCAGGTACATACTTAAAAGTTTCCATAGTACTCCAGATAGTACCCTGTGAAGAATCAGTATCGTTCTCAGTTTGTTTGCCACTTAATGATTTAAAAAGTAACTCTTCAATTTGATTTTGTCATTCCTCGGTCCTTTTAAAGACTTGTTCTTGCAAATCCATCTGTTGTTTATGTAGATCCATAAATAATTGTTGTTGTTGTAACTGCTCGTCGCATTTTTTGTCGATTAAACTGAGTTTTCATTAATTGAATTATCACTTTTTGTAAGTCTTCCATTTTTTTTTCAAACTCAACACCACCAATTTTTCGTAAACACGAGAGGAAAAACATTAACTGTAGTTACAGTTTTTTTCGTAAGACGTACGTCAAAGAGAAAGAGATAGGCTCAAAACGAATCGACTTACAGACTTTTCTGTGACGCCCTTCCGGGCTTGTAAGGAATTTTTTCCTTCTCTTTTTTTATTTTTAGTTGCAGGCTGGTTTAAATGGGGTATATATTTTTCCTTTCTTGATACTTCACGTTTTTTTCGACCGATTATATGTGAGCGGGGGGGGGGGGGCTATCCCTTGGTACTTGAAATCCACCTTCGACCGTTGATATTCTCAATTTCCGTATTTCCGACGTTGCTAGTTGATATGTGGCGATAGTGGTCAAAGAATAAAAGGTTTTCTTTTCTTGCGTGAATTCTTATATCTTCGTCGCTTGTTGATATATCGACAGTGGTCAAAGAAAAAGGTTTTCCTTCCCCGCGTGAATTCTTATATCTTCGTCGCCAGTTGATATGGATCCGGTATGGGACCATAAAATAATGTGTCAACACGATGGTAGGTTAAGAACATATATTACGTCAACAAGAGATACAGACAGATACAAAGAGATACAAAGAGAAAAAGTAATAATAGCTTGTCTACAAATGACCGACAGACAAACAGACTAGGCTGAGCTGATCTGAAGTCGTACTGGAAACCAGTGTCTCTGTCGCCCCGGCTCTGTCCTCGAGAGTAATTAACTATCGGTCAATATAGGCAAAGAAGAGTCTGTTATTAAGTGGGTAACTCCTCCCAAAAAGAAGTGAAAGACGGACACACACGTAGGAGTGGTAAGGGGATTCTAGAGAAGTCAACCTAGCAAGAGGAAGGTGTTTACATCAGTAAACACCCAGATCATGCATATAGGCATTGGAGTTCTTCCTTAAGTGTGGAAGTGTTATGTCGCCAAGTATAAATGAATAACTCAACAACAGAATCAGAATATAAGTTGTATTCCGCGGAAAGACGGTTAGTATGTACAGAAGTGATTAGTAATATTTACAATAGAAAGATACAAGAGTCCAATCCGTCGTAAGACGTGTGTATAACGTGATTACTTCCGGTACGCCACCGGAAGTGTGACTAACTCTTCACTGATTCGCACTGACTCTTCAGTAACTCATTAGAGACTCTCAAGTGACTCTCTACGACACTCCTGTAGAGAATCCACCATTGCTATATATAGCAATGGGAACAGTCCATTTGTAGTCCAATAGGAGCGGCGCCCTAACAGGAACGTAGCCAAGAATCAAGAAGTCAGAGGAGAGGATCGAGGGGTTAAGATTAATTTCACAAAGCGCTAGGATGTCAGGTGACTTTTCGCGAAGGAAAGATTCCACGCTTTAAATGTTGGTACGTATACCACGGATGATTGTGAAGGAAATGTTGAGTCGTTTAGGTGATTTGGTTTAGCTGATTTAGCTTTGTTGAGATGCGACTGTTCATTGTTGTGTCGTTGGTGAAGAGAAACCTGAAGTAGAATTGGAAGCCGGTCATTGACTGCGACATGTGCAGGAAGGGAGCTGGCGCGGACTGCAGCATAGTGTGGCCTCGGGTTGCCCACCAGAAGCGTTTACAGGGACACCTATTCATGCGCAACATGGCACTGCAAGAACCACGATATTATACAACTGTTGAGCAGAGCAGTCGCTCTCGATGCTACGCAAGATTTAGGGCTCCTAACTACTAGTCGGAAGTAGCAACCAGAAAACTGCCAATCCGGTATCCACATGATGAAGAGAGGTTGCCACCGACAATACACATCACAAAAAATTGCGGAAGCACCAATATTGAGGTTTAAAAGTGGGAAAGAACCGAGAACTATTTCCTAAACAGGAAACAAGGGATGGGACTATTTCTCTTTAAGTAATGTAAACAAGGCGATAGTAGAGACAATCTTCTTCAATTTGAACAAAGAAAAGAATTAAATTTACTAAGTTTTAACTTAGTAAAAGTCTGAAGATCATTTACCGAAAGAGGAAACAAAGAAAATGACTTACATTTAAATAATTTAACCAAAAAAGAGAATCTCACGCTTATGCAAACTAGGCACGAACAAAATGGTAGGCTTTTAGAAAAGAGAAAAAAATATCTTAACCCAGGATTAGTAAAGTGAAAGTGATGATCTATTTCGTTGGAACAGATTTATTTGTTGAAAAATCGCAATCGAACCGTGAGGTTAAATTTATTTTAAGTTTACAAAAATCCACGTAACTGCTAACGTTCATTTAGGAATAACAAAAACAGGAAAAAAGCAGATGAAAAAGAAATTAAAGAAAATGACTTACAGTTAAATAATTTAACCAAAAATAGAGTCTAGGGCCAATTCGAATTGGACACGAGCAAAATGGTAGGGTCTTAGAAAAGAGAAAGAAAAAATATCACAGCCCAGGATTAAAAAAGCCAGCATGTATTCACTTTTGGTTTTCATTTAAGAACGTATACGAATGTAGTAAAAATAAAATATATTTTAACAGTTTATTAATAATTTTAATCCCGATGTAAAATTCTTCAATCAGAACTGATAACAAAATTAATAATTAATTAAACATGATGAAAAATATTTCTGACACAATTTCTTACTATACTTTTGAATTAAAAAAAAAAGAAATGAGAAACATAATAATGCTATGAAATGAAATGACGCGAGAAATGCCGAGAATTTAAAACCGACATAATGTGTAAAGTGGTGACATTTGCAAAAAAAAAAAAAACCTCTTTGGTAATTTGAACATTTGTTTTTAAATTTTCTCCTCGAACCAGAAATATTGTCTGTAATACATACAAAATGAAAAGAATTTACATGAATTTGTAGACTTCTATCTATCTATCTATCTATCTATCTATCTATCTATCTATCTATCTATCTATCTACATTTGTTAATTATCTATCTATCTATCTATCTATCTATATTTGTTAATTATCTATCTATCTATCTATCTATCTATCTACATTTGTTAATTAATCTATCTATCTATCTATCTACATTTGTTAATTATCTATCTATCTATCTATCTATCTATCTATCTATCTATCTATCTATCTATCTATCTATCTAAATTTGTTAATTATCTATCTATCTATCTATCTATCTATCTATCTATCTATCTAAATTTGTTAATTATCTATCTATCTATCTATCTATCTAAATTTGTTAATTATCTATCTATCTATCTATATCTATCTATCTATCTATCTATCTATCTATCTATCTATCTATCTATCTATCTATCTATCTATCTATCTATCTAAATTTGTTAATTATCTATCTATCTATCTATCTATCTATCTATCTATCTATCTATCTATCTATCTATCTAAATTTGTTAATTATCTATCTATCTATCTATCTATCTATCTATCTATCTAATCTATCTATCTATCTATCTATCTATCTATCTATCTATCTATCTATCTATCTATCTAAATTTGTTAATTATCTATCTATCTATCTATCTATCTATCTATCTATCTATCTATCTAACTTGTTAATTATCTATCTATCTATCTATCTATCTATCTATCTATCTATCTAAATTTGTTAATTATCTATCTATCTATCTATCTATCTATCTATCTATCTATCTATCTATCTATCTATCTAAATTTGTTAATTATCTATCTATCTATCTATCTATCTATCTATCTATCTATCTAAATTTGTTAATTATCTATCTATCTATCTATCTATCTATCTATCTATCTATCTATCTATCTATCTATCTAAATTTGTTAATTATCTATCTATCTATCTATCTATCTATCTATCTATCTATCTATCTATCTATCTAAATTTGTTAATCTATCTATCTATCTATCTATCTATCTATCTATCTATCTATCTATCTATCTATCTATCTATCTAAATTTGTTAATTATCTATCTATCTATCTATCTATCTAAATTTGTTAATTATCTATCTATCTATCTATCTATCTATCTATCTATCTATCTATCTATCTAAATTTGTTAATTATCTATCTATCTATCTATCTATCTATCTATCTATCTATCTATCTATCTAAATTTGTTATCTATCTATCTATCTATCTATCTATCTATCTATCTAAATTTGTTAATTATCTATCTATCTATCTATCTATCTATCTATCTATCTATCTATCTATCTATCTATCTATCTAAATTTGTTAATTATCTATCTATCTATCTATCTATCTATCTATCTATCTATCTATCTATCTATCTATCTATCTATCTATCTAAATTTGTTAGTTATCTATCTATCTATCTATCTATCTACCTATCTATCTATCTATCTATCTATCTATCTATCTATCTATCTATCTATCTATCTATCTCCATTTATTATCTATCTATCTATCTATCTATCTATCTATCTATCTTTTAAAACATGTTCAATTTACAGTCTACTAAAAAGTGTAAATTTTGTTTCGACATTGAAAGGACAATATCTCATCAGGTAGCAAACACTATTTTTTAAAGGGAATTGGAAAATTTGCTTCCTTATATTTGTAAATTTTTGTGTGCGAGGTAAAGTGGGTAGTGAAAATGAGAAACAAGAATGGGGAATTGTAAAAGGGGCATTAAGGAAACAAAGTACAAAAAGAGGAAAAATGGAGAGAAAGAGAAAGAACTAAAAAAGACATGATGGAAGGTTCAAAGAAAGATACCAGGTTTAAAAGTAGGAAGTATAGTATAGCCATATGCATTTTCTCTATGCATTTTCTTACTTCTTCCTCTTTGTTAAATTCAAATGTTGAGTTATCAAAGGTTGTATATGACTATACTTTACTGTGTCTTTTCAAGTTGAAGGGTTTTAAAAGTTAAAAACTAGCCAAATTCCCTTAATCAAGGGGACATTGTTACGTAGTCAGCGTGGACCAATCAAAATACAAGTTCTAATTTGAAGAACATAAGAATAGACTATAAAAACAGTTTATTGTGACATTAATGTTAAAAACAGTTTATTGTGACATTAATGTTAATATTTGATTAAAATAGAGATCATCGTTTTTAATCGACTATTAGCTTCACTTTACAATAAAAATTAATACACACACACGCACTCACACACACACACACACACACACACACACACACATATATATATATATATGAATTAATGTTAGAAACTACGAATTTTAAATTCTAAGCTTAACAAAGCATAGAGCACTTTTTTAAAGAATAGGTTTTTTGGGATACGGAATTTTATTCCATCCATACATGTACTTATATATATATATATATATATATTCAGAAATTATAACATGAACATGTTATAATATCACTACACAAGTATCTATTTTGTTTTGATACTTCTTGTGTCTTATCAAATAATGAGGTTTATTTCAAGTTGAAGTGTTTTAAAAGGTTAAAAACAATCAAATCCCCTTTAATCATGGAGGCATTGTTGTATAGACAGAGTGGATCAATCAGAATAAAGCAACTTCCAATTTGGAGAATATGTGAGCTGATTAAAAAAATGGGGGGTGCATTAGTATTAATATTTGATTAAATTGAGATCAGCATTATTAATTGACTATTACATTTACTTTATTATTATTGCGAAATTATTTTTTAAAAATTTCTATGTTTAACAATTTATTAGATTTAGAAAGTTATTCATATCTTAAACAAGGAAGCGAAAGAACATACAGATGAATAAACCTACAAACATCCACACTTGACAAATAGACGAGTTATATACTCGCAAACAGACAAATATACAGATTAATATATATATAAATATAATATATATGGCAAACAGACAAATATACAGATTAATATACGCACGTATATATACGTGCATAAATTTCAAAATTTTGTTTTTATCGATTTGTCAATTTGTCTGTTAAATTTTAAAGCTCTATTTGGACACAGACTGAATTGCCACAATATTGGATACACTAAGAGCGAATTCGTAACATGACTAACCTTGAATGAATGAGGTCATATTTCAGTGCATGAACATATAAACATAATTAGATATATACTTACGCAAATACAAGCTAAAAACAAAATATACATCACTAAAACAGATCATCAAATATAAAAAATATATAAGCAGTTACATGAAAATACACAAAAGCTCTGCTATCAAACTCGGTAGATATACTGTACACCAATCAAAACGTCCCACATACACGTATATATGTCAAGCCTCATATTGTTCACATGTAATTATGCTATATATATATATATATATATATATATATATATATATATATATATATATATATATATATATCCGAGTAAGTATAGACATGGAACTACAAATAATAACACATTCGGATTTAAAAACCTACGAACAGCTCCCCTCACAGACAAACTTCTCAACTTCGAAAATGACTTGTTCGAAACCATAAACAAAATAACTTTCCACAAACACAAAAATAAATTCCAGAAACACTTAGACACAATAGTCAACAACATACACAAATCTGATAAGATATTTGTTAAATCAGACAAAACATCGAACATCTACAAGATGGAGCCAAATGAATACAATGATCTTATTAAAAACACCTAACCAAAAAATACAGGAAAATAGACAAAGAACACAAAACCACATAGACAGATTAAACCAGGAAGATAAACTAATTACAGACAAACTGAAAATAAGTGACCGAGTCCCCAAAATAGCAACGAAAGAAGCATATGTACTGTTGAAGGAACACAAACCTGACTTTTACAGCAAATTACCCACAAGGATAATAAACCCCACAAAATCCGAAATAGGTAGGATAAGTAAAAGAATATTAGAAAGAGTCAACCAACAAATAAAAAACAAAATTAAACTAACGCAATGGAAATGTACGGTAGACGTAATCGAGTGGTTTGAAAAAATTGGTGGAAAGAATAAGGTTACATTTTTGCAATTTGACATTGTGGATTTCTACCCATCAATTTCGGAGAACTTATTCAGCCTCGCTCTGGAGTTCGCTGAGTTCTACTCGGACATCACAGAGGATGAGATTAGAATTATCCGAAACTGCAGGAAATCAGTTATAATCCACAACAACGAACAGTGGACTAAGAACTCAAAAGAGAATTTTGATTTATCCATGGGTGCACTGGATTCTGCAGAAGCTTCTGATCTAACTGGATTATTCTTACTGTACAAATTAACTGCACATAAGGAAATAGAAACGAGCAGGATAGGACTGTAGAGGGACGACGGACTGATGATAATTGATAAATCTACTGGAGGTAAGGTTGATAAAACCAGAAAATTAATCCATAGAGTCTTTAAATCCTTTTGCCTTAACGTAGTAATTAACCACAATATCAAGCAAGTAGACTTCCTAGACATAACATTAGACCTAGTATCGCACACTTTCTAACCTTACATGAAAAACAACGATAACACAATATATATAAACCCCAACTCTAATCACCCACCATCCATTATTAAACACATCCCATCAACAGTTGAACGTCGCATTAACTCACACTCATCCAACAAAGAGATATTTGAGAAGCACAAGGTAATTTATAATAGAATCCTTAATGAAAGCCGGTATAAATCATCAAAGATCAGTTTTGTGGAAAAATTCAAAAGTCCAAAAAGCAGAAATAGAAGCAGGAAAATAATATGGTAAAACCCTCCATTCAACCAATCAGTTAATTTCAAGCTGGGACGTAAATTTCTTAAAATAGCAGAGAAACACTTCCCCAAAAATAACCCTCTAAGCAAAATCTTTAATACAAATACCATAAAATTAAGCTATAGCTGTTCCAATAATCTAGAAAAAATAAGCAACATGCATAACACTAAAATATTAAAAATACACAGCAAAAATAAATCCAACGCTAATACAAGTCCGTCCCATGATAACAACCTCTGTAACTGTAGAAACCCTAACCAATGTCCCATGGCCAATAAATGTCTGACAAAATCTCTGATATATATGTGTTCGATTTCATCCTCAGAAAATCCTAAAGAAGAAAAAATATATATTGGGAATACCATGAACATATTTAAAAAGCGCTTTTACAATCACCTCTCATCCTTCAATAACAAAGAAAAACAAAACATGACATCTCTCTCCAAACATTTTTGGAAATTAAAAAACGAAAATAAAACACCTAAGGTCAAATGGAAAATTCTCAAAAAACCAAGAACAGCAAAATCTATAAAAGAACCATGCTTTCTTTGCCTTCAAGAAAAAATAGAAATCCTAAATTATATAAATAGTAACAAGCTCTTAAATCAGACACACGAAACCACAGTAAACTGCAAGCACATTAGGGACCTAATCTACAATCACGCTAAGAAATACGAAGAGTTTGATTAGATATTCTCATTATAAAAGATAAAAAATGCTATAGAAAAAATCGATGTAATAAATCCTTAAAGTAAGATCTAATGCCAGCAAAAATATCTAAATATATAAAATATTTAAAAAATTAAAAGAAATAAATAGAATAATTTATAAAAAAAAGAATATAAAAAATTGAAAGAAAAAAAACCGACCCTCTAAACTTAAAATTAAGATTAAACATACAACGTTATACAAAAAACTGATGAAACACTAATTTGCATTTACTTCCTAAAGAATACAAATTTAGATTTCTTGAAATAACTTTGCCTAAGTGCAATAATACTCCACACTTGACTATAAAATATATAAAAAGAACATATTTTAAAAAAAACCTATAATATAAAAAAATATTCCATCCCGAAAAAATCAAAATTCGAAAGAAAAAACACCCCACCCCTATCACGTCTATCTAAGAAACCCGAAAGTGAAAACCTAGACACAGGATCAAAGGTAATACATGAATTAGGTCCACTAACAGCAGACATAAATCAATTAAACGATAGCCAATCATAAAAATGACAACTTAACACGAATCCCTTTTAGAAATTCTAACCGGAAGATATACTCGACCGATAGGACGGACATTCCAACAGATAATACCATTAATCAACAATTTCGCACTTACACACCGGGTTCTTCGAGGGTCTGACGGTCAAAACGAGAGACACATTAACTTAATTACCAATAAGCCCAACCAACCCCCACGACAACAACGAACCAAATATAAACAGAGAATGATTCCAAACCTTTATTTCTCACGATGATGTGTTTGAGTCCAAACATTGAAACAGCCATATGATTGTAGAGAAGAGGACATATATAGAAGAATTATGTACCTATTCTAAAACATAATTTATAATATATATATATATATATATATATATATATATATATATATATATATATATTATAAGAAAGTGAAAGAACGGGTAGATTAAAACCCACTGTTCAAGTATTTACTTTTATAAAGAGTGCTTGATACAATGTGGCGCTTAATATATATAATATAAGAGAATAATAATTTATGCTAGTGTTTTGTTTTGTTAAGGAACTTTATCAATTCAAGTAAAGGAATCTTTATTTATGTTGTTTTTATAGATATATTTGAATTTTTGCACACACACACACACACACACACACACACACACACACACACACACACACACATATATATATATATTCGGGCTTCTCGATAAGGTTCAGAGGAGGGTCTGTAATGTGATAGATACCGACTTGGCAGACCGCCTGCAGTCTCTCTCCCACCGGCGAGACGTGGCTTCCCTGTGTCTCTTCTATAAATACTTTCACGGCTTCTGCTCCGATGAACTTAGATCACTGGTGCCCCCTAAATACGAATTTGCACGAGATACTAGATTAGCAAGTAGATCCCACCCTTTTACAGTGAAACCGATAAAATGCAGCCGTAACTTCTACTCCAACAGTTTCTTTCCTCGCACTTCCCGACTGTGGAATTCTCTTCCAAACGATTGCTACCCCGACGGCTACAATCTCCAGGAGTTTAAATGTAAGGTCAATACACACCTCCTAACACACTAACCTGCTCCCAGTCTATCAAGCACTCTTTCCATCTGCCCTTACTCATCTGTCACCTTCCTCCTGACATTCCCTATGTCTATCCACTCCTTCTCTTTACCTTCCCCTATATAGCCCCATGCGCAATAGTGGCAGTGGAATGCCTTGCTTGGGGTGAGATGATTAAAATATATATATATATATATATATATATAACCAGACAGGGAGAGAGAGAAAATCTGTTATATATCATCGATCCCACATAAGGATGTGCGGTCACTTTGACGATCCAGTTTAATGCTTGAGATTACTGCATCACGCCTGATGTTTTATTGAAGTAGACAATCCTGTATTTAACGTAGAAACCGTTCGAGCAATCAGCTATGAGAATGGTGGTCAGTAAACTCACCAGCAATATGTTGACCATCATCCAACGAAAATTATTTTCTAGTGTTTATTGTTGGAATCCCATACAACATGGTCATTTTTGGCAGTTCCAAATTTGGAGTTAAAATGGGGTGGGTGGCTAAGATGGAATCATTAGTTTGATAATATGACAATTGATTCAGTATTCTTAACAGTCACTTTACAGCATTAAGAGTCGAAATTCTGTTAAAAAGAAATGATTTATTTTTCGAGCAAAAACGGTTAATAAAAGCGTCATGTTTTTTTTTTTTGTTGTTGTTTAGAAATTTGCTGGGAGCGATTGCTTCGGAAAGTGGACACCGAGGTGTTCCAACCCACTAGAATTAGAAACAAATTTTTAAACTACGACTAATTAGAGAGAGTAGAACAATAAAATAACCTCGGAAAATGAAAGCTAAATGCTCGAAATATTAAAGAAAAAATGTTAAAATTAAATTAAAAAATGAGAATAAAAAATATTACTTTTAAAAATCCGGCAATCATTTTCGCGCTAATTTCAGACTCTATTAAATTTCATTAAAAAAAAAAATGGTAATATTAAATTTTCCCTCGTGGTCGTCCATTGACCATCATTCATATAAAACGTTTAAGTCTTCCTTCCCTTGCTCTCCACACGCTCGTTCTTGCTCTCCGCACTATCTTTCTTGCTCTCCTTTTTTAGTTTCTGTTTTGCTCTCATCAGTTTATATTTTATGGTTGCTTTTCGAATTATTTTCTTTGAAAATTAAACACTGAAAGAAAAAATTAAAAACTCACTACAAAAAAAAAAATATTAGTTAGAGTCCCGTGAATGTAAATTACTTGTGGAAATACACCAATTTGGGGGTATTCAGCTTTCATTACATAAAATATTTCTTCCCACTTTTTTGCAGGTGTAGCTACGGAGTTAGAACACTGGATTACAATTTGCGAGGCCTCTGGCTACTTAATAATTTTAAGAAACTTAACTAATATAAGAAAAATAAAGAAGGTGTTTGATTTTAACTAAGAGTTTGTTAACTTTTTTTCTTTATTATCTATTATACATATGATTGAGTTTTAAATAGATGAGGTAGTTGGAATAAAATCAGGAGCTTGAATTTTAATTAATTTAAGTAATTTTCAGCAATGATATCGTCTCAATCAGTTGTATAAAGCAAAAAAAAAAAAAAAAAGACAGAGATGAAGAGAGAGAGAAAAAAAGAGAGAAAAAAATGAGATAAAGACGATGTAGAAGAAGAAGAAGAAGAAGAAGAAGAAGAAGAAGAAGAAGAAGAAGAAGAAGAAGAAGAAGAAGAAGAAGAAGAAGAAGAAGAAGAAATGAATGTTTAATAAGACTAAGAGGGTAGGTTGAACTAAAATCGTACAGGATCGATTTTTCTCGAAAAAATAATAAATGTTCCGTTCAATCTGTTTGAAAATCAAACTTACTTTGTGTAGGTGATATGTACCATGCTTACATTTATTGTGGGACACGCATGGAAGAGTGTGAGAGAAGAAGATAAATTTTGCAAAAGGTTATTGGATGAATGATTTCGATCAAGAGCGTTGCAATAAGAAAACAATAAAATGGTTTGCCATTCATTTTTTCGATATGTTCATCTCTCTCTTTCTCTCTCTCTCTCTCTCTCTCTCTATATATATATTTATATTACAAGCTGATCATCTATCTATCTATCTATCTATCTATCTATCTATCTATCTATCTATCTCTACCTGCTCATCTATCTATCTATCTATCTATCTATCTATCTATCTCTACCTGCTCATCTATCTATCTATCTATCTATCTATCTCTACCTGCTCATCTATCTATCTATCTATCTATCTATCTATCTATCTATCTATCTATCTATCTATCTCTACCTGCATCTATCTATCTATCTATCTATCTATCTATCTATCTATCTATCTATCTATCTATCTATCTATCTATCTATCTATCTATCCATCTATCTATCTATCTATCTATCTATCTATCTCAAGCTGTTCATTTATCACAATATTGCATCTTATGCAAACGTTCAGTCATTCTGCACAAAATAAAGAATTTATGAGTTAATAATGAGAGAAAAAACATGAATGAGAAGTGACTAATGGCGGAACAATATAAAAAAAGATATGATGAGTATTTCGATGTATTACAAGTTATTAGTTCATTTGCTTAATCTATCGAGTGAGTCGTTTCTTATTGTAACCACAGGACTTTACGGTTTAAATAACATCGCTTAAGCGGTTCTATTACAAAATTGATAACGACATATTTACCATTCAGGGAATGTTCCAAATATATAACTGTTGTGGAGATGAATGCACGGCTCCAGTTTAATTTTTTTTAGATATTTTTTTACTAATAAAATCTATTGTTGGTAATGTTTACTATAAAAAAAATGTATACATTCCCAGTATTTTAAATTCACTATTTGGTCATAGCTGAGTTCCTAACCGGTGCTACCACCCTAGGAATCTGGAAGTAATAACAATTAAGAGATCGTTCCACGCTCTTCAAAACCTCCAGATCAGAGGTCTTGCTGCTGGGTATAATTTAACGGCACACACACACACACACAGACACACACACACACACACACACACACACACACACACACACACACACACACATATATATATATATATATATATATATATATATATATATTTTGTTTTTTTGTTTTTCTTTAATCCGAAGTGGAAGAGTAGGAAGGTAACTTCTAAGAACCTGATCCTAATCAATATTAAAATACTCCTTTTCGAACCCCGGTCAGAGGTACCAGATCGCCCTTTCGCGGGCATTCTGGAAAATGAAAGAAGAAGGGCTGGATCCTGAAATTAGCTGGAAACTGATAGGTTCAGCCCGTATTCCGAGGAATTTTCGTGATAGGTGCTGTCTATGTTTAATGGAAAAAATTTCAATATTAAAATACCTCCACCAACACCGGCTACTGAATCTTAGGAGGGAATTCATCAGTAAGTGCCGCCACAAGGCAAATTATTCGAATACTTAAATTTAGAATTTAAATCCCCGTTGACTAGATGTTAGAATATAAATTAAAAGGATTCAATTTAAGTTTTAATCTTAATTTTACCCTAACGTTAACCTTTAAAAGTATTTTAACCCCCCTACCTTCCTATCCCAAGCTCCTTTAATTGTCTATTTTTAGAAAATATGGATTTTTTTACTAAACCCCTTTTTCCTTGGTTAACACACATATGTATACATATATTTTTTTCTCTAATATTTTTTCTTTAATATTCTTTCTCTAATAATTTTTAAACTGATAACTTCCTGTGATTGGCATTTAACTCGCTTCTACCTAAAAGGTTTAATCAAATAAACTTAAAAAAATTTTTAAAATCTTACATTGAAACCCATTTCTTCTCGCCTAAATACACCTCTTCAAACAGCCCAAAATCTTAACTTTAAAAAGTAATTTAACTCATTTAGTTGTCTATCTTTATAAAATATAAACTTCTATTCCTCCCCTTCCTAAATATACCATTTCAGCACCCTGTAACCCCGCGACTACCAACTTCTGTCCTTTTCCACTTTGTGAACGTTGTTAACCAAAAACCCCTCCACACTCTAACTCAGGGCCTTCGCCATTTGGAAAAACAATGTAGCTGACGTGATGTAGAGTCTCTATTAGAGATCCTATGTCGAAATGAACATCCGACACCTTGAATTTTGAAAATTTTCTCTAATTTATATATATATATGTAGTCATCCGAACGCCCATAGCCCTGACGCCAATTCGGTCGGGTTTCAATCCTGGGTTAAAAGCAATCAGAGTTTAACCGCACTGATGAGCTGTGATACAGCGAAACAGGTCTGTCTGTGGATGACTATATATATATATATATATGTATATATATATATATGTATATATATATATAGTAGCAGTAAAGAATCCAGGAGAACATTGGTGAATAATCATAGAGAATCCTACTAATATCGTTTAAATATTAAGTCTTATCTAACAGACAGCTAACAGACAGCTCAATATACATTTAATTTACAGAGCAGATAATCATTTATTTCATCTGTAAATTCAAATCGCATTTAAGAGTGATAGCTATTATTGAATGAACTATGCGCAGATGCGTGATATATATATATATATATATATATTGATGGATGAAGCGAAAAAGTAGCAGTCCGGGGTTTACTTGAAGAAAAGCAGACAAGAGAGGAATAGGGTCATAGAAAAAAAAAGTTGGTTAGCACGTAAATTCCTCGAGGACAAACCCCTAAGGGAATCTCTATTCTGATTAGCCGCACACACACACACACACACATTACTGAATGAGCGATGCGTACATGCCAGAGTAGCTACTGTTTTTCAAAGTCTACCGTATACTCCTCTTTCTTTGGGGTTCCTTTTGGAAGGAGCGAACAATTTTCGAAAATAACCGTTACAAATGTCTGACATGTGAGCGTCTATGTAAAATCAAATAAAAAAAAAGGAATTTTTGGGGGGTGGATATTTTGATTACCTACTGTTTGTACCATTTGGGTCTAATTTATAATATCAAAGCGGTGAAATATGTATTACCCATAGTAATAATCAAAAATCTTACATATAAATAAAGACAAAAATACGATGTTTAGAATGGCCCATGACTAAATATAATAGACATTCATTGTCGCTTACATTTAACAACGTATGTTTCGATAATTATCTGCGGCCTCAGTACATTTTATATATATATATATATATATATATATATATATATATATATATAAAATGTACTGAGGCCGCAGATGTCTATTATATTTAGTCATGGGCCATTCTAAACATCGTATTTTTGTCTTTATTTTCATCAAAATTAAAGCTAAATATGATGTTTAAAACATCTGATAATTAAGCATAATAAACATTCATTGTCTGTTATATTTAAAAATATATATATATAATGACGGTGAAATAGTTGAGAGGATGATCTATCTATCTATCAGTCTATCTATAAATACACAACGTTTTTTTCGTAACAGAGAATATATATATATATATATATATATATTATTCATTATTCGAAAACATAACTATAGAAAAAAATAATCAATGATAAGGCACTCTTAAAGAGCAAACACGCGGCAAGAATTTTCATAACTAGTTATACAGTTTAATAACTGGTGGTAAAGAGAATTCACTATAATAAGAGGTATTATTTTATTCGGTCAGTTAAGAGGCATACGTGATACACGCTTGGGCGATCATGTCTTAAAAATCCATGATTGACTGGGCAAAGATTTTTCCTCAACAGAAATGTTGTAGAACCCAGTCTGTCCTGTTACTTTTCATAATTGGAGGGTATTGATGGATTAATATTTTTTCCAGAGTATTTACGTGTAAGTTTAATGCAACAAATTCAGCTGGAATTTGAACTCGGCTCTCCAAATTCGAATTCCCGTTGAATTCGAATTAAACAGTGAAAATAATACCAACCTACCGAAATGGAAAATCACTATTTTTGTGAGGGAGACACAGTCTTTCATTAGTAGTACTTTTAAAACTAGGCCTGATGTTATTCATTTTACACAAAACCTGGGATAGCAATTTAAATATTTATACCATACACACAGACAAACAAACACACACACACACACACATATATATATATATATATATATATATATATTGTGAGACACATAGGCTATACGCACAAACATATCTCACAAAATCTCTCTTTATCCATATAGGGAAATCAATATGTATTATATATCTTATAGATCAATACAAAATAATCGAAATATAAATATATATATATATATATGTCGACGTGTGTGTATTCCTCATTATATGAGAAATCTGAGAGAGGCCAAAGGTGATATTGATCGCAGTGCCATCTAGCGTAAAACTTCCTCATTATAAGTTTTAATCACAATAGCCCTTGGAAAAGAGATTTGTTCGGTCAATAGAAGTAGATTGGTGAGTTGTTAGAATTCTATTTTTTATTTATTTATTCGTTTGCAGATCTTTATTGAAATTATTATCCGGTATTGAGAATAAGAAAGGTTGCACGTAAACAGGTTCATTGAAGTGAATTTTTATATCGTCTGCTCACGAGCGTTGTATGTACACAGAGTCGTGAAAAATATTAGGACACTTTCAAGTATTGCCAATTTCTAATAACTGCCACTTTAATAATGGATGTTTTGCATCGCATTTTTCACAGATGAAATATTGGCCCCGTGGGAGACATTTCTCTATCTAATTATTAGATTTTGTTGCAGTTTCGGAATGAGAATGTGAAAATGCGAGACGCCACGCGGAAATATGACTGTTGAAATGATTTCAGCAATTTGACTAATTTCTTTTTTTCTTTTTAGCATTATTTTTGGTTATATTATTATTATTTTTTGAGATGTCACGGATTTTCACACTTATACTGAATTCCTTTATTGATGCATGGTAGATTTAAAGATTGAGGGTCGGTTTGTTACATCGGAGAGCCGAGTTCGAATTTTAGTTGAGTTCATTATATTCACTTGTGTGCTGATACTCTTGAGAAAGGAATGGATAACGAATCCAAAGTTTCTCTTTCTATAGATAAAATAGTAAGACAGGGTGGGTTCTATAGCCTTGGCTGGTAACTAATCTTGTACGAAAAATGATGCTAATAATATAATTAGACTTTTAAAGAATTGGGAACTAAAAGGACACTTATATTTACAATCAGAAAAAGAGACTTACAATGAGTCAAAAGTGATTAGAGAATTTAAAACTCACAGGGCATAATGATGCCAGGGAACAAAAAGGAGCAGAAAGTAACTAATCTATGGACTTTTAATTACTAAGAGAGCAAGAACTGGAGGGATGGCCAGGAGACAAAAGTTAATTCGAACTATGAAAGATAGAAATCTGTGGAGAGTCATAATCGGTCACGTCTTTAAGCGACACGGAACATTAAAGAAAGTGGTGTCTGTAATTCTACTTAAGTGTTGTTACAAAGGCAGGGAATTCTGAGTTATGGCTCATTCAACGTAGATATCTTAAACTCGAATGAACTCCCACACTGACATCACTTTCACGACATCCCATGGTAAGATACTAGAGAATTTTAACCTACAATAACGTACTTAGTGACATGTTATGAGTTCTTAATGGCAAAAAAATAAGAAAATTCTGCATTTAAATTTCATGTCATCGCTGACCTGTTACCGTTGTTTTTGTGACATATAAAAACGAACTGTGAAGTACTGAACAAGATGATTATAGCGTTATTTAGTACGAAATTTAACATTACGTACGTAGTTTTTGGTTAAAAATATAAAATAGTTTAAACACACTTTTGCATTCTTCTTTTCTTACATGACGTGTCTCTTCAAGACGTGGGCGATAATTAATCACCATAATTTCTCTTCCTGTGTAGATTTTAGTAAAGTTTTTTTTTTTTTTTGCTATCTATTCTAATTTCAGTTCTTCCAACCAGTAACATTATCTTTTTAGGTAGGTTATACGCTGCTTTTTCCATATCCCTCTTGCCTGCAATATCTAAACTTATTTATAAATGGAACTTTGTCTCTGTGTGTGGGTGTGTCCGTTACCTATAGACTCTGAAACAGCTGAACTAATTTTCTTGAAAATTTACACAGTTGCACTATAAGCGTCTGGGAGTGTTCTTAGCTAGGTTGTGTGTTGAGGTACACTCGATAAATATCGAAAATCGATAATAGAAAAATTGGGTTAAAGAAAGAGTTGTCCGATTTTAATCAAATTTGATGCACTCATAGACAAAGACATAAGAAACGATATTCAGAAGTTTCAAGGTTGCAGTTCTTACAATAGTACACAAAATCGATAATATATATATATATATATATATATATATATATATATATATATAAAAGGCAAGATGTTTGTGTCTTTATCTGTCTGTATGTCCTTTATACAAATCCACAATTTTTATCCGATTCTCACGAAATTTCACACAAATATTCTTTAGAGAGAGTCTTAGCTCCAGAACCATGGATTAGTTTTAAAGCTTTCATTACACCCGAGCAACGCTGGGCTATACTGCTAGTATACTGTAAGCGTAAAATCTTCTAAGCCTTTTTTCCTCATTATGTGCCCTAGAAATCTCAAATGTTTTTTTCTGATGTAAAATATGTGTCTTTTTTGTTTCCATTTTCTCTCAAACGTCGTCGTTGTCCCACATGTTCAGTCCATGGTGTTATTCTGCTTTTGTTGTGTCTTGACTCGTACCATGTGACATCCGGTCGCCCGAATGTATAAAAGACAATGTGCGCTTAGCACGGTGGGGAGTTGTCATTATCACAGACTTCGTGAAGTAACACCTACTACTGCGAGGCACTGGATATATTGTATATAACTCTTGGTTGTACTCCTCAGGTAATAAAGTAGTTGATTTACATTTCACTGTGTATCTCTTCATTCCACGATATAAGACTTTTGCAGGACATCATTTTTGTTACGTCACGTCACTCTGTGGTGGGATTGTGTATCACTCATATAGGAGGACTGATATTAAGTAACCTTTCAGTGCTGTTTGCTTCCAATGAAATTGTCCTTTTTCTTTGCTTAGCTTTTGAAAGGCAACTTTCGGTAGTGATTTGCATATAGGTGCCACGTTTGGTATCCTCGAGGCTTTTGCACAGACTTAATTTTTATATCTCCAATTTTTAATTTATTAGGCTCTTCTTTTTGGTAACAACCATACATTATATCTTCTTACCACCGGTCTTTAGATGGTCGAGGAGCCGTGTAGTTAGAAAGTTCGCTTTCTAAACATGAACCTCTGGTTCGGCTCTTACTATGGCCGGTTTGTTATTCACGGCTCTTTTCTTTGTTTTAAATAAGATTTTCCTATTTCTTAATACATTGCTTATATTTAGGAAAGCAGCTTTCTCTATCACAATTGGTCTACGGTTTTAATTTTCCATCCTCTGTTAAAATACTTTCCAGATATTTAAATTGTACTTTTTTTTATTATTATTGCGTCTCTAATTCGTAATTTAAATGTTCAGCCGTTTCTTTTGTTTTACTGTGAATTCTGTTTCCTTGCAATTGATGTTTACTCCTTTCATCTCTATTTCCGCCTCTAATTGCTGTATGTAATAAGCAATAAACATTTCCAGAATGCGGGTAAGCATTCATTCCAGCTGCAGTATCATCAAATCAAGAATGTTGTGTCATCAAGAATAATTAATTGATTTATTGTTTAATGGCACATCAACTCCTCATAGGTGATTTAATACCGAAATTTAATTTCCTTGGCATCTTTAAAGCATAAAAATGTGATATATGTTATTCTGCTTTCACAATTGAATACATGGTAGATGATACTCAGCTTTTGTGCATTTATATGTTTGTGTGGACATAATTACTAGAGGTGGTGATATGCGTATTTTTTTGTTGGAGTTTTATATTTTGGAATACAGTTTGATTTCTTTCAGAAATTGTAGAATATTATTTAAATTAATTTCATGAAAGAATTCATTCCAGCTGGTTGTTTGTTGGTTGATTTTATCCAGCAACACATCAACCTCTATGGATTATTTAATGCACTGACTTTGCATATAGGTGCCACGTTTGCTATCCTCGAGACTTTTACACAGACTTGATTTTGGTATCTCCAATTTTTAATTTGTTAAGCTCTTTTTGGTAACAACCATACGTTATGTCTTCTTACCACCGGTCTTTAGATGGTCGAGTGGCCGAGTGGTTAGAAAGTTTGCTTTCTGACTATGAACCCCTGGTTCCGATCTTACATATGGCCGGTTTGTTAGTGGTCTGGAGAACTGATATTAAATGACCTTTTAGTGCTCTTTGTTTCCAATGAAATTGTCTTTTCTTAAAACTTGATCCATTTTTTGAAAGGAGGAGATGCCAGCGTGCAGTACGTTTGGAAATTTCCTGAAAACCATACCACGTCTTGTAGGCGAAATTTGAGTTGATGGTTTTGATAGCCGAAGTCACAAGTCATCATGACCGAGGGTTTGAGCGTCGTGGCCTTGTTAAGACTGTTGTTCACGCTAAATAAGGCACCCTTTCCCAGACACTAACTAAGGTCTGTTCAGTATAGTTGCCTTTTAGGTGTTTACTAAACACAAGTTTGCGTTTTCAATGGGGATTATCTAGCCGCCCTGGTAGACGGGGATCCTCAAATACGAGTGGCCATTATTATTATTGGTCTCTAGTCCATTTTTTTACTTTCATTTACTATTTTCAGTAAAAGTTTCTGTAGTTTCCTTTAGTATTTTATATACAGTCATTTTTTATTTAAAGCCATTTCCTTTTTTTTAATTTACAGTTATTCTTTTCTTTTTATTCATTTTCTTGATTTAACTGCCTGTCAGTGACAACAACATCCTGGATTATTTATAGCGACTGAAACTGTTACGTTTTTTTCTAGAGATATTATCTGTGCCTATGTTTAACTATCTTATGTATTGCTTCAGGCAGTTGAGTGTTTTTTAGACGCCATTTTACCATAATATACTGTTTGAATTGAGAGTTTTTCACGTCCTAGATTGGTTGCCACCCAGTCTGTCCTGCTATTTTACCCATAGAAGAGATTCATGCCTATCACGTAAGTAAAGGAAATGCACTAAACTGGAATTCGAACACCGCTCTCCGATTCCTCATTTCGAACCGCTAACCATTACTCCAACTAGCGTTCTGTTAGGAATGTAATGAATTCGAACAGAATTCGAACTCGGCTCTTCCGCTTCTCTTTATCCAGCCGCTAATCGTTACATATCGATTTTTACGTACTACAATTATACAAACGCTCTTGATTTTCATCTTTCATATGTATTTCGTTTTTTATTTATTTCTAATTTAAATTCATGTATTTATTATCATTGTTAATGATTTATATTTCATTTTAACCTTTTGAATAAATTATATTGGTGAAGTAAACATTGGATCACATTGTATATCTAATCTAAACTTATTTATAAATGGAACACTTGTCTGTGTGTGTGTGCGTGTCTGTGTGTGTGTCCGTTACCTATAGACTCCGAAACGGCTGAACCAATTTTTTTGAAAATTTACAGAGTTGTACTATAAGCGTCTGCGAGTGTTCTTAGCTAGGTTTTGTGTCGAGGTACCTCCAATAAATATCGATAATCGATAATCGAAAAAATCGGGTTATAGAAGGAGTGGTCCGATTTTAATCAAATTTGATACACTCATAGACAAAGACATAAGAAAAGATATTCAGAAGTTTCAAGGTTGCAGTTCGTAAAATAGTGAAGAAAATCGATAAAATATATATATATAAAAGGCAAGATGTTTGTGTGTGTGCGTTTATCTGCCTGTATGTCTATATTTTTTCATCCATTTTATTTTAGTTTTTGCTTCGGATTTGGCTCTCAGTAGGTATGATTGTAGTTCTTAGTCTCAGCTATGATACCATTTACTCAGAGGATTTATTTAGCCTTCAAAACGACGAAAAAAACTTATTTGATATCGGTACTAGGAAATCAAAATTTGACTTACATCCATTCGTTTTTCTTTCAGTCTACATTTTCGCTTTAACTCGAAACAACTATTGAGTCTTTCGTGCCAACGTCCAAAGAGTCATAATTTCAGGAACATGGATTAGTTTTAAAGCTTTTCATTACACACGAGCAACGCCGGGCTGTATTGCTAGTACATTATATATTGCTGTATTAAAAAATAGGGGGGGGGAGACATTCCTGAATCTCACCTAGGTGGCGTTGTATATAGCTGTATAAACAAAAGTTACAAACTTGCTCTCTCTGAATTTTTCTCTTCAAGCAGAAGGTGGAGTATTGACAAGTCGTGTCTCGTTTCTCTTCTAGAGAGGCTTCTTATCATCCAGACAGAACATGTGTCGCATACAATACTTCACTGTGTCATGTTCGACGAAAAAAGCGGCAAACTTAATAATATATTCATAACAAACTCACATTGGTATATGCAAGTGTCAAATTCTCCAATACCTCTTTCCTCATTCTGTATCCAAGATAATGTCTAATAGCGTTCGGATTCTTTAGTAAAAGTGTCCTACTCGATTCCATTTTACTTAATACTGTATCGTTAATCATATATCCAATATGTGTTTTTCTAGTCAACCGTTTGTAAAACTTCTTTGTGGCCTCCTTCTCCTCTTCATCCGTGAGAAAATTGTTTATTCATTGCTCAATAAGAGAAATAATATATATCAGTCTAAGTAATTTCAAGTAATTATATTTTTCTCTTTATTTAGAGCGAAGTTAATACTGGACGATTCCCTGCTGAAGGAAGTGAAATATTAGTTTAGAGCATTTTCTATTCGTTCTGAAAATCGTGTCTTCAACACACGGCCATGTATCATAAATTCGGCAGCATTGGCCACATTTGTTTTAAATCCGGCAGCATTTAGCGTTTTTACCGAAATTGGATACATTTATTTTTAATGGAGACATAATTTGACACAATTACTTGAACAATGTTAAATTCACCCAGAAAAGACCAAGTCGCTCCCAGTGGAACGAAGGACATCGACGGCCTATAGAAATTATGAAAATAAAAATATTAAAAATAAATAAAATTAATTCTAATATTAAAGGAATCCGAGATCCAGTATTATAATACTGTATAATTATAACAATATTATAATAGTAGTTCTGAGATTCATTTAATACTAGAATTGATTTAATTTATTTTTAATAATTTTATTTTCATTATTAATATTATTGCAACACTATGCATATTCTGTTGGTAGGAGGCATTACACGATCTTTCACCGACTAGACGAACAACCATAAGCTATGTTTCGATTCCAGTTTGTGCCATTTTTGTCCTCATATTGATATAAATTTTTGCAGTCACTTTTGACGGCACGGACAATATATAATCAAAATAATACTTAGTTTTGAGAATTAGACGCCATAAAAGTGACGCTGGAGTGCAAATATCCGTGATTCAATATGCTCATCATCAAATCCAATCTGGTAAGTGTATACCAGGCACATACATGACAGCCAAATTTGCGCCTTGTGGTATTTGTAAATAAACTTGAAGGCGCAGTTTTAAAAGGATACGCAAAGATTCTACACCAGTCATGAAATTATTAATTGTAACAATATTATAATAGTAGTTCTAATATTCATTTAATATTAGAATTCATTTAATTTATTTTTAATATTTTTATTTTCCTTATTTTTAATGTTATTATTGTTATTGCACCACAAAGCGCATCCCAAGCAAGCATAAGGAAAATATGTCGTTGGTAGGAGGTGTCACGCAAACTTTCGCCGACTAGATGAACAACCCCAAGCTATGTTTTAATTCCAGTTTGCGTCATTCTAAACGGCACATATCTATATAAATATTTTGCCGTCATTTTTGACGGCACGGACCAACTCGTAATAATAATAATAATAATAATAATAATAATAATAATTGGTTTAGAGAATTAGACGCCATAAAAAACGCTGCAAATATCCGTGATCAAATGTGCTCACCATCAAACCCAATCTAATAAGTGTATATCAGGCATATGCATTACATCCAAATTTAAACGTTATAAAAGAAGACAGAAAGTGCGACACAGAGATCCGAAGGCGAATTGTCATGACGAAGGAAGCATCCCAGAAGTTGATTAAAGTATTAAGAAACAGGACAATTTTGCTAAAAACTAGGAAGAGAGTACTGGATTGCTACGTGCCGTCCGTCCTTCAATATGGCAGTGAATATCATGGATCGAGCATGTGAGCAATGATGAGGTCTTGGAAATGATGGAAACAAAAAGGAAATTAATAATGAGCATCAGGAAAAGACAGCTGAATTCATGGGACACGCAATGAGGAAGGAGGGCTTGGAGAATCTGACACTAACAGGCCAGATAGAGGGGAAAAGAGACAGGGAAAAGCAACGGATAACATATTTGAAGGACCTGATCAGGTGGATGACGGAACGAGGATTGCATGGTGTAACAGGAGAAGGCGTGCTCAGAGCCACCATGGATAGGGAAAAGTGGAAGACCATGATCGCCTACGTCCTGAAGGGACAAGGCACATAGAAGAAGAAGAAGTATTAGTAAAGAAACTTGAAGGCGTGTCTTTAAAAGAATACGCAAAGATTGTTTTTTATTTGTTTTTTTTTTTTAATCATTTCACCCCGAGCAAGGTGGAAACGCCACTGATGAGCAGGGGGCTACATAAATGTAAAAAGATTAATTAGAAAAGAGTGAGGAGTACAAACTAGTTAGAAAGGAACAATAGAAAGCTGAGAAAGCAGGTGCGATGACAGATACATAGGTGGAGAGAAAGAGAAGGTTATACGGGGGTGGGGAGAGAGCTAGAGTCCAGTGGTTAGTAGATGAGTATTGACTTTGCGTTTAAATTTCTGGAGGTTGTAGCCGTCAGGAAAGCAAGAATACGGGAGCGAGTTCCACAGGCGGGAAGTGCGAGAGAAGAAGCTGCAGGAGTAGAATTGTCGTCTGCATTTGGCTAACCTGACTGTGAATGGGTGGGACCCAGTTGCCAGTCTGGTTGCACGAGTAAACACCTGTTGAGGAGGCATCAGTGACTTAAGTTCGTCTGAGCAGAAGCCATGTAAGTATTTATAGAACAGACAAAGGGATGCCACATTTCGACGATGGGGAAGTGGCTGCAGTCGAGCCGCCAGATTATTTCCTATCACATTACAGACTCTCCTTTGGAGCCTGTCAAGAACACTGAGGAGAGAAAACAAGCTTTTAGATAGAGTTGGGTATTTTGTCGAATTTATATTGATGCTGTTTCAATGACAGATGAGAAACTTCCAAGTTGTTGCCGAGCAATAGAAATAAGCTTTGTCCTCCCTTCCATCTGGAAAACTGCAGTCACTCCGAAGGCGAGGAAACGCAAACAGTGTTTATCATCCCCAACATCTGGACCATTTTTACGTCACCCTGTAAACATATCAACTTTGAATGCATCAAAGTAGTTTTTTATCGCTACATCTTTGGAAACGCGAATATAAGTTACGGCCAAGTCGATATTTTCGTATAAAAAATGATAGAAAAATGATTTCCATTATCTCTCGGTCAGCAGATTTCAGCCATTGTGACGAGAAATAGCTACAACGTCCGATTTTCAAATATCGACTGAAAAAATATTCATGGAAGCCTGTGTTAAGCAACATGTGATAGCATACAACTCATGAACATAATTATTCAAATAAAGTAAAACTTAAAAAATAGAACTGTTGATCAACTATTCGAAACTAAATTCGAACTCAGATCGATGGACTTTTATTTTAATCGTATCACCCCGAGCAAGGCAGTAACGCCACTGATGTGCAGGAGGCTACGTAATAGTGAAAAGATTGGAAAAGAGAAAGCCGGAAACCACATCCTAAACAGGGAACAAGGGATGAGCCTCTTATCCTGTTCAATAGGCGTGGGTGGAGTGTGAACCGGGCGATAGATAGATCTATCTACTCCAATTGAAAAAAAAGTGAGAAGATTAGGAAAGAGAAAGCTGGAAACCACATTCTAAACAGGGAACAAGGGATGAGCCTCTTAACCTGTTCAATAGGCGTGGGTGGAGTTTGAACCGAGCGATAGATAGATCTATCTACTCCAATTGAAAAAAAAACCAAACAAGGTGAGATTTGAAAAGAGAAAGCCGGAAACCACATCCTAAACAGGGAACAAGGGATGAGCCTCTTAACCTGTTCAATAGGCGTGGGTGGAGTGTGAACCGGGCGATAGATAGGTCTATCTACTCCAATTGGATCTATCTACTCCAATTCTTTTTTTCTTCTTCACCTTTGTGCCTTGCACCTTCAGAAATTTTGCGATAATGCCTATCTAAAATTCCCTGTGCTCTGTAGCTCAATTTCGTCTTTACTAAATATCCCTTAAACACTGTTTTGCCATTAATTTACTGAAGCTCGCTTGTTAATTTAGACGTTGTTTTCATCTGCCCCTCTTACCTACAATCTGTCCTGTGCGTATCATATTTTCTAAACTCTCTTTCTTCATTATTTATCCTAGATATTTCAACTGACAATTTTTGTTGTTAAGTATACATCTCAGTTTTTTTTCATATTCTCCAAACATCTTTTCGTTCTCACATGTTCTCACACGTTCTCACATAACTATTCACTGCTCTTTTCTTTGTTTTAAATAAGATTTTTTAAATTCTTAATACATTACTTAGCTTTAGGAAAGTAACTTTCCCTATCAGAATTAGACTACGGATTTAATTTTCCGTCCTCTGATATTTAAATTGTACTCTTTTTTTTTATTATGGCGTCTCCAATTTGTAATTTAAATGTTCAGCCGTTTCTTTTGTTTTACTGTGAATTCTGTTTTCTTGCAATTGATGTTTACTCCTTTCATCTGTATTTCCTCCTCTAACTGCTGTATGTTATAAGCAATAAACATTTCCAGAATACGAGTAAGCGTTCATTCCTGTCGCAATATCGTCAAATCAAGAACGTTGTGTCATCAAAAATAATTCATTGATTTATTGTTTAATGGCATATCAACTCCTCATTGGTGATTTAATACCGAAATTTAATTTTCTTGGGATCTTTAAAGTATAAAAATGTGATATGTTATTCTGCTTTCACAATTGAATACATGGTAGATGATACTCAGCTTTTGTGTATATATATGTTTGTGTGGACATGATTACTGGAGGTAGTTCGATGCGTGTTTTTGTTGGAGTCTTGTTGAAGATATATTCTGGAATACAATTTGATTTCTTTCAGGAATTGCAGAATATTATTTTAATTAATTTCATGAAAGAATTCATTTAAGCTCTTTGTTTGGTTGGTTGATTTTATGTATCCACACATAAACCTCTATAGGCTATTTAATGCTGAAATTTAAATATTTTGAACACAATTTTATGACTCAATTTAAAATTAATTTGAACTCAACTGTACTATTTCAATTACAGATAAAATGTATTGTTGGTCATTTTAATATGAATATGCATTGCTTTTAATTTTACTATATAAAATGTATTGCTAGTATTTTTACTATAAAAATGTCGTTTTTTTACACTTTCATATTGTTTTTTAATTTGTGAATTTACAATGCGAACATAACTGGGCTTACGGCCTATCACGTTGAATACACCAGTTCTCGCTCGATCACCGATGTTAAGCAACGTTGAGCCTGGTCAGTACTTAGATGGGTGACCGCTTGGGAATACCAGGTGCTGTAAGCGTTTAGTAACGGATGTGCGTTGTGATGCAGTGGCTATCGGCTCGGAAAGAGAAATCGGTGAGCCGAGTTCGAATTCCAGTCGAATACCCTCCATTCACTTAAGTACTGGTACCCTTGGGAAAGGTATTAATCCGTCCCTTCCCTCCAGTTATGGGCTAAATAACAAGGGTAGGACTTGGGGACCCTGCTCTTAAAAAAAAACAAAAAGACAAATCCCAATGAATCTTGATACTCGAAAAATAAAAATGTTGTAAAAATAAAATAACCTTACCCAAAAATCATTGGTTATGACCTTAAATGATACCATAAGGATTGATAGGTCGTTAAACCTCCAAACAAACAAACAAAAGCGAACATAGCTGAGACTATAAATAGTGATACCACTCAGGCCAAGGTAGTTTATCGTAATATCCAGGAAACGCATCATCAATGACCTAATACACACACACACACACACACACACACACACACACACACACACACACACATATATATATAGTGATCCGCAGACAGATTTGTTTCGCTGTATCACAGCTCATCAGTACGGTTAGACATCCGATTGCTTTTAACCCAGGATTGAAACCCAACTGAATTGGCGTCAGTCGGTGATTCTACCTCTGAGCTATGGGCGCTCGGTAGAAGAAGGCAGACTTTTAGCATATGATGTATCATACCCCAGTGGCCAAGAAATAACAACTACAATAACTACAGATATGTCTTCCTATAAAAGGTACATTTATAGATGTAGAAAAAGATTATGAAATAGCAGCAAGAAATTACGGTTTAGAAATAAAAGTTGAGTATATAGCAAAACCTGAAAAAATAGAAAAATAGATATAGAAAATTATATAGCTTAAATCTCTGTACAATTAAAATGTGGACAGAAATAGAGGATATTTTAAAAACGTGTAGACTAACATTCCCATAAATCAGAGACGTTAAAGGAAATATTTTATAGAAACACTATAACAATTAGTTACAGCAGCATGGATAACACGGAACAAATAATAAAACGAAAAGATAACAAAAACATTAAAGAGCGACTATATAAAAACATAAAGAAATATGTAATTGTATAATCAAAACCCAATATCCATTGCACGGAAATTACTTAGAGGAACATGTGTTGGATAAGGCGAAAGTGACAACAAAAAGAACCCAGGGGAGGAATTGATTTACATGTGAACATTTCAAGAACGTTACGCATACCATTTGCTACCAGTCAAATATGAAGGATATAGAACTGAAACAATGTTGGTAAAACACATATGGGAACCAAAGATGAAAGGCAAAACGCCAGTAGTAGAATGGGATATAATAAAAAGATAAAGTAAAGCAGAGGAAAAAATGGAATCTATGTATGGAGGAGAAATTGAAAATCATAGAATCCAAGACAGTGTATGCATTAACAAACAAATGGAATTATTTTTTTTTTTAGAACTATCGACACACTGGCATGCTGACTCATCCCTTTTCAAAAACGTGAAAAAACTACTTAAGCGATATGGAGTATCAAAAGATATCAAACGGACATTATTCAATACTTGAAACTGTGTTAATGAGGGAATAAGCAAATATGTTTATATATATATATATATATATATATATATACGGAGAGAGAGAGAGAGAGAGAGAGAGAGAGAGAGAGAGAAGGTGTGATGGATGAATTGCCTAAATTACGCAAAAAATGAAAATAACATTCAGATCTCATTTTAAAAGATATTTTTTACCAAAATTACACAAAAATATATTAAAATACAAAAGAGTAATTTTATTCAGTAAAATTGCAAATGGTTTCAACTAATGTCTTCAGACGACTTCGGACTTTCTTGCTACTCTTCTGGACGGTATCCTTGTTTAAGTTGGTTAATCCTGTCATAATCCTTGCCTTCAGATTATCTTGTTGTTAAAAAGAATTTTGTTGGTTTCTCGCTCAACTCCGCCCCACATCTAATAATCAAGAGGGTTGTAGTCTGGAGGGTTAGGCGGCCAAATGTAAGGGGAACTTTGGTCTCAACATTTTCTGACGGTCATGACTGGGTTCTTCTGCTTGTGTGGCATGGTGCAGTGTCTTGTCAGACATAGGTTCTTCCAGCAGCACCCTCTTGACCCAGGGATAGGGCAGCCCTGTCACTTAATGTTGGCCTTCGGGTTGAGCCTAAGACCCTGTGGGAAGATGAATGGCAGCATAACATCGCCATCACTTTAAACACCGTGATATTGATTCAGTATTTTATTTTCGTCACTCTCAGTACAATGTGACCTGGCCCGTCGCCTAAATAACAGCTTCGGTAGTTAATACTGGAGCAGAAAAAAACAAAAACAACAACAACAACAAAGAAAAAGATACAAACTGAAGCAAAAACAAAAAAAAATCAACAAAAAACAAAAAAAACAAAAAAAGGTATTAGTGCTGATGTTTCAGACATGCGAGTCTTTCCTACTTGAAAGACATGCGCAACACAGTCTTACCACTTTTCACTATTAAGCACGACTAAGACCTCAGTAAACGAAATGCAATCTCACTTAAATTGTAATTCTCATTGGCGTCAGTAAGACGCTGTCCAGGCGAAAGCAAAAACGCCACACAGGCATAGAGAGGATTTGAACGCTGATTTTCAAGGTAGTTAGTAATCTCCTCTTGTAAGATTAGTGCTGTACAATCTTCTTTTTCTCCATTTAGCATAAACTTGTAATAAGCTAAGCCTAGTAAAATCAAGCGGACCTTCCCTGCTAGCAAGCCTGGCGAAATATAATCTAATTCCACCTTCATCGCCATCAACTTAAGCTAAGTAAATGACAGGAATCCAAGCAGTATTACCAACGCAATGTTAGTCGACAGAGCAAGAAAAACATTAAAAACAAACACGTAATCTTCTTAGATTTCTTGTCTTAAAAAAATTACGAAAACACTTATGAAAAAGACATCGAATAAGAAGACAACATCTGTTTTGGAATGCTGACAAACAGGCTCACAGCATTTTCAGGGATGAGAAAACAAAACAAAAACACAGTGATTAAAAAAAAAATACAGAAGACGAGGCTCACGACATACGACAAAAGCAGCCAAATTTAATGCCGCAAATCGCATAGTGCAAAACTATATCAAAAGCAATTGCATAAGACCATCGATAACAATAGATGCAAAACAGTATTTGCAAGATTTTGCTGCATTGTCGGTTAATGTTAAAAAGCGATCCTAAGAGATCAGTCAGTCAGTCAAGTGTTATACATCATACACGTTTTGGGCGATCATGTCTCCAAAAAGACATGACTGACTGGGCAGAAGATTAACCTGCAGTAGGTTGCCATTACTTTCTGCAGTAGACTGTTTGCCAGCCAAGGCTATAAAACACAATCTGTCCTATTATTTAACCCATAACTAGAGGGAAGAGACGGATTAATACCTTTTCCCAAGGGTATTTGCACTTAAGTGAATACAAGGAATTCAACTGGAATTCGAACTCGGCACCCCGACTTGTCGTTCCGAGTCGATATCCACTGCAGCACAGCCGCATCCTCAAAGATTGGAAGCCTTAAAATTGAGACTTTAATCTTTATTGGGGGCTCCACGTATATAGCCTTGTACTAACACTAAATAAGTGAATATATTTACTAGACTTACCCTGGTCTGGATGTGCGTTGTGGTGCAGTGGATATCGGCGCGGAACGAGAAATCGGGGAGCCGAGTTCAAATTCCAGTTGAATTCCTTGCATTCACTTACGCGCAAATACCCTTGGAAAAGGTAATAATCCGTCTCTTCCCTCCAGTTATGGGCTAAATAACAGGATTGATTGGGTTCTATAGCCTTAGTTGGCAACAAATCTACCGGAGAAAGCAATGGCAATCTATTGCGGGATAATCTTCTGTCCAGTCAGTCATGTCTCTTTCGAGACATGATCGCCCAAGCGTGTTTCACGTATGGCACTTAACTGACTGACCCTGGTCTAGTGAGAGGCACTTTGAGACACAACTTCTATGTACGCTGTCCCTTTAAGAAACTGGTTCACAAATTTGGTGGTGGAAGATGATAGCCGGTGAGGCGGAATTTTCGAAAGACTATCAAAGTTTTACAAAGTTTCAAAAAATTCATGTCACAAATTAATTTCAAAATTTAAAATATCGTGAATTACATGTAATTGCATGCAAGAGTACCAGTATAAATAGTTATAAATAATTATTGACTGATTTTATAATTGTGATATTTTTGTATTATAAAAAATAGATGAACAAAGCTTTGCGAATTTAGAAATATCAATGACAATGTCCTGACTTCAAATCCGTGGGTATTTCTCTTTAGTCCCCTCTCTTTTATTTTAAACTTTTTAAATGTACTTTTTATCACATCAAATTTGGTAAGGCACGAGCAAATTTTAACTCCGAAATGCAGCCCAGAGAAAAAAACATATGGGAACGAATGCGTTAGGACGTGAACAAACATGGTTCTTCACAACCTCCAATCCTTTATAGCCATTATCAATTTTCTGCCTATTTGTCAACTATTCTTCAAACCCGTTCCACAATCCATTCACACTAACTCAACAGGTACATAGCTGCGTTACAACAACTAAACATTTTGCTTGCGATATGTACTATGAGTCTAAAATTATCTAAGCCCTTTTTCCTCATTTTGTGCCCAAGAAATTTTAGCAGTCTCTTTCTGATTTTGAGTATAAGTGCCTTTTCTGTTACCGTTTGGATTTCTTTGTTCAAGATGTACTCAGTTCATGGAATTCTTAGCATTCTTCAGTAGAACCACATTTTTTCTTCGTCCTTTTTTCTTCATTGTTTGGCCACGAATGGCTTAACAACGAGAAAGGCTCCTTTTACCCTATTTAAGAAAATCAGATTTATATTATTAAATTGCTAAACTATTTGTCTTAGACATTCTTAGATTGGTCTGTAACGCTATTTTTTTCTTATCACATAAATGTATATATTATGATAATATATATTTAATAATAATAATAATAATAATAATAATAAATAAATATATATATATATATATATATATATATATATATATATATATATGTTGCTCTAAAAAGAAAAGACGTCATACTTATCCCAAACCCGAGGAACCTTTCGGCCAACACTTTTCAAGGGCTTCGTTGGCAAAATTATGAATAGGGCTAGAACGAAGACAATATCAAAAGGGGAAATTACACACAGTACTGGGAGAAAGTGGAATTCGTTTAAAAATAAACTTTAATGAAAAACATTAAAATGTGAGGGAGATTGTAAATTTAATTCCACAAGAGTGATTTAAAAAAGAAAAAGGTTACGCTCACAGACTCTCCAGTAACTGCAAGGAGCGAAATAAATGCTCTTTCTGTCTGCACAGGCTAGGTCGATGGATTTTCAGGCAAATAGCCTCCAGGACCTGTAGATGATATGATGAGCGAGCACTGTGCAAGACCGAAAACCAACTGTCCTCGTACGCGGAGGCACACGCTGAATTGTCCAACAAGTGTTGGCCGATCGCTGAATCCAGGACAGCTTGGGTTGTTCTTATAGTACTGAGAGGGCTACCAGAACGTATGTATATATATATATATATATATAAAATAATATATATATAATATAATATATTATAATATAATATATATAATATAATATATAATATATATATATGTGTGTGTGTGTGTGTATAAATAATTATTAAACAGTTATTATTAAAAGTCAAACTAGACCAATTAAAAGGTGCTCAACACACATTTAAAGAAAACAATAAGATAAATATTTAACAGGCAAAGGTTTTGATTATTAAAATTAAGAATATCATAAATTAAAATTAAGAATATCATCCAATTACGCTACCCTGTTTTTTTTAATCTCTAACGCCCGACAATGCTGAAAAATTAAAACCATGGTAGCGTACGTAATTAATTGATCTTCATGCGTTTAATATATATATATATATATATATATATATATATATATATATATATATATTTTAATTCAGATACTTCAATCCAAGGGAAAAAAGCAGGAAGGTAAATTCCAAAAGCCCGATCCCAATTAATATTAAAAAAATTATTTTAATATTAAAAAATGATACAGGAAGAGAGCTCCATGTAAGAAAATATTACAGAGCAAATATATATTAAAAAAGGATTAATTCAAAGATGTTGAATGGCCATTTCGATATGAAGATCCCCACGGGGGATAACACACCACCTCAGCAACAGAAAAATCCTTTCAGATCCGTGGGGATCTTCATATCGAAATGGCCATTCAACATCTTTGAATTAATCCTTTTTTAATATATATATATATATATATATATATATATATATATATATATATATACATACATATTGGCTAGCATTACACTTTGCAGCTGACCTATTAATGGATATATATATATATATACATTAGTAGATCAGCTGCAAAGTGTCGTGCTAGACAATTTTTCTGACCAGAATCTATCTTATATATTTGTAAGTCTACTAGTCGCCCATGCTTAAAAAATTGCAGCCTCATATGGTGGTGCGGTGTTCTTGTTATTTATCTAGAGCTCCTTGATAAAATCCAGTGAAGAATCAACAATGCTATTGATCACGATCTGGCGTTTAGGCATCAGTGACTGTTCCACAGCCGAAATATTGCCTCCCTGTGTCCTTTCTATAAATGCTTTCATGTTAATTGTTCCGATGATTTCTTTGTATGCTACGCACATCTTTCTTAATTTAATCGCAATGCTAGACTAGTAACGAGGTATCATGAGTTTACAAATGAAAAGGATAAATGTAGCCGTACGTTCTATGTCACTTCTCGCTAGAAGAACACTATTCCCGCTCTGTATCAACTATTCTCCTGATTACACTTCTTTTGTTTTCGCTCTTAAGTAAAGTTTTTATTTCGAAATTCTCCTACACCCTGCTCCTTCTCTCCTGTCACGCTCAGAGAATTAGACAATAACGACGCAACGTCAGTTCGGTTCATTCTCTTGACTACCAGTTATTAAACTTTACTACAAGTCATTAAATCTCTTGGCGAGTGTTTGCTCTTTAACAGTGACTTATTATTTTATTTTTTTACAATAATTATGTCATCGAGTAGTGAACTATATATATATATATATATATATATATATATATATATATATATATATTCTACCTATTATAATATTATAATAAAAACCATAGTGTATATATATATGTTTATAAGATTATTTCGCTACCCAGGTTTTTACCATAAGTGGTGTCTTCAGCAGATTTCTAATAAGAGTTATAAAATATTGACTGAAAACACCACTCATGGTAGAAACCTGCGTAGCGAAATAACTCGTTTAAAAATGGAAAATATTCGAAAGTTCTACAATAAAATTGTATTGAAAACTTTTTTAATACAAATGTGTACTGGTCTAACCCTATTATGAACAACTCAGTATTAAAAGATCAATATATATATATATATATATATATATATATATATATATATATATCTATATATATATATATATATATGTATGGGGAAGGTTCTTTACAAAACTTGTCGAGATAAATGACAAGATCTAATTTATGATAACAGCCAATATAGTCAAAATTAAACAATTCAGTATTTGTAATTTAGACGGTTTTTTCCGGCTTCCCATACGTTTGTACAGCAAATTCACGGAAATTCAGAATATATTGAAAACCTTAATGTATATAAAGCATAATAAATAAAAGGACCGTCTAATCAAATGTGGGTATCCAATCAAAATAAAGTTTCAGAGATAAAACTGTTGAATTAATAAATAGAAAATCAATAACTTCATACACACACATGAACGCACAGACACATAAACACACACACATTTTATATATATATATATATATATATATATATATATATATTCATTTTTAAGCGAGCTAGTTCACTGCCAAGGTTTTACCATGAGTGGTGTCTTCAGCCGATTTCTAATAATAGTTATAAAATATTGACTGAAAACACCACTCATGGTAGAAACCTGGGTAGCGAAATAACTCATTTAGAAATGGAAAATATTCGAAAGTTCTACAATAAAATTGTATTAAAATTTTTTTTAATACAAATGTGTACTGGTCTAACCGTATTATGAACAACTAAGTATTAAAAGATCAATATATATATATATATATATATATATATGTTTGGTGGAGGAAGCAATCTTTCATTTAAACATGCTTTGTTAAAAATCACCGAAACGGAAGATTTTATTTATTTTGATTTAATTTTCCAGTATTCTCACAGGTTTTCTTTTTTGCTGGAGATAAGGAATGTAAAAAATGTTCCATGATTATTAACTTTCCAAGTGCTTTCAGCTATTTCACTCGTCATTTTCAAAGGTGACATGTGTCCGATGTTGTTATATATCATTCTCATACCTAACGTAATTTATTTCATGTTTTTGAAAAGAGAGTTCTTTAAAAGCTATCACGTGACGCGCGGGACTGGAAATCGCGTTAGCCTTTTCTGTTGATGGTAGGAGAGAATTGTTTGATGCATAGTGCATCTGTTATAGCTGGATACTTTTGATAGTGTGACATAAATAGCGTTTTTGTTAAGCATTTTTGTTGCATTTTTGTTGGATTTTTGTTAAAGGTTTTTATAATTTATTGGTTAATGTTATTTTTTAATTGGAGTTGGGTTGGATGTGGGGGCATATAAGACGTCTACTCAAAATTAATAAAAAATGAATTAAATCTTCTTTGTCGACTGCTTTTAGTGATATATATATATATATACACCCCTATGTCACGCTTAAGGGTAATAACCTGTGAGAAAACAAATAATAATCTCTCAAATATTTTGTTGTCATTTTTTATTTCAGGGGTACACTCGTATATATATATATATATATATATATATGAGTGTACAGCGAAAAAGGACTGTCTGCGGGTGACTATTTACGCTCCCGCTTGCCGATTGAGCCCTATGGAGAAATGGTTAACTCTTACAAGCGTAGTTTCTTCACGCTATTTACGCATCGTTCATTCACTAACCAACTTGGCTTGTGTGTACAACGTGTATATAAAATGCAAAAATCTACTTTCCTCCACCGAGCACCTATAGCTTAGTGGTTGAATAGCCGACTGATGTCAATTCGGTCGTGTTTCAATCCTGGGTAGAATCAATCGGATGTCTAACCCTACTGATGAGATATGATGGTAAAAGATTCTGGAGGACGACTGTGATTTGCTCGATACAAGTTGTTGATTAATATGAAATCGTAAGGAGATTTTTTGTTGCCTTATATACACTACCTAATTATTAGGCCACCACAGTTTTTTAAAAGAAATGATGTATTTCATATTATTTTTAGTATTTATTGCCTAGCGGATAATTATAAATGAAGATAGAATGGTTCTTTTGTTATTATTACTTTACAAACTTTTACAATCCAGCCAGGAAGCCTTTACTTCGGCCAGCCAATAAGAAGAAGAGACTAGCATGGGGAAGAGAGCACAAAAACTGTACACCAGAACAGTTCATTGATACACATGTTAATGTGCAGTATTAACAAAAGAGCCATTCTATTTTCATTTCATTAACAAAAGAACCATTCATATTTTCAAGGTAAGACGCGTAAACACTTAAACAGGATGTATCACAAAATTAAGAATACATACAAATCACACATACACAAAATACATACACACAGAATAATAAATGCATACAACAAATCACACATACACACAAACATTAAAAGAAACAAACACGCACAAACACAAAACAGGAGAATAGATATAGACATACACAAAATAAGCTAACAGACATAAATTATGAGTATATATATATAAGCACACAATAATTACACAAAACAAAAATTAAATTAAAATAAAAAAAAAAAAACTAAACTAAAGGAAAGAAAAAAAATTGTAAAGGGAAGTAAATGATGATGGTTTATGAACATCGATACTTGAAAGCTTTTGAGTTCGCCACATACATTATTATTATAACAATAAAAATATATCTCTACTTCACTCTCTCTCTCTCTCTCTCTCTCTCTATATATATATATATATATATATATATAGAGAGAGAGAGAGAGAGAGAGAGAGAGAGTGGAACAAAAGTTGATTGAATGTTACGGAATGGTTAGCAAATACAAAAGATGAGATGGAGTGAGGGGTTTACTGGTTGAACACTTAAGTGTTGAAGTTCTCATATATGGTTTTAGGTATGATGCAGAGAACTTGCAATCGCTGCTAAGGAAGACAGGATCAAAATTTTCTATCATTTTTTATGAAGAATTTCGTTCAGAAATATTCGTAAAATCATTATTCAGTCATAATATCTGTTATATCATTGCAATACTATTAAATATACTAACATTATAATATATATATATATATATATATATATATATATATATATATATATAAATTATTACGTTAGAACATGAGCAGACTACAAACTACTACAAAATTGTACATTTTGTTTCGACAGTGAAAGACCAATGACTCATCAGGTAGCTAAGAATGATGTTAACTAATCAATGATGCTAACTAATGATATTAACTAATTAAAAATAAATATTTATTGCTCTATTTTTATATTAGCACTGTTTAAAATTAATGTTTTGAACGTTGCAATTATTTTCTTCGCTCTTTATTCATTTGGAAACCTGGATTGCGTAATAACTGGTTTACGGATTAAAGATATTCAAAAGTTCTACAATATAATTGTATTGCAACACTTTTTAATACAACTGTGTACTGGCCTAATTTAATTACTAACAAAACCTAAATTGAATAATTTGAATAATTATATATATATATATATATATATATATATATATATATATATATATGTGTGTGTGTGTGTGTGTGTGTGTGTGTGTGTGTGTGTGTGTGTGTGTGTGGTTATGAATAATAACGCATATTCGATTATTTCTTTTATTTCAATTTATCGCCAGATATGTAACAAATACTTTTCTCTTCATGATAAATCAAGAACACATTTCGGCACTTCGCTCGGGAAAGCGAATTTCTGGATTCTAATCTCAATTTTCTTCGCGGTAAGTAAAACTCAATTGAATCGCTACCTCCAAATCACCAGGGAATGTTTCCGCCATCTTTATTATATTATTTTCTCGGCTGAAAGTTATTCTATAGATATTACGTACAAAGGGTAAATGTAAAATTGCTTGAGAGTTAATCCAGAAAAGAATGAGGAGATTGAAATGAAGGACCCGACTACGAGAGACCAGATAAAATGGGGTCAATATGGATTTGGGGACAGAGATATCATAGAAAGAATTCTGACGAAAATTGAGTTGGACGGGAAAAGATAACAAGTGGAACAAAAGTTGATTGAATGTTACGGAATGGTTAGCAAATACAAAAGATGAGCTGGAGTGAGGGGTTTGCTGGTTGAACACTTAAGTGTTGAAGTTCTCATATATGGTTTTAGGTATGATGCAGAGAACTTGCAATCGCTGCTAAGGAAGACAGGATCAAAATTTTCTATCATTTTTTATGAAGAATTTCGTTCAGAAATATTCGTAAAATCATTATTCAGTCATAATATCTGTTATATCATTGCAATACTATTAAATATACTAACATTATAATATTTTAATAAAACATTTTAAGTAGACAGTTTTTATTATTTCTACGAAGTATTTCTGTGCTTCTAAAAATACAATATGGTAAATATATATAGATATTTTATAAAAATATAGTTTCAGTATCAAGAATATAGCGCATGGCCTGAAGAATGTGCTTAAGCATGAAACAGACTGTAACCGCTGTGTGTTGACCTCAAAGTTAACTCATATATATATATATATATAGTCATCCGCAGGCAGTTCAGTTTCGCTCTATCACAGCTCATCAGTACGGATAGACTTAGATTGCTTTTAACCCAGGATTGAAACCCGACTGAATTGTTGTCAGTCGGCGGTTCTACCTCAGGGGTATGGGCGCTCGGTAGAAGAAGGCAGACTTTTTAGCGTGTGTATTATCATTATACACGCCCAATAGCCAGAGTGCTTTAATCCATTACTGAATGAGCGATATGTGTGTGTGTGTGTGTGTGTGTATGTGTGTGTGTGTGTGAGGTTTCCATGAATTTGCGATGACTAATATAGTGTACAAATTTCAATGCCTAGTACAAAAGCGTGTTTAATATGCATTGGCTAATTTTATTATGACCAAAACCTAAGTAATCAATCAATCAATCAATCAATCAATCTCTCTCTCTCTCTCTCTCTCTATATATATATATATATATATATATATATTTTAATCGCATCACCCCGAGCAAGGCGGTAACACCACTGATGTGCAGGGGGCTACGTAATAGTGAAAAGATTGGAAAACATAAAGACCACATCTTAAACAGGGAACAAAGGATGAGTCTCTTAACCTGTTCAATAGACGTGGGTGGAGTGTGAACCGGGCGATAGTTCAGTCTATCTACTCCAATTGAAAAAAAACAAAAACAAAGTGAGAAGATTGGAAAAGAGAAAGCCGGAAACCACATCCTAAACAGGGAACAAGGGATGAACCTCTTAACCTGTTCAATAGACGTGGGTGGAGTGTATATATATATATATATGCGGAAGTACACATACATGTAGAAATATTTTTCCCGTGTTAATAAAACAGTGGTCGAAAAGATATAATTGAGCTAGAAATATATATTAATAATATACATATTATCCTGCATCTATAGCCTGACTCAAATTATGTGCAATCGTTATGTGCTTATTAAACTCCGAGTCATTCTATAGACTTAGGATTATATATATATATATTTGTGTGTGTGCTCTCTCTCTCTCTCTCTCTCTCTCTCTCTCTGTGTGTGTGTGTGTGTGTGTGTGTGTGTGTGTGTGTGTGTGCCAAATTGTCTTTTTGTTAGGATTAGTTGAGATTGCATCTGTAAGTCAAGAGACTTGATTTTTAAATAAAACCTATTGTCAAAAATAACATCTTTTATCTTGTATTTGTTTATATTTCTGAGATCAGGTAGTATTTATACTACTTACATTATTCGGACTATTGTCCTCATTTTCTTTGCCATTTTTACATTGTTTCGCCCGTTGTACGAACCGAACCCTTTATTACGATCACAACGTTTGAAACGTCGTAAAAATGGCAAAAAAAAAAAAAATAAATAAGGACAATAGCCCGAATATTGTAAATCTTTGATTTATTTTCCATTTTTTATCCATGTTATCATTTTTGGTGATTAGTTTCCTCGGACTCTTTTTTTGCTCCTTAATTTTGACTTTTGCCCCTCATCTCAACTACGCTTAGAAAGTCACTGAATCCTCTTTTTGTCTAACGACCGCTTTGTATAAAATTCACAATAACGATTTGAATCTGTGTTCTTGATTAGTGTTTGGCTTGTTAGTTGAGACATCAGTTCTTTTTATAAATTTTACAATAAAAATAATATTTTTTTACAATACAAAATGTTTAATTTAGATGATAGTTATTTAAATTTTAATGGACATTGTCTAACTAAATAGAGAAAAGTTGAGAAACATTGGAGCGAAACCGTAGACTGAAAGAAAAATGAATAGATCTAAGTCAAATTTTCATTTCCTGGTATCGATATCAAATATGTTTTTTCGTCGTAAACTGAATTTTGAAGACTAAATAAGTCCTCTGAGTAAATGGTATCATGGCTGAGAACTACAATTATACCTATTTAGAGCCAAACACGAAGCAAAAACTAAAATAAAAGGGCTGAAAAAATACAGACATACAGGCAGATAAACAGACACAGACACAAACATCTTGCCTTATATATATATATATATATATTATCGATTTTTTTACAATACAAAATGTTTAATTTAGATGATACTTTAAATTTTAATGGACATTGTCTAACTAAATAGAGAAAAGTTCGAGAAACATTGGAGCGAAACCGTAGACTGAAAGAAAAATGAATAGATCTAAGTCAAATTTTCATTTCCTGGTATCGATATCAAATATGTTTTTCGTCGTAAACTGAATTTTGAAGACTAAATAAGTCCTCTGAGTAAATGGTATCATGGCTGAGAACTACAATTATACCTATTTAGAGCCAAACACGAAGCAAAAACTAAAATAAAAGGGCTGAAAAAATACAGACATACAGGCAGATAAACAGACACAGACACAAACATCTTGCCTTATATATATATATATATATATATATATATATTATCGATTTTTTTACAATACAAAATGTTTAATTTAGATGATACTTATTTAAATTTTAATGGACATTGTCTAACTAAATAGAGAAAAGTTGAGAAACATTGTTTTTATGTACTTTATTGCTAATTTTCGAATTTGACTGTGTGCAAATTATTTTTACTCCTACACAAATAATACGGTAAAAACTGTGTTTTAAAACTATATGCAGTTATTTTGCTATGGTTTTTTTTTTTTTTTTTTTTTTTTATAAGCGTTTCACCCCGAGCAAGGCATGTCACTGCCACTACTGTGTAGGGGGCTACGTAGAGAGGAGAAAGGCTGGTTAAATATAGGACATAACAGAGGGTGGGTGATAGGCGGGTGAGGATACCGAGAATGAGGGTTGGGTAGATGAGTGTTGTGAGAATAGTTGGGAGTTAGTGTGATAGGAGGTGTCTATTGACCCTACATTTAAACACCTGGAGATTGTAACTGTCGGGAAAGCAGACTTGTGGAAGGGAGTTCCACAGGCGGGAAGCGCGAGAAAAGAAGCTGTTGGAGTAGAATTTACGGTTACATCTTATTTGTTTAACTGTAAAAGGGTGGGACCTAGTTGCTAATCTAGTATCTCGTGTAAATTCGTGCTTGGGGCGGCACCAGTGATCTAAGCTCATCGAGGTTGACTTCAGTGTATGTATTAACCAAGCACATCACTCAATCGAAATATAGTGATAATAGGTCTGATACACTACAGATTCTTCTTCTATCTAAACTTATTAAAATGATTATAAGAAAAGAATTGTCAAATGTTATGCGACAGAAGAATATAAACATGCAAAGAATGGTAAGCGTTATTTAAAAATTGTTCAAGATTTAAATTTACTTGTGTGTACAGTGTGGGGGCTGTCGTTTGAAAGTGGAAAATGTATGATACTACTGAAAATACTCAAAGTATTAGTCGTCTGTGTAAATTAAACGAGGCTGCTGAACATTGTATAGCGTGGAATGTGAAGAAACAACAAGTTTGACTAGAAGAGAAATTCAGAACGACCTGAAAAATGCCGGAATTTAAGTAAGTAGATACAATTAAGATATCACTAAATCGTACAGGCCTGTATTCTAGATCACCAAGAAAGACTCCACTATTTAAACGTAAACATGTGCAAGACCGTTTAAAATTTGTTAAAAACTATCAACATGAATCAGATGTAATCTGGAAGAAAGTTATTTGGTCAAACGAAATGAAAATTGAGATTTTCGAGAGAGATACACAACTAGCCATAATTATTAGGCCACTCCAGTTTCTTTTTTTTTTTTTAAGAAATGATGTATTTCATACTGTTTTCGGTATTTATTGCCAGATGAAAATAAAATGGTTCTTTTGTTATTATTACTTTGCAAAATTTTACAGGGCAAGAAAGCAATAATGAACTTGTCTGAATCATCTTAAATTTTTTTTCATTCTTTCATTGATAAAATTTCAATATAGGTAATTATTAAATATTTGTAAATTCATTTGATGCACATGTTATTGTGCAGTGTTAACAAAAGAACCATTCTCTTTAAATTCACTTGGCAATAACTACTAAAAATAGTATGAAATAATTATGACCGTTAGTGTATCTCTCTTGAAAAGCTCAATTTTAATTTCGTTGGACCAAATATTAAAATCAGTAAGGTTTCTTTTGGAAAAATGAACGCAAATTCCAATCCTAGCGGAAAGCCTATTTTTCTTGAAAATATTCCGTCTGGTAGACGGAATCCTTATCCACTAAAAATATCTTTTAAAGAAATAAAAATATTTTAGATTAATAAATAAAAAATCCATTATATATATATATATATATATATATATATATATATATATATATATATTCAATTATATTTTTTATTTTATTTTCCTTTGTAAGTTTTAATTATTTCAGCTGAATTTTTTAAATAATATTAATAGCAGTGATTTTTTAATTTGTATTAAAAATATGATTTACAGTTTACTGTAAATATATCCTATTTTATCTGAGATTTCAACATCATGTTTTTCTAAGAAAGCAGACGGTTGCTATAGACGCTGTGTCGATACTTGATGCTAACATTCATTTCTTTCTTTATTGTTCGTTTTCTTTCTATTTTTCTTTCCTTCTTTTTTTCTCTTCTTTCCATTTATCAATTGTCTAATTTTTTCTTTTTTTTCTCTCTTTGTGTTTTTTTGAATCAGCGAGGAATTTTTTTGTAAATTACTGTTAGAAATGTCTATTCTAAATATGGACATGTGAGTGTCTGTGTATAATATTTTTAGGGGATATTTTTAAGATTAACTGTTGTATCTTTTAGGTCTGACGAGCTGCAAGGTCATCATTTAGCGGCGAAATATGTATTCCCCATGAAATTGTAGTATATCTAAATTTTTTTCTTACATATATATATATATATATATATATATATGTATAAAGCTTGATTGAAGGACCCGATTTTGAGTTCTCTGGCATTTTTTTTTTTAAGTGCTGATACGATAAATATTGTAGAGCATAATATAATCATATAATTATAAATTAGAAATACATTGCTACGCGGTACTTTCTATGAATTTGAATCATTTTCCCAACTAACATCTAACATTGCCTGTTGACGAGATAGTAATCTCGAAACGAATGTATTTTTAATATATATATATATATATATATATATATATATATACAATTTTTATTCAGTAGGTCTTCTTGGCCACAGCGGGTTGTTAGTAATTTCATTGTTTAAGAAAATATATTCAAATTACTACACGAATTTTGAATTTCATCTTATATAGAAGTAGCAGTATATAGACCGGCGTTGCTCGGGTGTAATGAAAGCTTTGAAACTAATCCATGGTCCTGGAGCTCAGACTCTTTGGACGTTGGCACGAAAGACTAAAAAGCAATAGTTGTTTTCAGTTAAAGTGAAACCATAGACTGAAAGAAAAATGAAAGGATGTAAGTCAAATTTTGATTTCCTAGTATCGATATCAAATTTTCTGCACTTTTGTAAGAACTGCAACTTTGAAACTTCTGAATATCGTTTCTTATGTCTTTGTCTATGAGTGTATCAAATTTGATTAAAATCGGACCACTCCTTCTATAACCTGATTTTTTCGATTGTCAATTTTCGATATTTATCGGGGGTACCTCGACACAAGACCTAGCTAAGAACACTCGCAGACGCTTTTAGTACAACTGTGTACATTTTCAAGAAAATCGGTTCAGCCGTTTCGGAGTCTATAGGTAACGGACGCGCACACACACACAGACAAAGTTTCATTTATAAATAAGTTTAGATTTAGATTTACCGTAAAAAATATAACATATTTTCGACTGCCAGCAAACACAAACATGAAATCAAAGGGTTAATCATTGTTAACGTATACTCTAATTGATGTCTCACACTTAGGGGCCTTTTGCCAAACCTGTACTCGAATTATTGGGAAGTGACATCTCGGTTATGACGTAATTTTTATTGAACCGTCGGTGGTGATTAGTGGGATTGATTCTCACTGTGTGCCCTCAACTCTAGGGTTGTGCCAAACTAAATTATGTATAGTAAATTCTACCAAACCCAAGTCTTTTGTAAAGATCCGTGTAAACTTAGTAAGAAAAATTGAAGTCTCGAAAAAATACAATGGATAATTATTATTGTCATTTACGAAAAAAAAATCTTCGGTTGCCTATATATAAATTTCTAAATAATAATAATAATAATAATAATAATAATAATAATAAGAAGAAGAAGAATCCCTGGAAACCCCAGCTTAAGAGATATACAAAAAATTGTCTTATTAAGTACAGCCCACACACTAAGGAAAACGTTATCTATGTAATGCTGGGGATGATAGGGAAGATAGAAAAACATGAAATGGAGTCATAACACGCCACTACCTGCCTTAGGTCTCCCCGCAGACTTGGTTGGTAGTGAGACCAAAGCAGAAATCGAAATATGATGAAAAGTGACATAATAATAATAATAATAATAATAATAATAATAATAATAATAATAATAATAAATTTCTAATATAATGGATAATTATTATTGTCATTTACGAAAACAAAATCTTCGGTTGTCTATATATAAATTTCTAAATAATAATAATAATAATAATAATAATAATAATAATAATAATAATCCCTGGAAACCCCAGCTTAAGAGATATACAAAAAATTGTCTTATTAAGTACAGCCCACACACTAAGGAAAACGTTATCTATGTAATGCTGGGGATGATAGGGAAGATAGAAAAACATGAAATGGAGTCATAACACGCCACTACCTGCCTTAGGTCTCCCCGCAGACTTGGTTGGTAGTGAGACCAAAGCAGAAATCGAAATATGATGAAAAGTGACATAATAATAATAATAATAATAATAATAATAATAATAATAATAATAATAATAATAATAAATTTCTAATATAATGGATAATTATTATTGTCATTTACGAAAAAAAAATCTTCGGTTGCCTATATATAAATTTCTCAATAATAATAATAATAATAATAATAATAATAATATAATAATAATAATAATAATAATAATAATAATAATAATAATAATAATAAATTTCTAATATAATGGATAATTATTATTGTCATTTACGAAAAAAAATCTTCGGTTGCGTATATATAAATTTCTAAATAATAATAATAATAATAATAATAATATTAACTAGTCTTCTAAAGCAAGACAACGAAAAAAAAAAAAAAAAAAAAAAAAAAATATGACGAAAAACACTAAAAAAAATGTTCGATCTAGGATATTCTTTCTTAGAAAGAATATGTAATAATTTATTATATTTAATTTGTTCGTTCATTTTATATATTTATTTATTTTTCGATAATTTTATTCTCGCTGGATTTAATGAAAGAATAACACAGAATACAGTGGGCGAACAAATTATTATTTTTAAATGTTACGGTAGTAAACTCAAACTCAAAGTTTTTTTTTTTGCAAGGACAAAGGTTAATAGTAGCAATAAATGTTTTTTTTTTTTTTTTTTTTTTTTTTTTTTTTTTTTTTTTAACAATACCCTCTAAGTGCAGTGATGTTTTTTTTTTTTTCTAGGATGAACGGCCGTTACATCCAAGTTTGTTTGTTTTCTTTCAACCAGCGTCTCTCTCTTTGAATTTTTCTTTTTCTCAATATGAAATTCTGTTTTAATATAAACAGGATTTTTTTCTTTAGATATTAGGGAATAATTTTTTTTTTTTTTTTTTTTTTTTTTTTTTTTAACGAAATTCTGCTTTATTTTAATTTATCTGTTTGTTCTTTAAATTAACCTAAATAAAATCATCCGTATTATATTTCCTTTAGCTGTCGATATTTCGTGTAAATTATTTTTTTTTTTTTTTTAACTATTATAATTTTCTTAAAAACAAAACAAAACAAGAAAATAAATTAAATCCGATGAAAAACAATTTATATGGTATTATTTTATAGAAAGTCTACGTATTTTTTTGATAAATTTATTTTTATTTATTTATTGTTTTAATTTACTTATTTAATTTATCTTATTATGATAATCCAATATTGACCAACGACTTTGTTGAAAAAATGAAAGATAAAGTGGACGAACAAATTATTACATTTTTTTTTTTTTTTTTTTTTTTTTTAAACAAACTACTCTAGTAATATTGATGTTTTGTTTCGTTGAGCCGTCTTTCTCCTTGAATTCCAATCGCGTCTATGTCAGATGTTGCTTGGCAGCCCATTTAGGAGAAGGAAAACTCCGAACAACAACCCGCAACTCAAGGTGTTAATCGTGCCGAGGAGTGAATGGCTACTGCGTTATGAGGTCACAAACGATTCCCTACAGGCTTCGGGACCCTGTTTGTAAAAGACCGTTACCCAACGTGCCGGGCAACTTTGGATGGACTTTTGGACCCGTGCGTCACTCGTGGGAAAAACATGAAAAACACAAATAGAAATAAAAAGTCCAGTATGGCTCTTCCAGTGGATAAACAGGGAGCCCGTCCTTCAGGAGGGAACCTACCTGAGGTCGAAAAATCTGCCATAGGAACAAACTCCTACACAAAGAATGTATCTTCAGGTCCCCACAACCAGGATAATCCTAATGATGGTCCTGAAAATTCACCAGCTAGATCTACAACCGTATATTTAAAGAAAGAAAAAATAAAATGGTCTCGTGAGGAGTACAAAGTCGTTATGACTGCATTTCATGAAGCGTTACTCAAACCTCAAAAAAACATGACTCGCCAAACATATGACATTTGGCGTGAAAAAGTTGGTCAAACAAATAGAAAGTATATTGACGAAAATAAATTGGCCAATGTACGTAGGTACATTATTCGTAATAACCGACTGTCAGAGGCTGAGATTCACGAAATTAAAAGAATTGTAACAAGAAGAGTCGAATCAACAAAATATGAAAAGGAACCGGAACCAGAAATAAAAAGTAATAACATCAAACAAATCACAGGTCATAATGTAGAAACCGTGAAACACGCAAATCACTGCGAAGATAATGATGTAAGTCTAAAAGTGCTGGAAAGGTGCGACCTGAGTCTGAGTCAGTTAAAAGACAAAAATAAAATGAGTTCAGAACACATCGAAGATAATTATTTGACAGAAAATAACAATATACAAGAAGCCAAGATAGAAATAAAAAACCAGCTAAGTCAAATACAAAGTATTACAATGGAGGAACGTGAACAGCTCCCAAAATTCCAACCAACAAAACAAAACCTCCGAACTATTAAATTGTACAATGCAGCACTGAAATCAATACTGGATGAAGACCCGAATACAAATCTTAACGAAGTAATATATGCATCAGCAACAGCAGCAACAAAAAAAATTAAACATCAAAATAAAAACAAGGCAGTCACGCAGACGTGAAGATCCACCTTGGAAAAGAAAAATCGAAAAAGAAATCGAACAACTAAGAAGTGAACTGTCAGTGCTGGATGAACTGAGTAGAGGAATAAATGTAAGAACTAGGAAAAGAAGAAGAGCCGAAAAAAAATATAACATCAGGAATGAAAATGACGTCTTATCAAATAAAGAAAAAATAAAGCAAAAAATCCAACTGAAGGCTCAAAGAATAAGACGCTATGAAAAAAGAGCAAAATTTTACAGACAAAACAAGATCTTTCAGACTGATACAAAGAGATTTTACAGGGAAATAGGTAAAAAAAGAATTGAAGTGACAGTACCCCCCAGAATGGAAGAAGTCACACAGTTCTGGGAAAAGATATGGGCTTGCCCTAAAGAACCTAGCAAGGAAGTACATTGGATTACGCAGGAGATAGAACGAATGAAGAATAAACCCGAACAGACATGGTCTGGAATTACAGAAGATGATATTAAATTTGCACTAAAAAAAGCACACAATTGGAAAACTCCAGGTATAGATAAAATTCCTAACTTTTGGCTATATTATTTAAATGCAGCACATAAAAAAATAGCCAAAGAACTCCAAGAAATGGTTGACGATCCCACTAAAATTCCTGCATGGATGACAAAAGGAATTACATTTCTTCTACCCAAGAATGGTGACACAAACAACCCGAAAAACTACAGACCAATTACATGTCTTCCGACAACATATAAACTACTAACATCTATTTTAACAAAACAAACATATTTATTCTTAGAAAGAAATGACATGATACCGCTTGAACAAAAAGGGTGCAAACGTGGCTGTTATGGCTGTAAAGACCAATTGCTAATTAACAAAATGATCCTGGAAAACTGCTACAAGACAAAGAAAAATCTTAGTACTGCCTGGATAGACTACCGAAAGGCATTCGATAGTGTGCCACATGAATGGATTTTAAAGACTTTAAATATATACAAGATATCGCCCGTCATCATCAATTTCATCAAACAGTGCATGTCTATATGGAAAACAACCCTTTACCTCAATCATATAAATGGATCCTATAAGTCTGATGAAATAAACATCAAAAGAGGTATATTTCAAGGTGATTCTTTATCTCCCTTACTATTCTGCATATCATTAATAGCACTAACCAGTCAACTTAATAAGACAGAATGTGGTTATAAAATAGGCCAAAAGAAAATAAGCCATCTATTTTACATGGATGACTTAAAGTTATATGCTAAGAATGATAATGAGCTGGAAGGTCTTCTGCAAACTGTAAAATGCTTCAGCGAAGACATTGGAATGAAATTTAATTTGAATAAATGTGCTAAAGCTACAGTTTTACGTGGATCAATACAAGAAACATCCTCAATTAGCCTAGACCCTGCTGTAACAATAAAAGAATTGAAACCAGAAGAAGCTTATAAATACCTAGGTGTAAATGAGAGCGAAAACATTCACCATAAAAAAATGAAAGAAATAGTGCGTAAAGAGTACTATAGAAGGCTACGAATGATATTAAAAACTGAATTAAATTCACAGAATAGAGTTATGGCCATTAATAGCCTTGCAATCCCAGTTGTCCAATATAGCTTCAACATCTTAAACTGGACTCTAAACGACATCAGGCGAATGGATGCTAAAACAAGAAAGCTTCTTTCTAAGCATAGGATGCATCACCCAAAGGCTGATGTAGACCGTCTATACATACCCCGTAAAGAAGGTGGAAGGGGTCTTATTCAGCTGGAATTGTCATACAAGACAACAACTATTGGCTTACTAACATACATAGAAACAACAAAGGATTGGATGATACAATTAGTAAGGCAACATGAAGAAAGAAAGAAAAAATATTCAATAATAAAAGAAGGCAGTAAATACAAACAAGAATTACAGTTAGTAGATTCTGTAGAAAAGCAAAACAGTAGCCAAGAACCAACTATTGCGGCAAAAAATATGAAAATGAAAGCCAAAGATAAAGCTCTTGAAAAGATGAAACAGCGCTGGCAAGACAAACCTCTGCATGGCCAATATCCAGTACGTGCCAATAAATCCAATGTTGACAAAGTTAATACTCATCGATGGTTACGTGCATCTGGATTAAAGTCCGAAACTGAAGGATTTATACTTGCAGCACAAGACCAAAGTCTTTTCACGAGAAACTTTCAGGCAAATATTATGCATAATAATATGGATCCAAAATGCAGGTTTTGTGATAAACACCAAGAAACAATAGACCACCTAATCTCAGGCTGTTCTGTGCTTGCCCCAAACGAATATAAAAATCGCCACGATAGAGTTGGGCAATATTTACATTGGGCAATGTGCAAACATTACGGAAAAGCTGTAAACAAACACTGGTATGAACATCATCCAGCACCGGTTACAGAAATAGAAGATGTAACCATTCTATGGGATTACACCATCTACACAGACAGAAAAATTGAAGCAAACAGGCCAGACATTATTGTTAAAAACCAGAAGGAGAAAACTTGTCTATTAATTGATATGGCTTGTCCAGCGGATTGTAACATAGCAATCAAGGAATTTGAAAAACTGTCAAAATATAAAGACCTGGAAATTGAAATAGAAAAAATGTGGAAATTGAAAACAAGAGTTGTGCCAGTGATAGTAGGTGCACTTGGAATGATAAAAAATGGAACAAAACAACACATTGAAAGAATCCCTGGAAACCCCAGCTTAAGAGATATACAAAAAATTGTATTATTAAGTACAGCCCACACACTAAGGAAAACGTTATCTATGTAATGCTGGGGATGATAGGGAGGATAGAAAAACATGAAATGGAGTCATAACAACACGCCACTACCTGCCTTAGGTCTCCCCGCAGACTTGGTTGGTAGTGAGACCAATGCAGAAATCGAAATATGATGAAAAATGACATAATAATATAAAGATAAAGCTCTTGAAAAGATGAAACAGCGCTGGCAAGACAAACCTCTGCATGGCCAATATCCAGTACGTGCCAATAAATCCAATGTTGACAAAGTTAATACTCATCGATGGTTACGTGCATCTGGATTAAAGTCTGAAACTGAAGGATTTATACTTGCAGCACAAGACCAAAGTCTTTTCACGAGAAACTTTCAGGCAAATATTATGCATAATAATATGGATCCAAAATGCAGGTTTTGTGATAAACACCAGGAAACAATAGACCACCTAATCTCAGGCTGTTCTGTGCTTGCCCCAAACGAATATAAAAATCGCCACGATAGAGTTGGGCAATATTTACATTGGGCAATGTGCAAACATTATGGAAAAGCTGTAAACAAACACTGGTATGAACATCATCCAGCACCGGTTACAGAAATAGAAGATGTAACCATTCTATGGGATTACACCATCTACACAGACAGAAAAATTGAAGCAAACAGGCCAGACATTATTGTTAAAAACCAGAAGGAGAAAACTTGTCTATTAATTGATATGGCTTGTCCAGCGGATTGTAACATAGCAATCAAGGAATTTGAAAAACTGTCAAAATATAAAGACCTGGAAATTGAAATAGAAAAAATGTGGAAATTGAAAACAAGAGTTGTGCCAGTGATAGTAGGTGCACTTGGAATGATAAAAAATGGAACAAAACAACACATTGAAAGAATCCCTGGAAACCCCAGCTTAAGAGATATACAAAAAATTGTATTATTAAGTACAGCCCACACACTAAGGAAAACGTTATCTATGTAATGCTGGGGATGATAGGGAGGATAGAAAAAACATGAAATGGAGTCATAACAACACGCCACTACCTGCCTTAGGTCTCCCCGCAGACTTGGTTGGTAGTGAGACCAATGCAGAAATCTAAATATGATGAAAAATGACATAATAATAATAATAATAATAAATTTCTAATATAATGGATAATTATTATTGTGATTTACGAAAAAAAATCTTCGGTTGCCTATATATAAATTTCTAAATAATAATAATAATAATAATAATAATAATAATAATAATAATAAATTTCTAATATAATGGATAATTATTATTGTCATTTACGAAAAAAAAATCTTCGGTTGCCTATATATAAATTTCTAAATAATAATAATAATAATAATAATAATAATAATAATAATAATAATAAATTTCTAATATAATGGATAATTATTATTGTCATTTACGAAAAATAAATCTTCGGTTGCCTATATATAAATTTCTAAATAATAATAATAATAATAATAATAATAATAATAATAAATTTCTAATATAATGGATAATTATTATTGTCATTTACGAAAAAAAAATCTTCGGTTGCCTATATATAAATTTTGGAAAGAGTTTTTTGCAGAGTTCAGACCAGTATTTATAAGGTAATGAAGAAATAATTTTAAAATTTCTCTTTTCTATTCTTCGAATTATTATTATTATTAATCGATCAGAAATTAAATGAAGCCATTTTTTTAAAAGACAAAGACACCATAATGTTTCTTTTTTTTTTTTTTTATTAAAGAACAAATATGACAAACGAACTCATGAGTGTTTTTTTGTTCTTTGTCAATAGAATGACAAGAAAAAGACTCTTTCTGCTTTTGTATAATAAAAATAAGTTTCTGAAATATTTTTCATAATGAACGCCTTTTCAATGACCTTTCCTATTATTGGATTAGATATTACAAACTATTAAAAATAAAATTACTTACAAACACAAAATAGAAACATATGGGCGTGTGCATGAGGAGGGTGTATGCGCACGCAAACACAAACCCATGCACACATATAATCATATAATTATATATATAATTATGAATTAAAAATACATTGCGACACGGACATTTCTATGTTTCAAGATTTCTATCTTGTAACCAGTGAATGTTAGATGCCTGATGACGAGATAAAAATATAATTATATGAGCATATTATGCTCTACAATATTTATTGTATTGAGCACATTTTATAAAAAGTAAATGCCAGGATACCCAAAACCTTGGGTCCTCTTTACCTGGATATATATATATATATATATATATATATATATATATATATATATATATATGCTATGGGTGCGATTTTCTGTGTATAAGTGCGTACATACGCAAGCATAAATAGAGGGATATGAGCCTTTCTTTCTCTTTATTAAAATTTATGTATGTGTGTTTGCGTCTTTCTGCGTGTGTGTGTGTATGTTTGCGTGTTTGTGTGTGTGTATGTTTGCGTCATAGTGCATGTCCATACAATAAATCTAGATACGTGATTTATTTCAATTTTCTCGACATTTTTCTTTACTATGTATATGCGTGTGTGCGCACAATATTCTGTCCAACTATTAATCAACCTCTCTCGTATAAATTTCCATATTATGTATATATATGTATTCCCCTGACGCTACATCTCACCCCTGATCTATCTATCTATCTATCTATCTATCTATCTATCTATTTTGCATCCTAGGCTGACGCTCTTTCTAATCTTCATAAATGATAATCCAGACGTTATCAAATCCCAAGTAGGCATCTACACAAATGACACCATCATCTACTCTCGCATCAGTAAGAAATCTGGCGAGGCGGAGAGACATAACCTCGCTGCTGATTTTGAGAAGGACCTCCACTCAGTGGCGAACTGGGGTAAGAAGTGGCTAATAAATTTCAATGCTTCTAAAACGAAACTCCTATCTGTCAACCATCACAGGCAATCTCTCCTGCCACCCATAAGCATTTTTTTTAATCATCTCACCCCAAGCAAGGCATTTCACTGCCACTATTGCGCATGGGGCTACATAGGGGAAGGTAAAGAGAAGGAGTGGTTAGACATAGGGAATGTCAGGAGGAAGGTGACAGATGAGTAAGGATAGCGAGGATGAGGGTTGGGCAGATGGGAAGAGCGTTTGATAGAATGGGAGCAGGTTAGTGCGTTAGGAGGTGTCTATTGACCTTACATTTAAACTCCTTGAGATTGTAGCCGTCGGGGAAGCAATCATTTGGAAGAGAATTCCACAGTCGGGAAGTGCGAGGAAAGAAACTGTTGGAGTAGAAGTTACGGCTGCATTTTATCGGTTTCACTGTAAAAGGGTGGGATCTAGTTGCTAATCTAGTATCTCGTTCAAATTCGTATTTAGGGAGCACTAGTGATCTAAGTTCATCGGAGCAGAAGCCGTGGAAGTATTTATAGAAGAGACACAGGGAAGCCACGTCGCGCCGGTGGGAGACAGACTGCAGGCGGTCTGCCAAGTCGGTATCTATCACATTACAGACCCTCCTCTGAACCTTATCGAGAAGCCCGAGGAGAACAGCAGGGGCACCCGACCAGATATGGCAGCAGTATTCAATGCACGGGCGGATGGTAGATTTATAAATGTGCAGGATAGATTTAGACGGAAAAAACTTCCGGGCCCTACACAGAGAACCGACTTTCATAGCAGCGGATTTAGCAATGAATTCGATATAGTCATTCCATTTGAGATCCGCTGAAAGTGTGAGACCAAGGAGGCGTAGTGTTTTACTCTCTGTGAGGCAAGCCTGGTCCATGCTAATGGGAGGTAGGTGAGATTGTCGATGATGGTTAATTGAAAGTAGCTTCGTTTTAGAAGCATTAAAATTTACTAGCCATTTCTTACCCCAGTCCAATATGGATTGGAGGTCTTTTTCAATCTCGGCTGCGAGGTTAGCTTTGACGCCTACACCAGATTTTTGTAGGAGGCGAGAGTAAACTGTGGTGTCATCGGCGTACAAACCTATTTGGGCTCTTATGGAATCAGGAAGATCATTAATGTATATCAGGAAGAGTGTAGGACCTAAGATGGAGCCTTGGGGGACACCTGCGTTTGGATGGTAGTTCTGAGAGGCATGTCCGTTTAATACCACCTTCATTGTGCGGTTAGAGAGGAATGACTGGATTAGTTCAAACAAATGTCCAGTTATACCATAGCTCCGCAGTTTACATAGAAGGCCAGCATGCCAAACTCTGTCGAACGCCTTAGATATATCCAATGCAACGGTTCGGGCTTCGCCATTCCTGTCGAGTGCCTGGTATATGTACTCGGTGATGGTGGTTAGCATATCAGCAGTAGACCTGGTGAAGCGGAAACCATATTGCTTGTCCGAGAGGAGCCTGTGTGCTGTGAGATGCTGAACCACCTCGGCGTTGATAATGGCTTCGAACACTTTGCCAAAGATCGGAAGAAGGCTGATAGGGCGGTAATTTGCAGGGTCAGAGGGTTCTCCAGTGTTTTTAAATATAGGAACTATAGAGGAAGATTTCCAACAGGCAGGAAAGCAGGAAGCAGATAAGCAGAGGTTGTAGAGCTTAGAAAGGATAGAGGAGAGTTCAGGGGCACATTTCTTTAAGACTATGGTTGGGATTCCGTCACCACCGCTCGCTTTGTGAGGGTCAAGTTTTAAGATTATCTTAGAGACAAGAAAGAAAGCATAGACCAAGCAAGTCTCCCTAAAAGCAATACACTGCGCCTCCTCGGCCTTACCCTTTCTTCCGATCTCAAGTGGAACCATTACATTAAATCATTAGCTAAATCCACTGCTAGGAAGGTTGGGTCACTGTGTCGAGCCAAGAAGTTTTTTCCGCCTGAATCCATCTTGCACATATACAAATTAACTATCCGACTGTGCATAGAATACTGTTGTCATATCTAGTCAGGTGCCCCTGCTTTTCGTCTCAGTGTTCTCGACAGGCTCGAAAGGAAAATCTGTAATGTGATTGGTCTCGACCTGGCAGTTCGACTCCAGCCACTTTCTCGTCGGTGAGATGTGTCTTCCCTCTGTTTCTTCTAGAAATATTTTCATGGCTTCTGCTCTGACGAACTTAGGTCACTGGTGCCACATCCACAAGAATTTACTCGAGCAGTCAGACTGGCAACAAGATCTCACCCTTTTACAATTTGATCAACCAAATGCAGGCGAAAATTCTACTCCAGTAGCTCCTTTTCTCGCGCTTCCCGCCTGTAGAACTCTCTTCCATATACTTGCTTTCCCGACGGCTACAACTCTCAGAAATTTAAATGCAAAGTCGATTCCCATCTCTTATCCACTTAACTCTAGCACTTTCTACATCTTGTATCTTGTTCTTTTCCTTTCTCTCTACCTTCGCAAATGTCTTTATTTCTGTGTTCCTATCCTTCTCTTGCCCTTTCTGCTTTACCCCCTGTAGCTGATTCGTCTTTGTCTTTACCCTCCTTTTACTCTTATGTAGCCCCCTTCATATCGGTGGCAGTACCGCCTTGCTTGGGTGAAATGATTTTAAAAAATCCTATTTCTATCTATCTATCTATCTATCTATCTATCTATATTATGAAAAATATAAGTATTCTATATTTATAGGTAAATGTGCCCAATATCAGAAATACAGTGTATGACACGAAAATTGTTTTAAATCATGAAACAAATCGACTACTAAATTTGACACAATTTTACACACCCACACATGCACACAAAAGCGCATATATATATATATTAAAAAATAAAATTACAGTTTTTGTGTTCAAACACTAATAGATGTTGAAATGACGAAATTCAGGATTTTTAAAAAATTAAACCTGTATGAATGAAAAACTGCTTCCTATGTGCCAATCAAACGAGCACATGCTCTTGGTGAAAAATACACTTCCTCGAACCTTGTGGCCTGGCGCTACAAACTCACATAAAACAGTACCAAATAAAAGAAACGCCAACATTTGATGAATTTCAACAACAGCAACAATTAGAATGCATACCTCATGTAACTTAAAGAGAAAATAATAGTATAATCAAGATTTTAATATTCCACACCATTTGAAACACAATGTAACAATGGACATCTTAATCAATAGCGGAAGCAGCAATAACAGCTATTAGATTGGAGAAACATGTTTTCCTGTAAAATTGTTTTGAGAGAAATAAAATAAGTAAATATCAACAGACAGTAATACTATCTATAAGGTCAGTAAATGACAAATAAGGGAACAGCTAATATTACAATTATTATCTCAGATCTTATGCGCATTTTTTTTAATCGTATCACTCCAAGCAAGGTGGTAATGCCACTGATGTGCAGGGGGCTACATAAAAGTAAAAAGATTAAGTAGAAAAGAGTGAATAGGAAGACGAACCAGTTAGAAAGGAGCAAGAGAAGGATGGGAATACAGGTGAGATGACAGTTGCAGAGGTGGAGAGAAAGAAAAGCGTATACGGGGTGGTGAAAGAACTAGAGTCAGGTTAATAGATGAGTATTGACATTGCATTTAAATTCCTGGAGGTTGTAGCCGGCAGGAAAGCAAGAATATGGAAGCGAGTTTCAGAGGCGGGAAGTGCCGGTTACGTTAGAAACTACTAGGACAACCATTGAACAATATTTATACAAGTATAATTCGGAAATAAAAAAGCCTAATCAGAAAATATGAAAAAATTAAAAGAAAATATATAAGACTATATATATATATATATATATATATATATATATATATATATATATATATACGAGTGTACCCCTGCCGTCAAAAATGACAACAAAATATTTGAGAGATTATTGTTTGTTTTCTCGCAGGCTATCTATCTATCTATCTATCTATCTATCTATCTATCTATCTATCTATCTATCTATCTATCTCCATGTCGGCTGTTTTTAGTGATACACACACACACACACGCACACATATATATATCACTAAAAACAGCCGACAAAGAAGATTTAATTCATTTTTTATTAATTTTGAGTAGACGTCTTATATGCTCCCCATCCAACCTAAGTGCAATTAAAAAATCGTTTATTAACTCAAAAAATTATAAAAACCTTTAACAAAAATCCAACAACAATACTTAACAAAAATGCTATTTATACCACACTATCAAAAGTATCCCGCTATATCAGATGCACTATGTATCAAACAATTCTCTCCTACCATCAGTCCCGCGCGTCACGTGATATATATATTAGTCATCCACATACAAGCCATCGGCGCATGGCATCAGTGAAGGGAAATTTTAACGTCTTATATATAAGCAGTGTATACAGACGCAAGTCACCAAGAGGACTCAATTCATTTCTGAAGAGTCACGCATTATAGCCGAAGTGGAAACTGTTTTTAAAATTTTCTTCTTCAGAGAGCTCAATCGTAATGAGAGCATAATATATTAGTCATCCACATACAAGCCCGTTTCGCTGTATCACAGTTCATCAGTGTGGTTAGACATATCCACTTGCTTCTGGCCGGGATCGAAACTCGACCGATTTGGTGTCAGTCGGAGTCTCTACTCCCTAAACCATCGGCGCATATATATATATATATATATATATATATATATATATATATATATATATATATATATATATATATATATATATATATATATATATATATATATATATATATGTTTGCTTATTCGTTTACAGGTTGAATGTAAGAAAATCTAAAGCGTCATAAATATATCAGCATCATTCCTTTCTTCAATTTGTTTCCTACGATAAGGTTTGCATTCAAATGTTTTCCGTCATAATCACTGAAGAAAAATCCTCTTAAATTAAATTTGTTGTTAATGACACGACGGAATTTGCACAGTAATTGTTACAGGCAAAAATTATATATTTGCATTATTTTTGCTACGATTTTCTTAAACTGATTAATTAGCAGAGAAATGTGTAATTTCTCCAGTTGTAGAAAGTAATCAAGCACTTTTCGCCCAACAACTGACATTGATTTAAAAGATTAACACGAGATCATAATGATAAATGAAAGAGAAAAAACTCAAACGGCAAATCAAATTTTCTCTGCATGCCTTCAGAGTATTCGATATTATCTATATTGAACTTACTTACACAACCTATTTTTTATGTTAAATTTTCAATTATAATTATCCTGTACAATATTTCTTAGAAAAACATAGCCATCTAGGTAATATCAGACAGATTTTAGTCAACAACACAATAATCCTCACTCATATGTAAGAGACAATGTATGTCTATTATGTTTAATCATGACCCGTTCTAAACATTGTATTTTGTCTTTAATTTCAATTGAAAATAAAGACAAAAATTCTCCAACATTTGGATAGTTTTTTATTAATTGGATTCTAAGCTTTCGGCTCACATGAGCCATATTCAGAGAGGTTACAAGGACGTTAAAATCAAATTAAAGCCAAAATACAATGTTTAGAACGGCTCATGATTGAACATAATAGACATTCTTTGTCGCTTATATTTAAGAGTATATGTATACAATATATGTATAAACTCCCGATCAAAAATTTAAAACCACTTAAAAATCTTTAAAAAGATTTTTTTTTTACAGATAGATTTTAAACCCCTCCCACTTAAGGTTACCAATACTACAATCTAAAAGGTTATGGAAACAAAAAGCTACATTCCAAACATTTTATTTAGAAATTTACATTTTTATAAAATGCGGAGATTTACACATGATCAAAATTATAAGACCAGAGACAAAAATTCTACGAAATTGTACAAAAAGTGTATGAAAACCTTCAACAACCAAATTTAATAATGAAGTCTACCTCCACTTTTGATGACTGCAAAAATTATGTCGGGCATACTAGAAATAAGCGTTTCCATTAAGGCGCGTGGGATGTTGCTTCAGCTTCTGAAGATGGCTTCACGAAGTTCATTTTTTGTTGAATGTTGTTTGCCATTTCGATAAACATCTCTTGTCATCCATCCCGAAACATTTTCATTTGGGTTCAAGTCCGGTGAGCATGCAGAATGTCTCAAGAGATGGACACCATTTTCTTGTAGAAAGGTCAAGGCCCGTCTTGCAGCGTGGATTGCAGTTATCCTGTTGGAATAACCATCCATCCCCGCACAAACGATGGCCCTCCATCAACAAAGATGCTTTTTGTAGCATGCTAACATAACCAGCCGCTCTCTGACGACACTGCATCACCTGGAGCTCCATCGTCCCTCTGTAAGAAAAGGCACCCAATACCCTTAGGGACCCTCCACCACTATGACGTGTGGAAAAAATTTCAGGAGGCATGTTTTTCTTATACCAATATTGTTGGAAGCCATCAGGACCATCGAGATTGAATTTTTTCTCATCAGAAAACAGGACTTTCTTCCACTTCTCAACGTCCCATGTTTGGTATTCACGACCAAACTTAAAGCGGTCCACCTTGTGATGTGGAAGCAGCCAAGGAATTTGTTTACGCTTTTTATTTACCATGCCTTTTTGTCTTAAGTGTCGTCTGATGGTTATGGGACTGCAATCAGCATCTGTGACTGCCTTAATTTGACTAGAAGAAAGTCCCCCGTCTTTCATAACAACCCTACTCAATGCAGGAGAAATTTTTTGGGGCCTACCAGAGGATTTTGCTTTTCCATAATTCTCACTGTTCTTTAGAAAGTTGCAAATCACAGTTTTACTGCGATTTACCTTAGCTGCAATTGCCCGCTGTGACAAACCTTACTTATGGAATTTTAGAATTCGAGAACGCTCAACTTTGGTAAGTTTGCTTGCTTTAGACATGGTAACACCTTTACGCAGTGATTTCTAATCTCTAACTGAACTAAAAACATTGGAATTACCATAGATCTAACAATTTATACCCCTGGTCTTATAATTTTGATCATGTGTAAATCGCCTCATTTTATAAAATTGTAAATTTCTAAATAAAATGTTTGGAATGTAGCTTTTTGTTTCCATAACCTTTTAGATTGTAGTATTGGTAATCTTAAGTGGGAGAAGTTTAAAATCTATCTGTAAAAAAAAAAATCTTTTTAAAGATTTTTAAGTGGTCTTAAATTTTTTGATCAGGAGTGTATATATATATATATATATATATATATATATATATATATGTGTGTTTGTGTGTGTGTGTGTGTGTGTGCATCGCAGAGAAGTTGTACATAACAGCATTTATAAATGCATTCGTGGTTCACCATAATACATTTGACCACAATTTAGACTACTAAGCTGTACTGAACAGGATCTCACAATTTTCAACAATAAACCTAAGACCAGGACAATAGATAAAATGACCACAAAAGCAATAATTGCATAATGCGGTATACGAGCTAAAAAAGAGAAATCTACTCAGATTTGAAATACAACAGACATAAGTTATTCTAATATTTTTTATATAATCGTTTCACCCCAAACAAGGCAGTACTGTCACTGGTTTGTAGAGGGGTACATGAGAGGAGGGCGAAGAGAAAGAGGAACAGATTACAGAGGGTATCGGAAAATGGATAAGACAAGGACAGGAATACTGGTCTGGAGAGTGTTACGTGTGAGTAACGTTTGAGTGGAATGAAAAGAGAGAAGAACAAGATACAGGGGTTGTCGGGGAAAAGATAAGAGAAGGATGGGAGTCAAGGAGATAGAAGATAACAATTGTCGTTGCTCGTAAACTCTTGGAGATTAAAGATATCAGGTAATTATGTATACGGAAGAGAGCTCCACAAGCGGGAACAGCGAGAAAATAAGCTGACAAAATAGAAGTGGCAATTACTTTTGACTGTTTTGACTGTAACAGGTAGGACCTAGTTACCAGTCTAGAAGCTCGCGTAAATTTGTGTAGAGGGGTCACCAGAGAGCTAAGCTCGTTGGAGCAGAAGCCTTGAAAATAATTCTAGAAGAGACAGAGAAAAGCCACATCCCGTCGGTGAGAAAGTGACTGGAGTCGAGTTGCCAGGTCAAGATTGATTATATTGCAGATGCTTCTCTCGATTTTTTAGAGGACCCCGAGATAAATAGCAGGTGTGTCCGACCAGATATGACAACAGTATTTAATTCGGTGATGGATGGTAAATTTGTATATGTCCAAGATTGATTCAGACGAGAAAGTCTTCTGGCCTGACACGGTGACCTGTCTTTCCAAGCAGTAGATTTCGCAATTGATTCAATTCCACTTTAGGTCGGCTGAGAGAGTGAGGCTTAGTAGCCGCAGTGTACTGCTTTCAGAAAGATTAGTGTAGTCCATGCTGATGGTGGGTAGGCGAAATTGTCTCAGGTGTTTAAGGAAAAGCATCTTCGTTTTGGAAGCATTCAAATTTACGAGCCATTTTTTACCCCATTCCACCACAGATTGGAGGTCATTTTTTTAGATCATCAGCGACGTTTGTTTTGTCCGCTTACAATGATTTCTCATTGAGCTGATACAAACGGTTGTAATATATATATATATATATATATATATATATATATAAAGCATTAATCCAAAAGAAAAAGCAGGAAGGTAAATCCCAATGATCCGATCCTAAATAATATTAATTACATTAATATTAAAACTGATCAATGTGGAGGGCTTAATGTAATTAATATTTAAATTACAGAGCCAATTATAAAAGAAACAAAATTTCGATATTCAAATCAGTTGTATGGCCAATATATATATATATTGAATATCCACCGGTAAAATATGTCGGTTTATTTTGAAATAAAGAAGTTGCCAATGATGCGTGAAATTTCTCTTGGGGATTTTATGTAGAAATGGCCATCCAATTGAATTGAACATCGAAATTTTAAATTTATTTTAAATATATATATATATATATATATATATATATATATATATATATATATATATGTAATCATAAGCCGTTCTAAACATCGTATTTTGGCTTTAATTTCAGGTAAAGAGAAAAATACTTCAACATTTCGATAATTTTTTATTAAATTGGTTATAAGCTTTCGGCTCACATGAGCCATCTTTAGAGAGGTTACAAGGACATTAACATAAAAACGTCCACCATCAAAGAAGATTTTATCTTGTGTTGATATAAAACTCCGCTAAGCAACGGCAACAGTTACCAAAAATAGCAAATGCAGTTCGTAAATTTGTAATGCGGTTCTATGACGTAACACCTCGCGAGACCTCGAAATGATAACAGAGCCATATATTTAAATCCAATATAATGTGTTATGACCAGATTTAAACGTGATTTTATTAAGTGTGGGTTGTTTGGATTTAATGTAGATGGCCTCCAATAGGTTTATTTTACTGTGTGTATGAATGAGGATTATTGTATTTTTAGAACGGCTCATGATCGAACATAATAGAAATTCATTGTCTCTTATATTCAACACTATATGTTTAGAAAATTATCTGCTGCCTCCATACACTATATATATATATATATATATATATATATATATATATATATATATATATTATCCTACGTCGGTGGCACAAATCGGATTTTCATGCTCTACTAAATCATCAAGTGCATATTACAAATTAGCCGTTTAAGAGATTTGATTTTAAGTTCACTCGATGTTCGTGGAGATTAAATCTTACAATGTTAGGGTACTATGTTTTTTTTTAATTTATCATGTGCATAATATAAATAGATAAAATTACATGAAAATAAAAAAACAATTAAAATTAAATTTTTTAATTTTAAATATTAAAATTCTGGAAAATTAAAGTAAATGGGGGTAATTCATAATTATTAATAGTAATAAATATTTGTAGGGAAAAGAAAAAAATAAGGAAGAAAGCAAGGGAGTAAGAAAGAAAGAAACATACCCACAGGGGAATCTGTGTTGATCTAAGTATTTGAGTAAGTACTTTTTTGTAAATTAGGTCTACTTATTTAATTTACGATGACAAGTTTTTCTAAAGGACATAAGTTACATCTGCTTCCTTTGCGATTATAAGATTTGGTTTTAGCGACGATGTTTCAGGACATAATTATATTGTTGTTGTTTTATAATCGCCAATAATGTATAGATAAAATGGTAGTGTATTTCGTATATTTTAAAGACAATATATGATCATTGAAATGATGTTTCACTTATTTATTGTGGCTCCAAAACAAAACTTAACATCGTCATCCTAATCGATGCGAGGTCTGCAAATAATACTTTCGGACATGGACAGGCCGTTTGTATATATATATATATATATATATATATATATATATATATATATATATGTGTGTGTGTGTGTGTGTGTGTGTGTGTGTGTGTGTGTGTGTGTAATTAGACAGCAAATTTTCTTTTATGCGTGTCAGATTAAATAAATTGCAAACAATGTTTGCTTATTTTTCATAAAATCTGTTCAGACTCACGGATAATCTTTCGCGTATTACAATGAACAGATATCAGAAATGAGCTGTAACGTTGACAGATATTATTTCCATTCATTTCTTAAGGTACCCAAGTACTTTCAACCTCTTTCCGAGGTCATCTTCAGGGATATGAGTTATGGTAACAAATGTAAACGGAAAACTATGTTGCTAAAAATTAGTGTCCATTTCTTTCCTGTTTCAAATATAACGGATTTTATTAAAAACAAGCAAACATATTGGTTGCAATTTATTTAATCTGATATATATATATATATATATATATACATATATATATATATATATATATATATATATATATATAAAGAAAAATTAAGACAGACGCGTTATTTCATGGTAATTCGGAAGTATAGGCCTATTTCAGGAGAGCCATCGTCAGCTTCTGTCTTTATTCAACGAAGGATTCTACATGAATAAAGACGGAAGCTGACGATGGCTCGCCTGAAATAGGCCTATACTTCCGAATTACCATGAAATAACGCGTCTGTCTTAATTTTTCTCATATTTGCTCTATACGTATTTATATGCATATATGTTTAGAGCTCTACTAAATGTAACTGTAACTGCCGAAAAAAATAGGACATGCCCACTTAACGGTTAGTGCATCACCGAAACTATAATTTACAGAGTTAGTATCTATTCCGATGGCAATGTTAAATTTTATTCTTTAGCTCTACTGAAACCCAATGGAAGTACCGATATTACAATCATCGATGAAATTTAAGCAATAGTAAATACAGTAAAAGCACTACCCTCTAAAAATATTTCTGCGAATTAAAAAAAATAATAAAAATCCTGTTATTACCTGAGATATCACAAAAGTCAAATCTATAATGAAATAGCAAATAGATATATCTTAGGACTTTTAGAAAAAAAAAACAACTTGTTACCTTAAATCATTAAAATATCCTTAATTTATTAAAAAAATGTGATGACCACATTCAAACATAGAAATAAATATCGTGCTACGGACGTAGGTTTATATATATATTTCTTAATATATGTTAGGGCTTCATTATATTACAACAAGCACTATCTATCTATCTATCTATCTATCTATCTATCTATCTATTTCAATTTATCTATCTATCTATCTATCTATCTATCTATCTATCTATCTATCTATCTCAATTTATTCATTATCTATCTATCTATCTATCTATATATATATATATATATCTATCTATCTATCTCAATTTATTCATTATCTATCTATCTATCTATCTATCTATCTATCTATCTATCTATCTATCTATACAGGGTGTACATAAAGTTCATGTGCGCTTTAAAAAATATAACTATATTTTTACTTGCAATAGAAATAATCTGTACACGGACTTTATGGACACCCTGTGTAGACAGTAGAATCTCATTATATGATTGTATCATTGACCAACAAACACGCTTTACGAGCTGCCATTTCTCATAACTCTTTACGAGTTAAAATTAGAAGTAGATGCGATCGACATACCCAGTGAAGGTCGATCATTGAGGTAAATGGAGGCAATCGATAGCGGTACTAGCTGACGTCATCGATTTCTAAACAATATCACGATCATTGTCACCCTGAAGCCATTATGTGAACGCCAGGCATTCCGAGTATTTGTTAACTTAGGCATTTTTGAATGATTTTTTAACTTAAGACATTTTGGATGATTTTGCGGGGCTGGAACAGATTAAGATGGTAGGATTATATTTTATTTATTTATTTCTTTTCTTTTGTGCATTTTCTTTGTCTATTACTTTATTTTATATGTATGCATATGCATATATGCATACACATGAAAATATGTATAAATATATTAGTGTCATAGTGGCATCAACCATTACAACGAATTGAACTCTTCCTACAACTACATATACTTCCCCTCACAAGAGGAGATCAGAGTGAAAGCTCAGAGAGAGTGAGAGATCCGCAGAAATCAGCATAAGCAGATCAGTGGAAAGCGATAGGTAGAGATAGCCAAGACTGCTACCATACGACTATTGCGAGTCCCAGTTATAGTATTACTTCCTAAGACGTATTTATTCGTTCTACTAGCAAAGTTCCCCGTATTTGTATTTTTCTGTGTTTAATATATATATATCGTTATTTCCTATTTTGGTGTTTGTATTACTTCTTGCTGGACACATAATCGGGTCCACGACAATTTGTCATCCACATACAAGCCTGTTTCGCCGTATCACAGGTCATCAGCGTGTATAGACATCCACTTGTTTCTGGCCGAGATAGAAAATCCACCGATTTGGTGTCAGTCGGAGTTGCTAACCCCCTAAGCCCCCTAAGCGGATGGAATCAGAGAAGGAAAATGTTTGGCGTGTTATATTCTGTGGAGGAAGAAGGTATTTGAAAAAATTAAAATTATATATATATATATATATATAATCATCCGCTGTATCACAGCTCATCAGTATGGTAGGACAGCCGATTGCTTTTTACCCAGGATTGAAATCCGAGCGAACTGGCTTTAGTCGGTGATTCTACCACTGAACTATGGGCTCTCGGTAGAAGGAAGCAGACGTTTTTGTGTGTTTATTATCATTACACACACACACACACATGCACACACACACACACACACATATATATATATGTCTTTCTATTCTTTATATATATATATATATATATATATATATATATATATATACATACATTCCTTCAGTATTTACATATTTTTTATTTTATTTTTTACTCCTGCTATTTTAATTTTTATATTTCATTTTTAGGTTTCGGTGCAAACCAAATAAAATGATGTATTTAATTAATGAAAATGACACCCAGATTTACAATTTAAACCGAGCTTAAACAACGCTAGCATTAAAAATATAAATTTAAATGTAGAAATCATCAGTTCATAATATGCACCTGATAACTGCGTCGTGCATGGAACTCCGAGTAGTGCTTTAGACATAGAGTAATATGTACATTTATTAATATATTCTTAATAGGTCTGTTATATTAATTTCAGCACTGTACTATTAACTCCTGATAAATATTTATATATTGATGCGTAGTTGCGTGTATGCACATATGCACCGGAGTCCGAAAGGTGTATTGTAATACCAAAATATGCCATCCAACTGCTAATCAAAGTATAAAGTATGAAAAATAAGGAAAAGGATGATGAATTCTTTGTAATATCAGTCATCCTATATGGCAATCACTGATGAAAACTCTCACTGATTAAGAAGTCTTGCGAGAATAAAAATTTGGTTTTACAGAAAGATGATGAGCATGTCATTAGCATGTGTGATTAACGAAGAAGGTTTAAGGGTAAATGAAAACAAAAAGTAATTTATAGTTAGAATCAGAGAAAGATTATTGACATTTCTAGGAGATCTAATGAGAAAAGAATGCTTGGAGAGTTTGAGACTCGCAACACATATTGAACGTAAAAGTGACAGAAGAAAGTAGAGAATAACCTACGTAACAAGATTTTTGTTATTAGTTGGCGGAACAGGGATTAACAGAGATCACAAAAGACAAATCAAAATAAGAGCGAGAAAGAAATATTTTTTGGTGTATGATCGCCCACGTCCTCAAGAGATATGGCCCACAGATAAAAAAGAAATTTGTCTCCCTTAACGATAGTTCACCCATGTGACACGATAACTAGGCATATATGTATTTTATTATAATAGATTAAAATAGAAAATGGTTAAGAATATAAAATAGTTTAAAAACATATTTAACAAAAGTGAAAAAGAAGAGGAAAAAATAAATAAATAAACGCTTTTTCTTTTATGAGGAAAATTGTGGAAGAGACAAGAGTATCCGATTACTGTTTTAAATCCTACCGCTCTTCCGCTAAATATTTGACTCAGTGATTTAATGTGATAAAGAGATAAGTTCAGGAGATAAAAGTTCAGGAGGTGCGTTTTTGAATGACCGGGTCAAAGGCTGTCTTTTACTGTATCTTGACCACACATTAAGAATTTCCCGGTGGAAGCTTTATTAAGATAAAAAAAAAAAAGATAACTGAAATTTCAGACTTACAGTCGCCAATGTTTATCACCGGTGGCCTAAAGCATTTCCGGATTTCCGGATTCATTTTAAATAAATAGAAGTAGAGTAGAGTGAAAGAGTCAGTTAAGTGAGTCAGTTAGTTGAGTTCAGCCGGGTGCGAGCTTGAAGTAAGAATCTCCGTTCGTTTTGTTTCGGTCAGTTCGGATTTGTTGATCTCCATTAATTAGAGTTAGAGCTGTGTGTCACATTCGCCTGCTCCAACCGAAAAGGCTAACTCTAAACTAAATAAAGCATCCTTTCAACTCATCCAAGTTGTGGAAGTTCGTTCCTTATATATCTTGTACCCCCCAGCTTGAGGCTCCGACATTTTCAACAAACTCGCGGCAAACATCACAGCGTGGAGAACGGCCGCCGGAGAAAATTGTTAGGACGGTCAATTGGGGTGTTACACCCACAAGTGCGTCGATCTCGATAGCGACTACGCAAAAAAGTAGCGTACTGCTGGGAGCATATAATAATATATACCAAATCATTGCAAAAGTGCGTTCTAGATTTTATTATTGAAAATAGCAATATAGCCCGGCGTTGCTCGGGTGTAATGAAAGCTTTAAAACTAATCCATGGTCCTGGAGCTCAGACTCTTTGGACGTTGGCACGAAAGACTAAAAAGCAATAGTTGTTTCCAGTTAAAGCCAAACCGTAGACTGAAAGAAAAATGAATGGATGTAAGTCAAATTTTGATTTCCTGGTATCGATAACAAATAAGTTTTTTTCGTCGTAAACTGAATTTTGAATACTAAATAAGTCCTGTAAGTAAATGTTATCATGGGTGAGACTAAGAACTACATTTATAACAACTTAGAGCCAAACCCGAAGCAAAAACTAAAATACAAAAGCTGAAAAAATACAAACATACAGGTAGATAAACAGACTTATACACAAACATCTTGCCTTTTGTATATATATATATATATTATCGGTTTTCTGCACTATTGTAAGAACTGCAACCTTGAAACTTCTGAATATCGTTTCTTATGTCTTTTTCTATGAGTGTATCAAATTTGATTAAAATCGGACCACTCATTCTATAACCCAATTTTTTCGATTATCGGTTTTCGATATTAATCGGGGGTACCTCGACACAAAACCTAGCTAAGAACACTCGCAGACGCTTATGATACAACTGTGTAAATTTCCAGGAAAATCGGTTCAGCCGTTTCGGAGTCTATAGGTAACGGACACACACAGACACACACAGACAGACAAAGTTCTATTTATAAATAAGTTTTGATAATATAACTGCAACTTGACGCTGGCGTTTGTTTTAGTGCTAATTTCAGATGTACTTGAGTGGAACATTGCATCATTCAGTTCCGAGCCAGTCTTTGTTGGATGTTGACGTTTTGTCCACAAATGGTTGCCTTAGAGATGAAGAATGATGCACTTTCGCAATATTATGCTATATGAATGTCAAAAAGGAGTAAGTGTTGGAACTTTGACAAAATAAAAATAAAAATAAATAAAATAAAATAAGCATTCAGACGGTTTATTTGGATTGTGTTTCAGCGCTTTTGACAGTCAAAAAGTGTTTTGGCAGAATTCGTCAGTGTGATTTTAACCTAAAAGATCAACCACATACCGAGTCATCTTTCAACGTCGATGAAGAAGTACTGCTTGCAATCGTGGAGAACCAATCAAAGTTTTCGACTGGAAGAGATTGCTAAGAGTTTTAAAATCGATATCTCAGCTGACTTTCGCTATTTGTGTTAAAGAAAAACAGCAGATTTTGGCAAATTGAAAAAGTGTCAATTTCTAGTACAATAACGCAATATCCCATGTTGTAAATAAGACCTTGTTATTCTTCTTTAATGTGTCATGTCTCTTCAGGACGTAGGCGATCATCTCACTCTACACCGTCCTATCCTTTTTAGCCCTTCATAAGTTTTGTCTCTATTATTTCTGCCATCCATTTACTCAATTCCATCAAGTATGGTGCCTGCTCCTTTCATCTGTGGCTCTTTATTTAAGACTTTTCTGAGAGTGTCAGACCTTCTAAGCCCTTTTTTACTCAATATATGCCCCCCAAATTTAGTCAGCCTCTTCCTGATGTTAAGTATAAGTTAACATTTTTTCTAGTTTTTTTTCAAAACTTCGTCGTTTCTTCTGCCTCGTTGCAGAATGCCAAATATTTCAAACGTTAAACCTTTCAGCAGACACCCTATTACCCTGATTTGCTTTATTTGTTTGCTTCGGTATCTACAGAATAATATAAATGATTTTGATATTATACTGTCAGTTAAAAACTACCCCATACACTTCTTTAAAAATACTACGAAAGCTATTTAATCTATAATTAGAGGTTTTCAATTCAGTATTGTCTTTCTCCTAGACTGGTTGTCACCTAAGCCTATATTGCCCAGTTTGTCTTTCTATCTACCTATACTTAGGGGAGAAAAGATGGATTAATATTTTTTCTCAAGATTATGTGCACTTAAGTGAATTTATGTGGAATTTAAAATCATCTCTCCAATTTCCTCATGGTCCTGGGCATGACGGTAAACTACACCCGATAGCAAGGCATCGGATTGGGAGGATGTGAGGAGCATGGAACCACCTCTTTATTGCTGTTGTTCTCAGGCCCACCCTGACCCGGAGCACATAGCACCTGTTAGGGTCTCATCTATTGGCAAATAGTTAGTCCTCAAACTGGACTAAAAACACTATGAAAGTACAAAAATACACTTTTATAGAAATATATACACAAAAATAGATTTTCATGGAAAAATATACATTTTTGAAGCAAAAATATTACCAACAATACATTTTTGAAGAAAAAATTATTACCATAACACATTTTTGAAAGAAAAAATATTCTCAGCAAAACTATTTTGAATACAGAACTAGAAGACTTTTTCAGTTTAAAAAAAAAATGAATAAAAATAAATACTTTTCATTAAAATCTGACAAAATCAACCTTTTCACTATAACCTAACATTAAAAAAAATACCTTAAAACCTTACCTTTTTTGGCATTAAATAACCCACAGAGGTGTTGATATGCCGTTAAACAAAGCTCAAACTCAAACTCAAACCAATTTCCTCAATCCGGGACGCTATCCATGACTGATGTTTGAACAGAATAAGATACAAGAGGAAATGTCTCATTAAAACGAGGTAAAACTTTTTAAATGTTTGACAATATATCTTTAATCACAAACTTAAAAAAAGCACGAAAGATGGAGAGTTGATTTTCTAAGCGTCACAAGTATGGGGAATCCAGTAAGGATCGAACGTCACTACTCAGTTGTAATAGGTTCTAGCGAGACAAACTTGTTATTACAATACGTAGAAGTACTTCGAAAGATGGATAGAAGACTGACTCAAGGAATACGAAGTGCTTTTAGCGAATACAGAACCACCCTCTTTTTTAAAAAAAAAATAAAAGAATTCACTTATTGGTCTAAGCTGGAATAGAACTTATTTCCACAAATAATTTTCTAATCAGTCTCAGTCAGTTAAGTGCCATACATGATACACACTTGGGCGATCATCTCTCGAAAGTGACATGACTGACTTGGCCGAGGATTTTTCGGTGGTAGGTTAGCATTATTTTCTGTAGTAGACTGGTTGCCAAACAAGGCTATAGAGCCCAATCTGTCCTGCTATTTAACCCCTAGCCGGAGAGAAAAAAGACGGATTATTATCTTTCCTCAAGGGTATTTGCGCATTAGTGAATGTGACTGTAATTCGAACTCGGCTCTTCGATTTTTAATTCCGAGGCGATATCCATTGCACCACAAGTCATATGCCAATCAGTATACTTACAGAAAAAATGTTTTCATCATACATGCCAAAACTCATATTACCAAAGCAACCATCGTTCAACTGGTCTTACAAATGAAAAGCACATTTTATATATATATATATATATATATATATATATATATATCCTGATTGAGCACTCTGGAAGAATGGTAGACTTTGAAAAACAAGTAGCTATTCTGGCATCTACGCATCGTTCATTCAGCAATGAATTAGAACACTCTCAGCTATTGGGCGTGTATAATGATAATATACACGCTAAAAAGTCTGCCTCCTTCTATCGAGCGCCCGTAGCTCAGAGGCAGAATCGCCGACTGACGCGAATTCGGTTGGGTTTCTATACTGGGTAAAACGCATACTGATGAGCTGTGATACAGCGAAACAGACCTGTCTTCGGATGACTATATATATATATATATTATGTGTACTTATTTTATAATGATCCATTTAGTTCGCTAATTATTTTCTTGATGTTAAGTTGAAATTAATCAACAAAGCGTCGTATTTTTTAAAACACAACTGCATTCGGTCCCCTCCGAGATTGTCCATATGAATGAATTGCGAATACAAACTTAAATTGGAGTAGATAGAATATACAATTGGAGTAGATAGAATAAACTATCGCCCGGTTCACACTCCATCCACGTCTATTGAATAGGTGAAGAAGCTCATCCCTTGTTTCCTGGTTAGGAAGCGGTTTCCGGTTTTCTCTTTTCCAATCTTTTCACTCTTTTCTTTTCTTTATTTTTTTTGAATTGGAGTAGATAGACTAAACTATCGCCCGGTTCACACTCCACCCACGTCTATTGATCAGGTGAAGAGGCTCATCTCTTGTTCCCTGGTTAGGATGTGGTTTCCGGCTTTCTCTTTTCCAATTTTTTTACTCTTACGTTGCCCCCTGCGCATCAGTGGCTTTATCGCCTTGCTTGGGGTGATATGATTAAAAAAATGCAACTGTAATCGTTGTGATAGTGATTTATTTAAACACGCGTGAGCGCACTCTATTATAATCATGGATGGTATGATTTGTAAACAAGCGTACACAATGCGAGGTGCGTAGCCAGATGTAGTAAAATGCAGCCTGTTGGTAAATGTTACTCAACTCAAATGCAAAATGAATTGGAGTAGATAGACTAAACTATCGCCCGGTTCACACTCCACCCTCGTCTATTAAACAGGTGAAGAGGCTCATCCCTTGTTCCCTCTTTAGGATGTGGTTTCCGGTTTTTTCTCTTTTCATTCTTTTCACTCTTTCTCAATTGGAGTAGATAGACTGAACTATCGCCTGGTTCACACTACATCCTCGTTTTTTGAACAGGTGAAGAGGCTCATCCCTTGATCCTGTTTAGCATGTGGTTTCTGGCTTTCTCTTTTCCAATCTTTTCACTCTTGCGTAGCCCCCCTGCGCTTCAGTGGCGTTACTGCCTTGCTCGGGGTGATATGATTAAAAAAAAAAAAAAAAAATGCATTTTAAAACATTGTTATTTTACTTATAATGAATGTATGCGCGTAAGCGAGCATATACACCCACACATATACACATCAACGAGATATGTTGTCTAAATAGGATTAATAGAAATATCATATTTATCATTTTGATGATTAATTTAATATACTTCACGCCAACTCCAGAGTTTCCTAAACGAACCTTTTTCTGCTCGTTCGACCCACTCGTCAGGAGGTATCAGCGATTGACTGTCGGTTATTACATTTTCGTTATTTTTATACTAAGTTAAAAAATTAATTCGCCTTTAAGTTTTTTCTTCTTTGTGTATGTCTATGTGTGTGTGTGTGTGTGTGGAGGTGTGTATGTATCTGTGTACACATGTGCATGTGTAGAATGTCGCGATTATTAATAACCTTGAGAAAAGGTATTAATCCGTCTCTTCCCTCCAGTTATGGGTTAAACAATAAGATAAATTGGGTTCTATAGTAATCTACTGCGATATAATCTTCTGCCCAGTCAGTCATTTATTTTTACATGATCGTCTAAGGGTATATCACATATGGCACTTAACTGACTGATTAGGTCAATATTAGTAATATACATATATATATATATCTTCAAGGTGTGGATGAACAGGGTGAACTTATACGTTTGAACTTCCCTTTAAAACTATATTTACTGCAGGCGAAGATATAAAAAAAACCCTTGCATTTTATTTTGCGGCATTGAATTGTAAATTTTGTTTCAATTCCCGTTTTTTTATTGTCAGGGATTAATAAACAATTCTATCTCAAGTACAATATGTAAACTGTATCCGGCAGCAAGGCCTTTGATTGGGAGGTTGTGAGGAGCATGGAACCACCTCTTAATTGCTGTTGTTCCCAGGTCTACCCTGACCCGGAGTGGTAGCACCTGTTAGGGTCCCAGCTATTGGCAAATCGTCGTCGTCGTCCTGCGGTCTTGGCCGAGATAGAACTTACTACACCCCTCCAGTATTCCCTGTGCATTTAGAACCCTGGCGCAGTTTATAGCGAAATTCAAGCTGAATACTTGATGCTTTGCCAGGGTTACCAAGGGTGTTTTTATTGTGAAACCAACACTGGATGTGTCGCCTCCATCCTGTTATTTAAACCATAACTGGAGGGAAGTGACGGATTAATACCTTTTCCAAGTGAATGCAGGGTACTCAACTGGAATTCGAACTCGGCTCACCGATTTCTCTTTCCAGGCCGACATCCACTGCACCACAACGCACATCCGTCATGGGCAAATAGTTAACCCCCAAAACAATATGAAAGTATAAAAAAAACTTTTACAAAAATCTCTATATATTTTTTTTGTAATCATATCGCCCCAAGCAAGGCATTTTACTGCCACTCTTGTGCATGGGGTTACATAGGAGGAAAGTTATGAGAAAGGTTGACAGTTGTTAGGGGGTGTCAGGAAGTTGGTAAGAAAAGAATGAGAATACTGATGAGAGTGGAGTGGACGGAGAAAAGAGCATGGGAGAGGATGCAGGTTAGTGAGAAAGGAGTTGACTATTGACTTTACATTTAAACTCCTAGAGATTGTAGCTGTCGGGTAAGCAAGTAAATATAAGGGAATTCACAAGCAGGAAGTGCGAGAAAAATATATACATAAAAATATTCTTTTATGGGAAATTATACAATTTTTAAGGAAAAATATTACTAACAATAGATTTTTGAAGAAAAAAATTATTACCATAATACATTATTGAGGGAAACAAATGATTACCAGCAATACATTGTTGAATACAAACTTGAAGACATCTTCAGTTTTCTAAAATAAAAAAAAAGTTTCATCAAAATTTGAATAAAATTAACCTTCTCACTATAATTGAACATTTAAAAAATACCTTAAAACCCCACCTTTTTGGCATTAAAATACCCACAGAGTTTGATATGCCGTTAACAAAACTCAAACTCAAATTCACACTCAAGTGAACCATCCGATATTTCGAAATACGAGTCTTTTAACACATTTTCGCAAATTACGTTAGGCTCTGATTAACTCAGCCTTATGGATCTCATCTTGCAATATTTTATTTCAGGCAAACAATATGGTTTTAGCCTCTGTATGTCAACCGCTGATGCGTTAAAGTTGTTCCTGATAGCGGAATTAGATAAGTATGACCAAACATTAATAATTAATTCCTAGTGGGGTTTTTTTTGTATTCAAGGAGAGAGAAAAAGAAAGAAGAGAAAATTATTCAACCGTGAACAATTGAAATTTGAACTTTTTACATGGCCAAAATCATAATAGTTGTCATTATTGTACTTGACATTGTGACTGAGATAATAGAGACACAGTTAAAAATTTACATTGATTGGCCAATGCAATTGTTCCGGAAAAAACAGCCTCTTTGAAAAGGCAAGACTAATAGAAAAATTGATGAACACTTACAATCAAATGAAAATTGCATGAGAGGTATCATGTAATTTTTCCGCTGACTCTAAATCCTCAAAACTACTGTTTTCGTTCATAAACCAGGAATTAATTACAAGATATGAAGATATTTGCTGAGAAAATAATAATAATTATAATTAAAATTATTAAGTACAGCCACACACTAAGATGTACTTTGTCTATGTAAGTCTGGAGATGTTATGATAGGCAGAAAAATAAATTATGAAATATAACCATTACACAACTACCTACAGTTGGTCTTACTGCAAACTTGGTTTGTATTCTGACCATAGCATAAATACTACTACTACTACTACTACTACTACTAATAATAATAATAATAATAATAAGCGGAAGCTTATTTCCAAGTATGACTGATAGCTAGGCTTGCTAATTAATATCTGGCTCACGCTTTTTCAAGTTTCTTCAAAATCACTAAAGCTAACTTTTGGTTTATGCTTAGTGAACATATAACCAAACGTTCAAAATAAGTTTAATCAAAATCTGACTAAATTAACCTTCTCACTATAACTGAACATTTAATAAAATACCACAAAACCCCACCTTTTTGGCATTAAATAACCCACAAAGGTGTTGATATGCCGTTAAACAAAACTCAAACTCAAGTACACTATCTTCTTGATCTCGTAGAATTTGAAACAAATACGCTAGTTCCTTTTGAAGTACGATTGGCAAACAATAAAAAAGAACTGATTCATTGACTACGTAACCATGTCTTCTTTTTCTATCTGCCTTGTCCCTTCAGAACGTTGGCGATCATGCTCATCCTTAATTTTCTATCCTTTGTAAATCGTAAGAAAGTTTAGTTTTTGTTTGGTCCCTAAACCCTGTTCTGTCATCTATTTACTCAAGCTCTCTAGGTAGGTTAGGCGTTGTTTTCAACTACCCCCCTTGCATTAAGTCTGTCCCTTGAGTATTAAAATTTCCGAGCCCTCTTACTTATTAGATATGTTCGATGCATTCAATTCTATCAACAGTTAACAAAACACATGTGTTCTGGTTACAGTAGATATAGATGTTTTGCTAAAATGTGTAAACGGACCACTAGTATTAGGCAAAAAATATATGAAAGATCTGTAGATCTATGGCATATTTTGACTTTGCTGTGGATTTACAGTTGTAATATTCCACGTGCTTTCTTTGTGGAGGAGACGATAGATAAGCTTTGTTGATGTTTTCTTTTTTATTGAAGACAGACGTTCAAGTTGCATTTCATTATATATCAATACACGAGAAGTAGATATTGTTTTGAATAGAGTACCAAAGAATAAAAGCGTCCTTCATATTTCTCCACGATATTTTTTTTGTTTTGCAGAAATCCAGATAACTTTGTGATCCTTTCCAGTCCTTTGTCCTTCATCTGCAATCCGTTAACACGATTCACATTAAGGAAGTCACTCTGTTTTAATACCGCTTCTATTTAATTGATTATGTCCTAACTTTTGACTATGCAATCATTAGGAAGAGTAGAATTTTGTTATGCCAAATGTCAATCACATGATAATGAATTAAAAGGAAGAGATTATTTAGTCCTTGACCCGGTTTTATTCTAATCTGGAGAATCAGGGATAATCTTAATCTTCTTGGACTCCTCGTGTAATTCATGCTCTGCTGCTTTCCAAAATGGATTGACTGAACACGCTAGAAAGGAAGGAAGAGAAAAGTGTAGAGCTGATAGGACATTTTCGTAATTCAGATAAGAATTCATTATTCAGACTATAGGTAATGTATATACTCAGAAATTCGGATATTAATTTATATACTTTGACAAACAAAGCCGAAAGAGAGAGAGAGAAAAAAAAGAATCGGAATAGAGAGAGAGAGAGTGGGTGGGAGAGAGCACGAGAAAATCAAAACATGAGGAAATATTAATCGCGACATTCTACACATGCACATATGTACGCAGATACATACACACATACACACACATACACACATACACACACGCACATACACATACACAAAGAGGAAAAAATATAAAAACATAAGGAAGAGGAGAAATAATCGCGACATTCTACACATGCACATATGTACACAGATACATACACACGTACACACACATACATACATACACACACGCACCTACACAAAGAAGAAAAAACTTTAAGGCGAATTAATTCTTTAACTTAGTATAAAAATAACGAAAATGTGATAACTGACAGTCAATCGCTGATACCCCCTGACGAGTGGGTCGAACGAGCAGAAGAAAGTTCGTCAAGGAAACTCTGGAGTTAGCGTGAAGAATATTAAATCAATCAGCAAAGTGATAAATATTATATTTCTATTTTTTTTTTTTTAATCATATCACCCCAAGCAAGGCGAAAACGCCACTGATGCGCAGGGGGCTACGTGAGAAGGAAAAGATTGGAAAAGAGAAAAACCAGAAACCACATCCTAACCAGGAAACTAGGGATGAACGTCTTCACCTGTTCAATAGACGTGTGTGGCGTGTGAACCGGGCGATAGTTTAGTCTATCTACTCCAATTGAAAAAAAAAAAGAGTGAAAAGATTGGAAAAGAGAAAACCGGAAACCACATCTTAACCAGGAAACAAGGGATGAACCTCTTCACCTGTTCAATAGACGTGGGTTAATCCTAATTAGACAACATATCTCGTTGATATTGTATTCACTTACGCGCAAATACCCTTGGGAAAGGTATTAATCCGTCTCTTCCTTCCAGTTATGGGTTAAATAGCAGGACAGATTGGGTTCTATAGCCTTGGTCGGCAACCAGTCTACCGCAGAAAGCAATGGCAATCTACTGCGGGATAATCGTCTGCCCAGTCAGTCATGTCTCTTTCGAGACATGATCGCCCAAAGCGTGTATTGCACTTAACTGACTGATCTCGTTGATGTGTATGTGTGTGTGTATATGCGCGCTCACTCAAATGCATTTATTATAGGTAAAATAACAATGTTTTAAAATGTGTTTGAGTTGAGTACCATTTAACAGGTTGCATTTTCTTACTTCAGACTACCCACCTTGCATTGTGTTCGCTTGTTTACAAATCATACTAACCACAACGGTTGATTTTAAAATGGGTAAGTGAATGCAAAGAGCTTCAACTAGAATTTGAACTCGGTTCTACCGATTTGTCGTTTCGAGTCGATATCCATTACACCACAACAAACATCCCATAATGGCAATTTCAAAAGTCACTGAAGTTACAGGCTAATGAGTGAAGTGTGTGATTTAAAAGTAAGAGAAGGAAATATCAAGGAAAGTATCAGCGTGGGAGTCTGTTTTACGAAATAGCAGTTCTTTTGAAAGAATTGCCAGAGTAGAAATGACATATGAAACAAGAATTCTTCTTTTTCATGCGCCATCACTTTTCAGGAGGTAGGCGATCATGAACTTCCACTTGGCTCTGTCTCTTGTCGGTCTCATTATTTTTCCCTTTGGTATCTCTCCCAAACCTGGCTCAGCCATCCATTTGCTCAGGACTATCAAGTAGGTTTTGCGCTGCTTTTCTCTGTCTGTCTTTCCCTTTATTCGTCCTTTTGAGTATTAAATTCTCTAGACCCTCACAGGAATCTCATCTGTCTCTTCCTGATGTTAACTATGAGTTTTTTTCTCGTTCGCATCCTTTCCAACTCCTCATCGTTGCTCACGTGCTCAGTCCATGATATCCTCAGCATCCTTCTGTCAAACGAAATTTCTGCTGCCTCAAGTTTCTCTTTTATACTTGAGGAGATCGTCCAACATTCACTTCTACAAAGAAGGACAGATATCACGTTGCAGTTAAGTACTCTTTTCTTTGTTTCCAATTACCTATTTCCTGTCTCTCAGTACTCTGGTTAGCTTTTGAAATGTTTCCTTGGCCATGTCAGTGTGTCTTTGGATATCAATGTCGCACTTTCCATCCTCTGTCAGAACACTTCCAAGGTATTTCAATTCTTTAATTTTAGTTTTTCCGAACAGAAGCTAGTATATTAGGATTTTCTTCTGGCTGATAACCATGCATTCATTTTTTTTTAAATTTTATGCCCAGTCTTTTCTACTCACTTTCTTGTGCTTCCTCCTGTAGAAGGTCCCGCATTTTCCTTTCCGTGTCTGCTATCAGTACTGTGTCATCTGCCTATCTTACATCGTTGAGATTGTAGCTGCCATAGACGAATTCCGGCAAGGCTTTTAATTCTCTCATAATTGTTTCGCTCTATAGGTTGGATAGATCCAGTGAAAAAACACTTTCTTGTTTTACGCCCCTTTCTATTTTTGTATATTTGTTGAATTCCCATCGTATCAGTCCGTAAGTGGTTTGCTACCATTATAAATTCTTGATTATCCTAACGTCTTTTCCGAAAATGTCAAGGTCGTCAAACATTTTTTATCAAATTTCTATAAATACTTTCATGGCTTCTGCTCGGATGAGCTTAAGTCACTGATGCCTCCTCAACAGGTGTTTACCCGTGCAACCAGACTGGCAACTGGGTCCCACCCATTCACAGTCAGGTTAGCCAAATGCAGACGACAATTCTACTCCCGCAGCTTCCACTCTCGCACTTCCCGCCTGTGGAACTCACTCCCGTATTCTTGCTTTCCTGACGGCTACGACCTCCAGAAATTTAAAAGCAAAGTTAATACTCACCTACTAACCACTGGACTCTAGCTCTCTCCCCTCCCCTGTATAATCTTCACTTTCTCTCTGCCCATGTATCTGTCATTGCACCTGCTTTCTCAGCTTTATATTGTTCCTTTCTAACTAGCTTGTACTCCTCACTCTTTTCTAATTAATCTTTCTACATTTATGTAACCCCCTGCACATCAGTGGCGTTTCTGCCTTGCTCGGGGTGAAATGATTAAAAAAAAAAAGTTTTGTGGCGTACTTTGTCAAATCCCTTTGCGTAGTCTATAAAGCACAGATAAAGGTCCTTCTGCACTTGTATTGCTCTTTCAGAATAACATTATGAGCATAAATATCGCATCCCTCGTTCCGGTATCTTTAAGAAAGTCATATGCTTCTTGAGCAAACTCTGGGCTGATTCTGTTGTGCAGTATGTTCATCAGAATCCTGTTGATGAGTTGTTTTTTTCCTGGCGGCTCATTAAACTGATTGTTCGGTAGAATTCACATTCTTTTGAATCTGGCTTTTTAATGTTATGAAAATTGATCTGAGTTGGTCCTCCGGTATATTGCGTTGTTTTAGATTTCGTTTATTACTTTTGTGAGCCTGTCTCCGTCAAAGACTTCTAAGGACACCAACATCTCTTTTACAATCCCGTCGGGTCTTGCTGCTTTGTTTCACCTCAATTTCGTCATTGCCGATTCCACTTCAAATTTTAATATTTCTGGTATTTTTGTTAAGTTGCTCTCTTTTGTCGTGGAAGATATCTCCGGTATAGACATTCCATCTCAGAAGTATTTTTCCTTTTTCTATTATGAGTGTACCGTCATTTTCTTTTATACATCCTGTTGCTAAACAAGTTTTTGTCTAGTTTATTTTATTATGCATACTTACAGGAAAACATTAATGCTTTAACTAAACTTCGAATTAGGTGAATGTTTTTGACGATTGGACATTGCAAAATGTATAATAAGTAGGATTAAACGTACTCGATTTCAAGAAAATATCTATCGATCAATCTATCTATTACAGTCTGTAAATATCTATCTATCTATCTATCTATCTATCTATCTATCTATCTATCTATCTAACTATCTATCTATTTTAATCTGTTCGTTATCTATCTATCTATCTATCTATCTATCTATCTATCTATCTATCTTAATGTGTTCATTATCTATCTATCTATCTATCTATCTATCTATCTTAACCTGTTTTTTATCTGTCTATCTATCTATCTATCTATCTATCTATCTATCTATCTATCTATCTATCTATCTATCTATTTTAATCTGTTCATTATCTATCTATCTATTTTAATCTGTTCATTATCTATCTATCTATCTATTTTAATCTGTTCATTATCTATCTATCTATCTATTTTAATCTGTTCATTATATATTTATCTATCTATTTTAATCTGTTCATTATCTATCTATCTATCTATCTATCTATCTATCTATTTTAATCTGTTCATTATCTATCTATCTATCTATTTTAATCTGTTCATTATCTATCTATCTATCTATCTATCTATCTATCTATCTATTTTAATCTGTTCATTATCTGTCTATTTTAATCTGTTCATTATCTATCTATCTATCTATCTATCTATCTATCTATCTATTTTAATCTGTTCATTATCTATCTATCTATCTATTTTTATCTGTTCATTATCTATCTATCTATCTATCTATCTATCTATCTATCTATTTATCTATCTCATTCTTTTTGCATATGCCAACACATATATATGAGTTTGCGCCCGTATTTTCTTAAGTAACGTATACTTAGGTGTACCGCTGATAGTAATGGCAACCTACTGCTCGATAATCTTCTGCCCAGTCAGTTATGTCTCTTTTGAGCTGTGATCGCCCAAGCGTGTATCACGTATGGCACCTTACTGACTGATACTTAGGTGCAAATTCTCCTGAATACACGTGTTTTATATAAAATAGTCAAGAAATTATGGGTATGTTTTTTGATAATTTTGCTTGGTGTTGAATTAAACATTTCATACCAGAGGGAATTTTAAGAAAGAGCTTTCTGGAGTTGATGAAGACCCCAGAAATGTGTGTGTGTGTGTGTGTGTGTGTGTGAGAGAGAGAGAGAGAGAGAGAGAGAGCGAGAGAGAGAGAGAGAGAGCGAGAAAGAGATTATAAATTGCAATTGCCTGTTCGAACAATAGATGACGTGTTTTCTGTATTTCAAGGGTTAAACTGGTCATTATTATAACCATGGAGAATCATGTGACAAGTGATTGTTAATGATTACGAAATAAAATAAGTGATGTTTTCAGAAAATCTCATACATATATATATATATATGATTAAAAAATGTTTAAGTTTAAAAAAAAGTTTTTTAAATTCCAGAGAGACAGTATGTTGAATAAGGTAGGATTTCATTGGTCAGATACGTGTCACGTTTAATAACGCAATGGATGAATATTTCAAATGTAGAGGAAAACTATTTTTCTATTTAAGTGTGTGTGTGTGTGTGCTACGTGTAATAAAAACACTATATCTTTAATATGAATAATGTACGTATATGTAAACAAAAATAATTCATGTCAAGTGTATTTAAACTACAGACGAATTAAGTGTGTGCCAGAGTACTGAAAAACATGAAAATGCTCATTAGAAACAAATAAAAGAGTGCTAGATTGCTGTCCTTCTGTGTGAAAGTGAATGTTGGACGATCTCATCAAGGATGAAAAAGAGGCTTGAGGCAGCAGAAATGTGGTTTTACAGAAGGAAGCTTAGGATACCATGAACGGAGAACGTGTGCAACAATGAGGAGTTGGAAAGGATACTAATGAGAAGAAAACTCATATCAAATATTGGGAAAATACAAATGAGGTTCCTGGGACACGTAATGAGGAAGGGGGCCCTGGAGAATTTAATACTCACTGTTCGGATAAATGGAAGGAAAGGCGGGAATGCAGCGTGAGTCGTAATTGTTAGATCTGAGCAAATGAATGACGGAGTGGGGCTTAGAAGAGATGAAAAGAGAAAAAATATCGAGAGCGACAAGAGACAGAGCGAAATGGAAGTCCATGGTCGCCTACATCCTGAAAGAACATGGCACATGAAGAAGAAAATATGTCGGTGACGTTAGTATCTGTGTGAATGACAACAACGAAATACATTTCCGTTCAAAATTGTTGGGAAAAAATATGTATACATGTGTCAAGTGATGGAACGATTTTTTAAATATAAAAGAAACTGGTGACCTGAAGGAGACTACCACCACCATTAAATTTGTTGTTTTTCATTATGTTTTTACTTTTTTCAGTGCAGTCTTATCGATTATTACATAAAGTTTCCGATTTTTAAAAAATAAATTGAAAAAGATTCAATATTTAAACAGTTTTAAGGGGCTCGCTTTCTCATACAACGTTATAGTAAATCTATCCTCCATTTTGAAACCATTCGCGTTGGGGTCGCTTTGTTTTTTTGTTTTTTTGTTTTTTCTTTTGGGACGAATTGTTGCTTTTGTTTTTGTCCTTTTCAAGTCTTCTTTAGTTTTTACGATGGAATTTTCCTCGGAAACTCCAAGAATGGCTTTATTCAAAAATTTCGCAAAGGATTCAGTTGTTGAATATGCGTAAGCAAAAAAAATTAATTGCAAAGGATCGATTTACTATAATGTTGTATGGAAAACTGAGACTTAACCGCACCCCTCACCAAAAAAAAATTGTTTAAATGTTGAAATTATTATAAATGTTTTTTGTCAATCGGAAATTTTAGGGTTTAATCGATAAGATTGCACGGAAAAAAGTAAAAAAAAAAAAATTGATAATCAACCAATTTACCGGTGGTGGTAATGTCATACCGGCTAGTAATTTCAAAATGGAGGATCGCTTTACTATAACGGTGTATGAAAAAATGAGCTACCACTAAAATTGTTTAAATATTGAAATGTTTCCAAATTTATTTTGTCAGTCGGAATGTTTATGGTGTAATCGATAAGACTGCACTGAAAAAAATTAAAAAATAATGAAAAGCAACAAAGTTAAAGATGGTGGTAATTTTCTTCAGGTCCGCCAATGAACTATAATAATATATAAAAATCGTGATAAAATATTAGATAATAATAAGTGAAAATAAAGAGAGATAGGGAGAAAACATAATTAAATTATTCATGAAATAAAATAGAATAATTTAAAGAAAGCAATATTCAGTCAGTTAAGTGCCATACATGATACACGCTTGGGCGATCATGTCTCGAAAGAGACATGACTGACTGGACAGTAGATTATCCCGCAATAGGTTGCCATTGCTTTTTGCGGTAGACTGGTTGCCAGCCAAGGCTATATAACCCAATCTGTTCTATTATTTAATACGTTTATTATTTAATACTACATTCATCTACGAACAATTTTAACGACAAAACTGCGTGCATTTTCTCAATGAACATTTTTCTTTTCACAAATATGTTACAGTGTTCTGTTAGCAAAATTTCCATTATATTTTCCTTCTTACACTTTCGTCATTCTGTAAATAAATCTTTGCTTAAATGTACATACGAAATATTTTATCTTTTCACATTTCAACCTTCAAACTTCTGATATTTAAATTGTGGGGACTTCGGCCGTGTTTGGCACTAGGCTATTTTACCAAGCATCACCGAGGTTCTTACAGGTTCTTACAGGTTCTACAATAGTGTAATATAACAATCTGGCCCCACCCGAGGAAGGCTGATGCAAGCGGGGGCGTTTTCGGTCGTTGAAAGGAACGGATGTTTGTTTGACTTTATTTCCGGCAGTAGCGGAAATGGCTACAGAGGCAAACAGAACAGGTGTCTCTGAGAATTACGTGGGCGTGCGTGGGAGAGGCAAAAACCGGAAGAAAAAGTCCCGGTTTGGAGATTATAAAAAGACCTCGGCGCACGGATTCAACAGACAGACAGACCAGAGTAGAAGTAGAGGAGCGACAGAGATCGGCCGGTGAAGAGAGACACTCCCGTCAACCCTTAGAAGCGCGCTCTCTTAATTCTCTGTCCCCTATGCTACACGGTTTATCGTCATTAATAAAAATATAACTCATATTTTTATATATATGCGTGTTTATTAATTGTCGATATAACTGGAACCAGCATTCGCTAGGCGTAACAATAGAATTCTGAGTCTACCGTGAACAGTAAAGATGTTTTAAAGAAAATGAGAACGAAAAAGACACATTTTAATTTTTCTTATTTTCTTATTTTAATCATTTCAACCGAAGCAAGTCAATGCTCACTATTATGCAAAAGATTACTGAGAATGAAAAAACAAAACAAAAAACAAAAAAAAAAAACAACAAAAAAAACAAAAAAACAAAAAGGGGACAATGACAGGTGAAGATTCAAGGAGATAGAAGATGACGATTAGCGTTGCGTCTAATTTGCTGAAGACCGTAGTTTACATGGAAGCAGGAAGGTTGGAGAATAGTTCCGTTATTGTTTATACTGCAGCGATCCTGAACGGATCTCATTTAGTATTTCTGGGTGAGATCTCACAATCTGGTCTGGTCAGTCATTGAACAAAATCGGTAAGTTTAAATGCTTAGTGACGTGTACGTTTGACTTTGTGCCAACCCATATAGTAATTTTAAAAGTCAAATGATGTAACCTATCTGCCAATCTAGTCGGTTAGTTAAGTGCCATACTTTATATACGCTTTGGGCAGAAGATTTTCCTGGAGTAGGTTGCCATTGCTTTCTGCGATAGACTGGTGGCCAGCCAAGGCTATAGAACCTAATCTGTTCTATTATTTAACCTATAACTGGAGGGAAGAGAGGGATTAATACCTTTCCCAAGAATATTTGTGCATAAGTGAATGCAATAAATTCAACTGGAATTCTAAATTTAGCACCGCGTTTACTGAACCTAAATTCGTGAAGTCGACATACCAAAGAGGAAAGATCATCAAAACATACTGCTAGGGTGGCACCCCTATCAGTCTACTGACTAATGGACTATTCCTGACGTCACGTCCGGTTACCAGGTTCTGTTTTCCGGGCAGTCAAAGCCAGAGACTGAGAGAGTAAAGGTCGTAACTTGATTTGTCCTGTATCTGAGTAGAGACACGACTCATCTTTAATAACTATATGTATTTCATTAATGCATTATTTTATTTCACTGTTTCCGAATCTTCTCGTTATTTATTTCAACACTAACTCCACAATACATACATAAAAGAGAAACGATGAAGAATCTGCTTGAGAAATTTGAAGATGAATTAGATTAAGTAATTATGCTTTCCAGGATTTTAAGTACAATAATAGGGAACAGGAAAATTTCGGTGAAAATAAATGTAACAGAGTTCAGATGCTACGCAATAGAAATTTTCTATGTATTAGTAAATGTGCGACAATTTCGGTACAGGCGAAGTTGTGACCTGAGCTAAGATATATGTGGTTCAACAATAGAGTGTACCATGGACGGAATATGTGAGCAATGAAGAAAAGGAGAACGAAAAAGACACTATTTTTAAATTATTTCACTCCAAGCAAATCAGTGGAGCTACTAAGATGCAAGGTCTTGCTGAGAGTGAAAAAACATAGAGAAGAATGACAAAAAAGGGATAAAAGAGACAGAAGATGAAGATTAACTTGTATTTTTTTAGAGATAGTAGTAGGACAGGGAAAGACGGAAGAGACTTCCATACAGGTGAAGTAGGGTAGAAGAAATATTAGCACAGAACTTACGATTACAATCAGCAATTTCAAAAATGAAGTTATGAGACCTAACAGCCAATCTTGTACAACGCCTAAATTGATCCCAAAAGAGGAAATTTATAGAAAAGGCGCGAAGACAATATATTAAAGCGTTAAGAAAATTTCTGAAGCCGAGATTTTTTAAAATCATTTCACCCAAAACAAGTCATTTCACTGCCACTGTTCCGCAGGAGGTTACATCGGGGAAAATGATGAGAAAGAGTGGTTAGTGGGTTACATAAGGGGAAAGTGATGAGAAAGAGTGGTTAGTGTGTTACATAAGGGAAAGTGATGAGAAAGAATGGTGAGGAGGTTGCATAGGGGAAAGTGATGAGAAAGAGTGGTTAGGGGGTTACATAAGGGAAAGTGATGAGAAAGAGTGGTCAGGGGGTTACATAGGGGAAAGTGATGTGAAAGAGTGGTTAGGGGGTTGCATAGGGGAAAGTGTGGCAGCGATGCAAGGTAAGCATCGATAACCTGGCTGATTAGATTTTGTCAGAGATATTCACACAGAAATCAGGAGCATCAAACCAGATGTGACAGAAATATTCTATGCACGGATGAATAGTGAGAAATAAAATTGCCTAGGACAATATATATAACTATCTTTCCTAGCAGCAGAACTAACATTTGGTTACCTTTAACCTTTCCAGTTAGTGACAGTGGAAAAACTAAACTGCCATGAGGTGCAGTGGATTACTTTTCTAAAGGTTAGCATTAAACATGCTGATGAAAATCATAAATCTACTGTAATAGGATTAAGAGAGAACTGTTTCATTTTAAAGGCATTAAAATGAACACGCCATTTCTTACTCCAGTTAACAGCAAAGCAAAATTAAGATAATTTTCGAGTTCAGTTGCCAACTTGATTTTATCGAACCTATAAGACTTACGATTAAGACTAGAGAAAATAGACTGTTATAGATATCGAGTCAGGAAGCGCTTTGATGACAATAAGGAACAATGAAGTTCCAAGTAGAGAACTCAACCTTACACCTAACTGTCATCTTTACAGACAATACAATAGATTTGATAAAAAAAAGAAGAAAGAAATTGAAATGTTATATCAAAATAGACAAAAACTTAAAGAACAACTAATAAAAATAAAAGCCAATAATTTGTAAACGACTCAAAGCTGAAGTAATAACAAATAGACGTGAAAAAAGACAAAAACTCGCCCAAGCACCTAACAAAACAATTAAAAATCGCTGCCAAGGAGCTACATAAACCCACCAGATTAAATTTTAAAAATCAAGTAAAACCATTATCTTTGTATTAAATAAATTTGGTTATTATTCAACATTGCAACAAATACTCGACCCATGACACCAAATTTGAAAATCAACAAATCGAAAACAGCCAATAATGCAGAACAGGACAACACTTCCTAAAATAATTGGTGACTACAAAACGGGAGACTTGTATGGAACTATAAAAAAACATAAATCTAGCTTACTTCTCTGTTCTATCATATCTCAAATCCCAAATCTGGTTTATCAATTGACCAAAATTATGAAACAACTCATTACACCATACATACTTGATAAGTATTGTGGATTCTGGTTGAGAAACCACACAAAATAATAAATAACAAAGGCAGATATGGAGATAGCAAAAGGTAAGTTATATTGAACAAAAATATACAAACTGGAACACGGGTTAGTCCATTCAGGAATACTAGGAATACTATTAGTAGAATCAATATATACAGTCGTGTAGTAAAAAAGTATGTCCGGGTAATGAGTCTATATCCCAACAACCCCAACTTACCATGCACCAACTTACTGCCAACTAAGCGACTCTACAACTGTACAACTACTCTTTACAACTACTTTGCAACTTCTACTACTTCTGCCGTTCTCTGTATAGGCAGAATTATATGTACACATCAGGCGAGTCCATTTTTATGTGCAAAAAGGAGTGATCTCTAACAATAAGTATAGTATTAAATCAACTTAAGAACCCATCCATAACTTAAAAAACACAAAAACACAGATGTCGAATCAAGAAGTTCTTTGGTGAAGATGAGTACATCTAAGTATAGAGAACTGGGAACACTTGCACCAATGCAAAAAAAAAAAACCCAAAAAAACAAGGAAGATCTAGAAGAATGGTCATTCAAACGGCTTTCATTAGGTGATTTGATAAGGAAGATTGGATAAGATTAAAAAATAGGCTAGAAGCACTTCAAATTGTGAAAATCACCATGACAGATCCTCTTCCACGCCTATGAGATATCTACATGATCTTCGTTATTCTTGCTAAAGTTTGTCAGTAACTTTAAAAAATAAACGTCTATATTTCCGTGGTTGAACAAGGAGTCACGCAACCATAATATTATAATTGTTAACAAAAGTTGATAAAACCAATATCTTCGTCGTTTTAAATAAATCTGAGTTCAATTCTAGAATACAATACTTTACTATGACACCAAATCTTTGAAAATATATATATATAAAAAATCCAGTTCTTCTTTTATGTGCCATGTCTTTTCAGGACGTAGGCGATCATGGCTTTCCTCATCTCACTGTCCTTGGTGGCTCTTAGTACGCTTTCTCCTGTTGCACAATGCAACCCTTGTTCCGTCATCCACCTGATCTAGACCCTCAAATATGTTATCCGCTGCCGTCCCCTGTCTCTTTTTCCCTCTATCTATCCTGTTAGTATCGGGTTCTCCAACCCTCCTTCCTCATTGCAAGTCCAAGGAACTTCAGTTGTCTCTTCGTGATGCTCAGTATTAATTTCATTTTCGTTTCTATTCTTTCCAACACCACTTTATTACTCACATGCTCGGTCCACGATATCCGCAGCATCTTTCTGTAGGACCACATTTCAGCTGCTTCAAGTTTTTCCTTCATCTTTGTGATATTGTCCAGCATTCACTGCCATATTGAAGAATTGACATCTCATAGCAATCCAGTACTCTCTTCTTTGTTTCTAGTGACAATTTCCTGTGCCTTAATACTTTACTCAACTTCTGGAACGCGTCCTTCGCCATGCCAATTCGCCTTTGGATCTCTGTGTCGCACTTTCCTTCTTCAGTTAGAACACTTCCTAGACTATACCACAATTAAATACACTCTAACTATAAACAAGATGAAAACTCTTAAAAACTCTCACAAGTCCTAATATATCCCTCTTAATCCCAGTAAAAAATAAAGCTAATGAAGTATTGTATTAAATTCAATGCAACCATCTTACTCATTTACAAAACTCCTCTCCATCAACTAATGTTTTACGAAACCCCAGCATTGTATATTAATTTAAATGTTCTTTTTAATCTCTGAAAATAAAAAGTAAATATATATGTTAGTCATACAACAACATTATTAGTGAGACTTACACTACATATGTCCTATTCAAATTTGAATGCACAACATTTTAAAGAAAGTTTGTGGTGGAGGTGATATCGTTTCGGAACGAGAAATCGGGGTGCCGAGTTCAAATCCTAGTTGAATTCGTTGCTTTAACTTACGCGCAAATACCCTTGGGAAAGATATTAATTTGTCTTTTCCTTCCAGTTATGGGTTAAATAGCAGGAAAGATTGGGTTTTAAAGCCTTGATTGACAACCAGTCTACCGCAGAAAGTAATGGCAACCTACTGCGGTAAAATCTTCTGCCTTGCAGTCATATCTCTTTCGAGACATGGTTGTCCAAGCGTGTATCCCGTATGGAACTTAACCGGCTGACCTTCTTGTCCACATTTATGATTTAGAGAAATATTAATTGACAAAACAAGTATACTTTACCACAAAAATAAAAATTAAATGTCCAAATTCTACAAAATCACTATATAAAAAATTACAAACGACACTAAATAAAACTAATTATGAATACATCATGAATATTTTTAATGTCTATAAAATAAAATATCTAAATTTTAATACAAAAAAGAACAATTAGAATGTTTTAAAATATGTAAATCTTAAATTTTTCAAAACCAAAAATAAAATATGTATATAAATTAAGTTACTTCTCTTACATAGTAAATTTTAAATCAACAATGCGCCCAACGCGCATGTTCAAAAATTCGTAATGTTTGTCTTAGCAATTCCAATTTACTCCTTGGATAAGGTTGGAAGTACTTGTTAAAATAAAATAAATAAAAACTACGACTCCTTCCTTGATGATTTTAATTACAACACAAGGAGATTAATCCCTGGCTAGGAGAGTATTAAAATAAAAATAGACATGTTATTCAACCAAACATAATTGAATGAAGATTTTCTGCATATATATATATATATTTGGGCGCGTATGATGATAAGCGCTAAAAAGTCTGCTTACTTCCACCGAGCGCCCATAGCCCATGATAATATACACGCTAGAAAGCTCAAAGGTAGAATCGCCAATTCGGTCGGGTTTCGGTCCTGGGTAAAAGGCAATCGGCTATCTAAACGTACTGATGATCTATGATATAGCGAAACAAATTTGTCTGTTGATAACTATATATACAGAGGAAGAATATATATATATATATAGAGAGAGAGAGAGATTATTGTAAACTAGGAACAGCAATGACGAAAAATGTATGACAAAATGGAAATAGTTTTCTTGCGATGACTCTTTTTAGGAATTAATCGGATTGAATTTGTTATACTGCTGGGTCTGCACACTGTGATAATGGAATTTCGGCCAAGAATAGTGAAATGTAAAAGAAAATGAAAAAATCCTGTGCATGTGTAGTTGCACCAACATAACAAATTTAAGTCGATAAACCGTAAAATATGAAACGCGTCATAAAAAACACACCCTGACTGAGCACTCTGGAAGAAGGTAGACTTTGAAAAAACAGTAGCTACTCTAGCATCTACGCATCGCTCATTTAGTAATGAATTAGAGCACTCTGGCCACTGGCGTATGATACATGATACGCTAAAGTCTGCTTCATTCTACCGAGCGCCCATAGCTCAGAGGTAGAATGGCCGACTGACGCCAATTCGGTTGGGTTTAAATCCTGGGTTAAAAGCAATCGGAATCCAACCGTACTGATGAGCTGTGATACAGCGAAACAGATCTGTCTGCAGGTGACTATATATATATATATGTATGTATAATTATATAGTTATGTCTCAATTGTACATTGTAACACGGAGATTTCTATGTTTCGAGATAGATTCTCATCATCAGGCAATGTTGATGTTAGTTGTGCAAATGATTTACATTTAAATGACAAAAACCTTTGGTTTGCTTTGAATGTATGTGGGTGTTTCTTATGGCTAATCAGAATGTTTATAATAAAATAAATGCCAGAGCACTCAAAAAAAAAACCTTGAGTCCTCTTTACCTGGAAGTATATATATATATATATATATATATATATATATATATATATATATGGGGAATGAACATATTTAATCAGTAATCTTTCGATTAACCGTCTTTTATTAAATAGAACGTACAAAGAATATCTGTCAAGTAAAGCAGATTGAACCAGTCGAAACAGTCAGTAAAATGTGTGCGTTGCTCAACAGGTTAAAGTTGGAAATCAACTTGGCTCCACGTGCATTGACTTAAAATCGACCGACGATGGTCGAAAGTACTCGGAACCTAACACATGATTCCGACAGATTCTTTTACAAGGTTCCTTATTAGACATCAGGAGAACTTCGCCGAAAGGAACAGCCAGACATTCACTGTCCGTTCTATTTAATGGAACATATTTCAATGAAGGATTGGTTCACGTGTTCTGAATATGAAATAGACTTTAGCGCCTCCCGGCAAATAGATTTTACAATTCAAAGATATTTTAATGCAAAAATGCCGAGACCGAAACATTTTATTGATAGTGGGTTGTAGTCGGAAGTATTTCAGCAACAAGTGTTCGTTTCTGACATGTTCTCTCAAAGATAATAGACAAGGTGAGTGTATTATATTTTCTTTTAAATAGCAGATTAATTTTTGTAATGAAAGTGCAACGGAACTATCCGCAATTTATTAAATATTTGAATAACTCCAATCATGGCAAGGAACAAAGTTTAATGGGTTTGAATCCAGTGACGACTTTCTACTCTAAGTTTTAAATATGATCAATTAGTTATTTTCGGTTTTTGAATGTATTCGATCTCATGTGAACAAGATGCAAATTTTCCACTCTACAGAGTACGCTTCCAAAGATTGTTCAATCAGTTAAATGCTTGGGCAATCATGTCTCGAAATAGACATAACTGACTGAGTAGAAGATTTTCCCGCAGTAGATTGCCATTGCTTCCTGTGGTCGACTGGTTGTCAACCATAGCTATAAGAACCCAATCTTTTCTGCTATTTAATCCATAGCTTGAGGTGAAATAGGCGGATTAATACCTTTCCCAAGTGTATTTGTGCGTAAGGGGTGCAATGAATTCAACTGGAATTCGAATTCGGCTCTTCGATATCTGGTTCTACTCCACCGCAGCACACACAAAAATGCTACTAATTCAGATAAGGAAACCTGGTCAGTACTTAGATGGGTGACCGCTTGGGAATATCAGGTGCTGTAAGCGTATAGTAACGGATGTGTGTTGTGGTGCAGTGGATATCGGCTCGGAAAGAGAAATTGGTGAGCCGAGTTCGAATTCCAGTTGAATACCCTGTATTCACTTAAGTACTGGAACCCTTGGGAAAGGTATTAATCTGTCCCTTCCCTCCAGGTATGGGTTAAATAAAAAAGGTAGGACTTGGGGTCCCTGCCCTTAAAAACAAATCCCAATGAATCTTGATACTCGAAAAGAAAAATGTATTACTAGACACAAAAACCTATATAACCAACAATAAATTGTTAAAAGAAAAAGGCAATAAATAAATAAAGTTTAGTTGGCAATAAATGACCCACCAAGGTTGATTTGCCATAAAAAAACCAAAAAAAAAAAAACCAAATTGGTCTAGAAGGACATCCTCCAGCATTTACTGTCCAGTAGAAGATTCGTTGTTATTTTTTTGTTTCTAACGATATTTCCCTGTTTCCTAATATTTTGTTTAGTTTACCAAGGCATTTTTGCACTATATATAATAAAATCAATTTTCTTTTAATTACCACGCTTTTCAGAAAGTAAACATGTTTTTGGTAGCTTTTGCATTGAGAATCAGAAAAGAAGAAAAATCGAACAGGTTTCTGTTTTAATTTGATTTCTTCTTTTGCTGAGGTAACGCTTAACTTTTTCTGGGGCAACAGCAATAAAGCAATCATAACATGCGTGTAAAAATCGCACTTGGAACTTAACAAGGTATTGTACCTGGATGTTTTACTCAATATATAGTTATCCACCAGAGGGTGTATGGTTTTGAGGGCGGGCTTTTTCGATTTTGCGAGCGCCCAGTTCAAATTAACTTTGTTCCTTACGGGGTTTTAGCGAAGTAATTGTACGAGTTAGCTAATAAAGAAGTGTAAAAAAAAAAAAAAAAAAAAAAAATACTGTACTACTACTACTACTACTACTACTACTACTACTACTACTAATAATAATAATAATAATACGTGAATTTGGGAGCCATTAAACCCCGGAAGAAAGCAGAAGCGTAAGAATTTTAAAAAAAGCTAAAATAATACATGTTGCTGCTGCGACAGAAAAAAATGTAGATGAAGAGAAAGAAGTAGATAAATAAGAAAATAGAGCAAAGAAAGAGAAGAGGAAGGAAAGAAGAAAAATAAAAATTAAAAAGAATAACAATAAAAAGAAGAAAAATGATGATAAAAAAGAAAAGAAAGAATAAAATAAAAAGTAGGAGTAATAATATTAATAATAGAAGCAGAAAAAAAGAAAAAGTCTATGAAAATTAGAAAAAAAACAAGGAGAAAGAAATGAAGAAAAGTAAAGAAGAAAGAAAGAAAAAGAGAGGAAAAAAGAACAAAGAGAAGAAAACAGCCAGGGGAAAGAAAGAAAAAGAATGAAGAAAAGAGAAGAAAAAAAGGAAAGAAAAAAAGAAGAAACAGAAGAAACAGCAGATAATGGAAGATAAAGAAAGAGAAGAACAAATAGAAGAAAAAGAAAAAAATTAGCAAAGAAATAGAAGAGTATAAAGAGATAATGAAAAAGAAGACGAAAGAAATGAAAAAAGGAAAACTATAGACGGACAAAATGAAAAGAAGAAAGAGAAGCAAAATCTAAAGAAAAAATAAAAGAAAGAAAATGAGAAAAAAATAACGAAAAATTAGTAAACGTAGAAAGAAGAAAAAATAAGACCCCCAAAATATATGTGTGTGTGCGTGAGATAGATAGATAGATAGATAGATAGATAGAGAGAGAGAGAGAGAGAGAGAGAGAGAGAGGGGGGGGGGCAACAAGGAGAAAACATTTCAGAAATTAATAAGAAAATGCAATGATTATAACGAAGAGACAACTATGGCGAATGCTGGCGATCAAAGAAAAAAGTGAGGCGTTAATGACTGCAAAGAATAAAACATAAAGAAATAAAAAAAAAAGAAATGGCATGAGAAATGCAACCATGTTAAAGAAAAGGGCAAAATTATACAACGAAGAAGAAGCTTCAATATAGAAATGATACTATAGTGTATATTTCCGGTTTATTAGTGACAATTTCGTTTCTTTTTTACCTTCTAGCAGAAATATTGCCGCTTATTTGGAATCATAATAAATATAAAAAAATGGGTATGTGCGCATGCGCATAGATAACTGCTTATTGAAAAAGGTTTTAGAGGCACCTTAAGATATATTGGCATCTCATTACGCATTTAAATACAGCAATATGTATTTGTGCCACTGGACAATTATTTGAAGCCTATGAAAGTTTACATGGATATTAAAGATATGAATATACATTCCAATATTTGTATGACATTGCGTGAACATATAAAGAAAACGAACCTTTATGATGTAACTGCTCTGTCGTGCTAAATGCCACAGGGGTAAAAGCATCTACGAATAATTAAAGTTGACGTCAAAAAAATGGCCAGACCTTTATAAATTCAGGTGAGGTAGTATAAACATTGACATTTTAATGAGTACCAGAGGAATGGAGCATCACATTTTTTAAATTCTAGGAACCTCTGATATTCCTTGAGCGTGAGTCAGTTAAGTGTCATACGTGATAATCGCTTGAGCAATCATTTCTCTTTTGATCCATAACCGACAAGGCAGATATTTCTGCGGTAGGTTGCCACTTCCTTCTTGAGTAGACTGTAGAACATAATCTGTCATGATATTCAACACAGCTGGAGAGAGAGATGGATTAATATTTTTCCCAAGGGTATTTGCGTGTAAGTGAATGACATTGCGTGTGCATATAAAGAAAATGAACCTTTATGATGTAACTACTTTGCCGTGCCAAATGTCATGGTGCAAATGCATGTACAGTTAATTAAAGTTGACCTCAAGAAAATGGCCTGACCTTTATAAATTCAGCTGAGGTAGTATAAACATTGACATTTTAATGAGTACTAGATGAATGGGACATCACATTTTTTTAAATTCTAGGAACCGCTGAGATCCCAAGTAGGCATTTACGCCGATGACACAACAATCTACTCTCGCATCGATCAAAAACCAGGTGTGGGCGACAAAGCGAATCTCGCTGCCGTGCGTGAAAAGGACCTCCAATCCGTAGTGGCCTGGGGTAGGAAATGGCAAGTAAATTTCAATGCTTCTAAAACGAAGCTGTTATCAATTAACCACCATAGACAATCGCATCTACCTCCCATTAGCATGGGACAGGCTAGCCTCCCAGAGAGTAAAATACTACGCCTTCTTGGCCTTACACTTTCGGCGGACCTCAAATGGAATGACTATATCGAATCCATTGCCAAATCTGCCGCTATGAAAGTGGGCTCTTTGTGCAGGGCCCGGAAGTTCTTCCCCCCTGAATCTATTCTGCACATATACAAATCTACCATCCGCCCGTGTATTGAATATTGCTGCCATATTTGGTCGGGTGCCCGTGCTGCTCTCCTTGGGCTTCTTGACAAAATACAACGGAGGATCTGTAACGTGATTGATACTGACTTGGCAGACCGGCTGCAACCACTCTCTCACCGGCGTTATGTGTCTTCCCTGTGCCTCTTCTACAAGTACTTTCATGGCTTCTGCTCCGATGAACTTAGAGCAATGCCTAAGCATGAATTTACACGAGATACTAGATTAGCAACTAGGTCCCACCCTTTTACAGTTAAACAGATAAGATGTAACCGTAAATTCTACTCCAACAACTTCTTTTCTCGCGCTTCTCGCCTGTGCAACTCCCTTCCACAAGTCTGCTTTCCCGACAGCTATTGTAGCCAGGTGTTTAAATGTAGGGTCAATAGACACCTCCTATCACTCTAATTCCCAATTATTCTCAGAACACTCTCATCTACCCAACACTCATTCTCGGTATCCTTACCCGCCTATCACCCACCCTCTGACATTTCCTATATTTAACCATCCTTTCTCCACTCTATGTAGCCCCCTGCGCAGTAGTGGCAGTGACATGCCTTGCTCGGGGTGAAACGCTTATAAAAAAAAAAATTCCTTGAATTACAGTGTCAAGTGTGTAGTGAGCGTGAGTCAATTAAGTGCCATACGGGATACACGTTTTATCCATATCTCACAAGGCAGATATTTCTGCGGTAGGTTGCCATTTCGTTCGGGAGTAGACTGGTTGCCAACCAAAGCTATAAAACCTAATCTGTCATGATATTTAACACAGTTGGAGAAAGAGATGGATTAATATTTTTCCCAAGGGCATTTACATGTAAGTGAATGACGTATTCAACCGACTTCCCGATTCCTTGTTCTGAGCTGATGTCCACTGCAGCAAAACGGACATCCGTAGCGGGTGTACTTTAGGAAATTCATTAATGACCACTGTAGACAGCACAATAGCCGGCCATAGATTCTTAATGATCAGCATCCGAGACGTTTCATTAGAATTGGCCGGGTCAAAAGATACACGGCATGAGTACAGACAGCATTTAGATTCAATGCCGACGGCAACCAAGAGAGATATGCCGGATAGTTTGCTAAACGTTCCTGAATGTCGGGCAACATGTAACCTGATATGTGAAATTGTTTCAGTGGTTTCGGGGTTCATCTTGTTGGAGTTCTGCCTTCTTACTGAATAATAATAATAATAATAATAATAATAATAATAATAATAATTGGCTTGTTAAGTACAGCCTACACACAAAGGAGAACATTGTCTATGTAACGCTAGGGATGTTAGAGGAGATATTAAAAAACATGGAATGGGGTCATAACAACACACCACTACCTGCCTTCGGTCTCCCTGCACAATTGTAGGTAGTGCGACCATAGCAGAAATCGATTCATATTGAAAAATGACATAATAATAATAATAATAATAATAATAATAATAATAATAATAGTTCACCTAATCTCAGGCTGTTCTCTGCTTGCCCCAAATGAATATAAAATTCGCCACGATAGAGTTGGGCAATATTTACATTGGACAATGTGCAAACGTTATGGAAAATCTGTAAACAAATACTGGTATGAACATCACCCAGCACCGGTTACAGAAATAGAAGATGTAACCATTCTATGGGATTACACCAGCTACATAGACAGAAAAATTGAAGCAAATAGACCGGACATTATTGTTAAAAACCAGAAAGAAAAACTTGTTTATTAATTGATATGGCTTGTCCAGCGGATTGTAACATAGCAACCAAGGAATTCGAAAAACTGTCAAAATATAAAAACCTGGAAATTGAAATAGAAAAAATGTGGAAATTGAAAACAAGAGTTATGCCAGTGATAGTAGGTGCACTTGGAATAATAAAAAATGAGACAAAACAACATATTAAAAGAATTCCTGGAAACCCCAGCTTAAGAGATATACAAAAATTATCTTATTAAGTACAGCCCACACACTAAGGAGAACTTTGTCTATGTAACGCTAGAGATGACAGGGGAGATAGAAAAAACACGAAATGGAGCCATAACAACACGCCACGACCTGCCTTAGCTCTTCTTGCTAGGTAGTTCGACCATAACAGAAATCGAAATATGATGAAAAATGACATAATAATAATAATAATAATTGTCTTGTTAAGTACAGCGTACACACTAAGGAGAACTTTGTCTATGAATCGCTGGGCATGTTAGAGGAGATATGAAAAAACATCCAATGGAGTCATAACAACACACCACTACCAGACTTAGGTCTCCCTGCACACTTGGTAGGTAGTGCTATCATAGCAGCAATCGATTAATAATGAAAAATGACAACAATAATAATAATAATAATAATAATAATAATTTTCTTGTTAAGTACAGCCTACACATTCAGGAGAACTTTGTCTATGTAACGCTAGGGATGTTATGCTAGATAGAAAAAATAGGAAATGCAACATAACAACACGCCACGACCTGCGTTAGGTCTTTCCGAAGACTTGGTAGGTAGTGCGACCTTATTAGAAATGGAATTATGACCTATATATGCACTGGAGAATTCGCAACTTGTACCCGAATGAAACTGGAAGAAACGGGTATAAACACCACCCAAATCCGGTTATAGACGTAGGAAAAATAACAGTTTAACAGAACTTCATAATACAAACAGACATCAGAGCTAATAGCTCAGGCATGATTATCAAAAACTAGCAGTATAGCCCGGGTTATGTCAGGATTCGTAATCGAAGGCCACAATTTAAACAACATAAGGTACGCAGATGATACAGTGCTGATAGCAGACACGGAAAGGAAACTACAAGACCTCCTACAGTAAGTAGCTGAAGAGAGTGACAAAAAAGGCTATACAAATAAACTGCAAAAAAAAAAAACCCAAAAAAACAAAAAAAAAACAAAAAACAAAAACAAAACGAATGCATGGTCATCAGCAAAAAAGCAACCCAAAATGCCAAATACATGTGGGGGATACTAAAATCAAGCAGCTACAAAAATTTAAATATCTGTGAAGTGTTCTAACGCAATACAGAAAGTGTGACACAGAGATCCAAAGGCGAATTGGCATGGCGAAGGAAGCATTCCAGAAGTTGAGAAAAGTATTAAGAAACAGGACAATTTCGCTAGAAACAAAAAAGAGAGTACTGGATTTCAATGTGATGTCAGTTCTTCAATATGGCAGTAAAGCCGGACAATACCATTGAAGATGAAGGAAAAACTTGAAGCAGCTGAAATGTGATTCTACAGAAGGATGCTGCGAATATCATAGATAATGTGAGCAATGATGAGGTTTTGGAAAGGATGGAAACGAAAAGGAAATTAATACTGAGCATCAGAAGGAGACAGCTGAAGTTCCTGGGACATGCAATGAGGAAGGAGAGCTTGGAGAACCTGATACTAACAGGCCAGATAGAGGAAAAACCAAATTTGGGCCCCGCAGTGATTCCCGAGGAGTGTATGCGGTTGGCTACAGAGGGAGTCGAATTTAGTTTTGACGGGACAATGTATGCACAGACGGGTGGCGTTGCGATGGGTAGTCATTTGGGTCCTGTTCTTGCAAATATTATTGTGAGATATCATGAGCGTGTGTTATTTGAGAAGGTTGATGAGCCTTTAATATATCGACGCTATGTTGATGAAACCTTCTCTTTATTTGATAACGCTTCTGATGCTGAACGCTTTCTAGTTCAGTTAAACTCTTTACATCCCCCTCTTCAGTTTACTATGGAGACAGAGAAGGAAGGATGTCTCCCATTTTTGGATGTCGATGTTCAGCGACGGGACGAGGTTTTCGTGATTTCGGTATTTCGCAAACCTACTTTTGCCGGTTTGTACAGTAATTGGAACTCATTTGTTCCTAAGTTCCGTAAAATTGGTCTAATAGAAACTTTGGTTCACCGTGCCCTTAATATCTGTTCTCCGGAGTGTTTGGTCAGCGAATTAATTCGCTTGCAAAATACTTTCGAAGGGAATGGGTACCCAACTAATGTGGTAAAACGGGTTATTGATCGTAAGATCAAACGTTTTAAAGAACCAAAAGTTGAAGCGCCTAGTCGCTGTCCTTTGTACTTAAAACTACCCTGGCTTGGAAGGAAATGTCAAACTGTTACTGATAAAGTTTCGGCATGTGTTTTGTCCGGTTATTTTTCAGTGCATTTGCGCGTTGTTTTTCAGATAAGACCTGTGTTTCCATCCTTCATTAAGGATAGGTTGTCCTATTTTCGGAAAAGCTCTGTTTATAAATTTAAATGATGTTGCGATGCGGCATATATAGGACGAACCAATCTGAGGTTGGAGACGCGGGTTGCGCAACACGTACCCGCGAATATACGTTCAGGCAGCCCTCTTAGAGCTATAAGAACAACCCAGGCAGTTCTGGATTCAGCAATTGGCCAACACCTGCTGGACAATCACGCATGTGCCTCCTCGTATGAGGACCATTGGTTTTCTGTTTTGCACAGTGATCGATCGGCATATCATCGTGTTTTGGAGGCTATTTGCCTAAAGATCCAGCAGCCGAGCCTGTGCAGGCAGAAAGAGCATTTCCTTTGCTCCTTAACAATTACTGGAGAGTTTGTGAGTGTAACATTTTTCTCTTTTATTTCACTCTTGTGGAATTATATGTATACACCCCACTTATATATTTTTTTCATTAAAGTTTACTTTTAAACGAGTTCCATCTTTTCCCAGTATTGTGAGTAATCAATCCCTTTTGGTTTTGTCCTTTTTCATGACCCTTTACAATTAAGCCAACGAAGCCCTTGATAAGTGTTGGCAGAAAGGTTCCTCGGGTTTTGGGATAATTATGACGTCTATTCTTTTTAAATATATATATATATATATATATATATATATATATATATATAACCACATATCTAGCCACACTGATGAGCTGTGATACAGCGAAATGGGCTTGTATTTGGATGACTAATATATTATGCTCTCATTACAACTGAGCTCTCTGGAGAAGAAAATTTTAAAAACAGTTTCCACTTCGGCTATATTGCGTGACTCTTCAGAAATGAATTGAGTTCTCTCGGTGACTGGCGTCTGTATACACTGCTTACATACAAGACGTTAAAATTTCCCTTCTCTGACCCCATGCGCCGATGGCTTAGGGAGTAGAGACTCCGGCTGATACCAAATCGGTCGAGTTTCCATCCCGGCCAGAAGCAAGTGGATATGTCTAGCCACACTGATGAGCTGTGATACAGCGAAACGGGCTTGTATGTGAATGTCTAATATATATATATATATATATAATATCTATTATATCGATCTGGTTAAATTTTCTCTCAAGTCTTAAAATAACCTCCGCATCATCTAAGTATCCAAATATACGCTATTTCTATATTCATCGATTTTTAAGGAATTCACATGAAATTACTTTCAGGTAATTAAAGTGTTGGAAAAAATAAACAACTTTTTCCTAAAGTTGATACAATTTTAATGAAGTATCGAAAGTAATTTCACCTTCGGTGATTAAAAAGATGAATTAATTTCATTCCATTTTATTTATGAAAGTCCAGGTAGAGCGATTTGTTTCATAATTAAATTTTGAATTTTTATTTTTAATATGTAGGACATTACAGTTTCATAATTGATATTTAACCTAATTTTATTGGTGACCAAAATAAAAAGTTTTAGCAGCTCTTTCAAATCTGAATATCTGTGGTAGGTTGAACCAGTTACGTTTTTCGATTATATTCTAGAGTATTTGCATACGCAGTTAGTATCAGTTAGTTAAGTGGCATACACCATACACACTTGGGCGGTCATGTCTCGAAAGAGACAGCTGACTTGGCAGAAGGTTTTCCTGCAGTAGAAGGCTATTACTTTCTGCGTAGACTGGTTCTATAGCCTTGGTTGGTGACTATAGAACCCAATTTATCCTGCTATTTAGCTGAAGGGATTAATACCTTTAACAATCAGGAAGGATTAATACCTTTCCCATTAAAGCAGCTAATTAATACCTTTCTCAAGGGTATTTTCGCGTAAGTGAATGCAACGAGTTCAACTGGAATTCGAACTCGGCTCTCCTATTTCGGCTCTTCTATATCCACTGCACCATAACGCATACTCGCAATTAAAATAGTGAGTATTAAAATCAAATTTGCTCTCGAATCGGAGATGAAGAGATGTTACTAAATCACTGTTTAATTACCTTCAAAATATACATATTCCATTCGTCAGGGGTTATCAGCAATCGACTGCTTATACTTCATTTTTTTTAAATGAACTTTGCATCAATACGAATTTCTTTTTCATAATGTATGTGTACGCGAGTAAGTTCGTGCGCATGCTCTCGTCAACGCGAATGTGCGTATATCTAATATAAACTTATTTATAAATGGAACTTTGTTTCTCTGTGTGTGTATGTGTCTGTGTGTGCTTGTCCGTTACCTATAGACTCCAAAACAGCCGAACCGATTTTCTTAAAATTTACGCAGTTGTACTATAAGCGTCTGCAAGTGTTCTTAGCTAGCTTTTGTGTCAAGGTCCCCCGATAAATATCGAAAATCAATAATCGAAAAAATCGGGTGATAGGAGTGATCCGATTTTAATTAAAACTTGAAACACTCATAGACAAAGACATAAGAAACGATATTCAGAAGTTTCAAGGTTGCAGTTCTTAAAATAGTGCAGAAAATCGATAATATATATATACAAAAGGCAAGATGTTTGTGTGTGTGTCTGTTTATCTGCCTGTATGTCTGTATTTTTTGCCGCTCTTTTATTTTAGTTTTTGCTTCTGGTTTGGCTCTAAGTAGGTATAATTGTAGTTCTTAGCTTCAGCCATGATACCATTTACTCAGAGGGCTTATTTAGCCTTCAAAATTCAGTTTACGAAGAAAAAAAACGTATTTGATATCGATAGCAGGAAATCAAACTTTGACTTACATCCATTCATTTTTCTCTCAGTCTACGGTTTCTCTTTAACTGGAAACAACTATTGCTTTTTAGTCTTTCGTGGCAACGTCCAAAGAGTCTGAGCTCCAGGACCATGGATTAGTTTCAAAGCTTTCATTACACCCGATCAACGCCGGGCTATACTGCTAGTATATATATATATATATATATATATATATATATATAGAAATGTGCGGGTGGTGTAATGGATAGTGGTGCATAATGAAAAAACGGAGTTCCATGTTCAAATTGTTGTCAAGTTTGAGAACATAACACTGGTAAATGTATATCTCTTCTGTCTTAATTTATAGGGTAAATAGCAGGACGTCAGACTGAAATCTTTAACCTTGCTTTAGTACCTAGTCTAAGAGAAAGACAACTAAATTCAAAACCTGATGAGGTCTCTTTTAGAACCCCGTAGAATACTATTTCTACAAGCTGCCTGTATTAAATTATTCCTAGAATGTGCGGTGGCGTCGGCACAAGCTTTGAAAGCATGCGCGGTGTATCTTGACTATTTAGTTAAACTAACTCTTGGAACCCTCATTCGTTGAATGTGATAAGAGATTTCATAATATAAGTTAAATATAAAATTATATATTTATGATAAATTATAGTTTAGAATACGTACAAATTTTAATCTACTACAAAGTGTACATTTTGTTTCGACATCATTACATGATGAGACATTGTCCTTTCAATATCGTACACTTTGCAGTAAATTAAAATTGGTACATATTCTAAACTATAATTTATAATCAATATTCCTAGCTCTATTTTTATATTGAACCCTGTTTTAGATTAATGTTTTGAACGTTGTTAATATTCTTTTTTGTTTCTTTTTCACTTGGATATATAAAGTGGCTTCCCTTTGTCTGTTATATAAATATTTTCATGGCTTCTGATCCAACGAACTTAAGTCACTGTTACTTCTGCAACAGATGTTTACTCGTGCAACCAGACTGGAAACTGGGTCTCACCCATTCACAGTGAGATCAACCAAATGCAGACGACAATTCTACTCCTGCAGCTTCTTTCCTCGCACTTCCCGCCTGTGGAACTCGCTTCCATATTCTTGCTTTCCTGGCGGTTACAACTCCAGGAATTCAAATGCAATGTCAATACTCATCTCTTAACCACTTGACCCTAGTATATCCTTTCCTTTCTCTCCACCTTTGCAACTGTCATCACACCTGTATTTTCTCCCTTATCGTGCTCCTTTCTAAATGGTTTGTCCTTCTCTTCACTCTCTTCTATCTAGTGCTTTTACTCTTATGTAGCCCCCTGCACATCAGTGGCGTTACTGCCTTGCTCGGGGTGATATGATTATATATATATATATATATATATATATATATATATATATATATATACACACACCAAAAGTCCTGGTAAAATTGGAAAAAACATGTGAAACAACAACCAGAACTAATTTTCGTGATACCATCTTCGATAATTAGCCCAATAAAATGTTTTAATGATATATGCTCACATGCAGAATCATTATTTGATTTGGTAAATATATATATATATATATATATATATATATATATATATATATATATATATAGTTATAAATATAAAATTTACGCAGTCTTCAAATGTTAATGCGGTTACATACAGGCTCTAGGCAAGCTACATTCTACTTCTTTGCGGCATCCCTCTTGGTATTGACGTGAAATGTTTCTGTTATTTTCAATCCATTGCTATGTCTTCTTTTTTTGTTGTGGTTGGAATAAAGTTTAACGTGTACATGGGCCGGGGACCACTCGTGGCAAAGGGTTACATTAAGGGGAAGTTTATACAGATAGGAAGGGGATATAACGGTCACCATTAGAGGGTAACAGTTTAATATTGTAGTGATCGGGAAAACATCCCTTTGGAAGTCGATTCAACAGAGCAGTGGCTCGCGAGAAGAAGCTCTACAAATGAAACCGATTTCTCGCAGGTGACTGTAGGTAGTTTGCTACAATATACGTAGCATGACGGGTTCTAGACGTGAAGGTAAGACATGGCAGAACCAACGATGTAGCTGGTCGAGAACTTTCCATGGTAGTAGGGACAGAGCAGTGAGAGGCTTGATACATTCATCGAGAGAGAGAGAGAGAGAGAGAGAGAGAGAGAGAGAGAGAGAGGTTGGAGGGCGGAAAATAGTTTTTCATTCAAACGGACGCGGAGACACTAGAAAGAGAGGACTGGGAAGCTGCCGACCATATATGACAATGGTATTTTCGGCCTGATCTCATAAAGGTAGAGGTTAACATGTGACGTCAGATATTTACTAGATCAATACAGGTAGCCGACCATATTTCCTGTATCTTTCGTGACGGATAATATATAAGAATTCCACTTGAGGTCAAGGATGGTTCACAATGATCTCTCAAAATACGGTAACTCCCTAAGGGGACATCGGTTCGTCATAACTGAGGTTTCGCTATGTTTTCCCGGATAATTTTTCTCGTCAGCATTGATATAGCATTTTCATAAATCTACCATTCGTCCGTGAATTGGATTCTGCTGTAATATCTGGTTTGGTCCCCCGACTATATATCTCGAGATTCTTAACAAAATTGTTCGATTTCAGTGTTCCTCTGTTAAAACACTTCCCAGATATTTAAATCGTTAAATCAGAGCATAGTTGTTGACTGATTCAGATTTTGTTTTAGTTATATGCTTTTCTTATTTTTATAGAAAAAATGGATGTTTTAAAATTACAGGTCGTAGAAAGATTATCGACGAAATAGTTTGATGTTCGTCGCAAGAAACTTTCTGGCAGCCAAAGCAGACGCAAGTCTCCTGGAGAGGAACCCGCTACGCCTCCTTCGCCTCATCTTTTCAACCGACCTGGTGTGGAACGACTACATCCATTGCTGGGAAGGTTGGGTCTCTGTGTAGGGCCATAAAGTTTTTCTCATCAGAATCCATTTATGAATTTACATTAAATACTGTAACCATATCTCTTCGGGTGTTATTTCGATTCATCTCGAGGTTCTTCACAAATTCCAAACTAAGATCTGCAAAGTAATCGATCCCGACTTGGCATCAGTCACTTTCTCACCAATGTAACGTGGTTACTTGCTGATTTTTTATGTAAATATTTTCATGGAAACTGTTTTAATGAACTCGTTTTTTTTACCTTAGTGCCTCAACTATATATATCACTGTTGAATTGGTACTTGTATAAACTATATAAAAATTGTCAAAATATTTTTATTATCCAGGCGCTTTCCGCTATACTTTTAGCCATTATCAAGGATGAATTTTATTTTGTTTTTAACTGAATATCTAGATTCTTTTATGTATTTATTTAAAATTATAGGGATGTTTTATTTTCCAAACACTGTCAACACATTGAGTCCGTGTTTACAGTTGATATTACTGGGTGCTGGCTTTTTCATTGTTTGATTAATAATTCTTCCTTTCAGCCATGATAATGGCTAAAAGTATAGCCGAAAGTGCTTCGATAAATTAAGCATTTCTAATTTTTTATATTTATTTATATAATTTATCTCCTGAAAAGTAAAAAAAAACAAAAAAAAAACATTAAAATAAAAAAATATCTTTAAGAAAACCTACAAAATCACATGAAAAATTATGTAGAAATCTTAACCACCACAACCTGTCTGACATTTTCAATGAAATTTGCATATATACACTTCTGGTTAAAATCTTAAGACGAGACAAAAAAGGTTATAAAAAAAACGAAAAAAAAAAAAACAAAACAAAAAAAAAAAAATAAAAACAACATAAAATACTGTAACTTTAATCGAAAAATAGACTAAACTGTCGCCCGGTTCACACTCCACCCATGTCTATTGAACAGGTGAAGAGGCTCATCCCTTGTTTCCTGTTTAGGATGCGGTTTCCGGTTTTCTCTTTTCCAATCTTTTGACTCTTTTCTTTATTTTTTTTCAATTGGAGTAGATAGACTAAACTATCGCCCGGTTCAAACTCCATCCACGTCTATTGAACAGGTGAAGAGGCTCATCCCTTGTTCCCTGTTTAGGATGTGGTTTCCGGCTTTCCCTTTTCCAATCTTTTCACGTTTAAATATATATATATATATATATATTTACGAAATCCGTCACAAAATGGATTAACTCAGACATATTTGATTCATTTGTTTAAACATTATTTTTTATGGATAATCGTATTTGGGTAGATTAATTTTTCAATCTCCCAATCCCTTACGCAAGTGGTGGACTTCCTCGCGCGTTTCTCCAGTAGCCCTAACTGAAGGGACTTTTTACTAGACCTCTGCTTCACTTCCACCTCAAATTCTTACTCCACCGGACAGCTCTGCCCTCTCGGTAATTCTGACCACGCCGTAGTTTCTGTCAACATCTCGTTCCACTCCACCCCAATCCAAGAAACCCAGACAAACAGAATATCCTAGTGCTATCAAAGAGCAGACTGGGATTCGTTCCGTGACTTCCTCTGCGACGTCCCTTGGAACAATGTTTTTAGTCTTCCCATCGAAGACTGTGCATCAGAGGTCTCCTCCTGGGTTAAGGCTAGTATCGATGCTTTCATCCCTGCCAGGAACTTTCAGCTTAAATCCCATTCGTCTCCCTGCTTCTCGCCTGCTTACTCGGCCGCCATTGCCCACCGGAATCACTTCTTCCGGCTTTATCGTAGACACACGTCGTACCAAAACAGGCGCCATTTCGCCTCAGCTCGTAATAAGTGTAAAAAGATACTTAACGACGCTAAGATGCTGTTTGCTGCCAGAATGAAGCAGCGCATAGCATCCTCTAAGTTCGGTACCCAAGACTACTGGCGCCTCTGTAAAAGCGTGCTTAACAAGAGTAAGTCCTCAATACCCCCACTAATCAACGAGTTTGAGGTTCTTACATCCTCAGCGGACAAGGCTGAATTCTCGACCAATTCGTGTCTGGATTCGTCTGGAGTCCAGATACCAGATTTCCCATCTAGAACTGAGGCCCAATTGAATGACGTCCACATCACGCCCTCGCTGATTTCTAGCATAATCACAAAACTGGACCCTCACAAAGCGAGTGGTGGGGATGGAATCCCAATCATAGACTTGAAGAATTGTGCCCCTGAACTCTCCTCTATCCTTTCTAAGCTCTACAACCTCTGCCTATCTTCCTTCTGCTTTCCTGCCTGTTGGAAGTCTTCTTCTGTGGTTCCAATATTCAAGAACACTGGTGAACCCTCGAAACCAGAAAGTTACCGCCCTATGAGCCTTCTTCCGATCTTCGGCAAAGTGTTCTAAGCCATTATCAATGCCGAGGTCGTTCAGCATCTCACAGCTCACGGGCTCCTCTCGGACAAACAGTATGGCTTCCGTTTCACCAGGTCTACTGCTAATATGCTAACGACCATCACCGAGTATATATACCAGGCTCTCGACAAGAATGGTGAAGCCCGAAACCTCGCCTTGGATATCTCTAAAGCATTCGACAGAATATGGAAATGCCGGCCTTCTACGGAAACTGCGAAGCTATGGCATTACTGGACTTTTGTTTGATTTTTGTTGGTCCAGTCATTCGTCTCTAGCCGCACACTGAAGTTGGTATTAAACGGACATGCCTCCCAGAACTACCCTACAAACGCGGATGTCTCCCAAGGCTCTATCCTAGGTCCTACGCTCTTTCTAATCTACATCAATGATCTCCCTGATGCCATAAGATCACAAGTAGGCATGTACGCCGATGATATCACAGTTTACTCTTGCCTCGATCAAAAATTTGGTGTTGGTGACAAGTCGAACCTCGCTGCCGAGCTTGAAAAGGACCTCCAATCCGTGGTGGATTGGGGTAAGAAATGGCTCGTAAAATTCAATTCTTCCAAAACGAAGCTGCTGTCAATTAACCACCACAAACAACCACACCTCTCTCCCATTAGCATGGAACAGGCTTGCATCCCAGAGAGTAAAACACTACGCCTGCTTGGCCTGACATTCTCAGCGGACCTCAAGTGGAATGACTACGTCGAATCCATTGCTAAATCCACTGCTATGAAAGTCGTCTCTCTGTGCAGGGCTCGGAAATTCTTTCCGTCTGAATCTCTCCTGCACTTATATAAATCTACCATCCGCCCGTGTATTGAGTACTGCTGCCACATCTGGTCGGATGCCCCTGCTATTCTCCTCGGGGTTCTTGACAAAATACAGCGGAGAATCTGTAATGTGATCGATACCGACTTGGCTGACCGTCTGCAGTCACTCTCTAACCGGCGTGACGTGGCTTCCCTGTGCCTCTTCTATAAATACTTTCATGGCTTCTGCTCTGACGAACTTAAATCAATGGTGCCCCCTAGATGTGAATTTGCACGAGATACTAGATTGGCAATTAGGTCCCACCCCTTTTACAGTGAAACCGATGAAATGTAACCGCAATTTCTACTCCAACAGCTTCTTTCCTCGCACTTCCCGCCTGTGGAATTCCCTACCGTATGCTTGCCTCGCCGACGGTTACAACCTCCAGAATTTTAAATGTAGGGTCAATAGACACCTCTTAAAACACTAACTCACACCCACTCTCTCCAACTCTCTCCCTATGTACATCCTAAGTCGTCTATCACCATCCTTCTGACATTTCCTATACCTAATAGCTCTATGTATCCCCCTGCGCTATAGTGGCAGTGGAATGCCTTGCTTGGGGTGACACGATTATATATATATATATATATATATATATATATATATATATATATATATATATGTGTGTGTGTGTGTGTGTGTGTGTGTGTGTGTGTAAATGTCAAATTTTTCAAAATCGTATGCCCATTTTAACAAGTAGACTTATGACCCATTTCAGCAGCTAAATCAAGACATAATGTGCAAATTTCATTTATTTACTGCGTGCGTGTGTCTAAAAAGAAAGCAAGAGTAACCATAAAGCAAAAGAAAAAGAATAAAGGAAAAAAAGATAAGAAAAAATACAAAAATAGCTGTCAGTTTGGCCTACGAAACAGAAAAAGAGTCAGTTGGTTACGGTAAATAATATTGTGTAAAAGAATAATTATAAATATAAATATTAATAGGACCCTTTTGGGATTTTACCTTCAAGCTGCTTCCCTCCTTCAAATATATATATATATATATGTGTGTGTCTGTGTGTGTGTGTTTATATATATATATATATATATATATATATATATATATATAATTATTTTTTGAAGAAAAAACAGATTTCTCGTCGGAACCCGAAAAGTTATTTAAACGATTAATGGAGTCTGCAACACGGAAATATTTAGTAACCGAAAAGGGCCAATAACAGATGCATTCCTTAAATTTTAAATTAAAATTACATTAATTACAAGAAGTTATTTTTGCTATTTTTACATACCTTTGGTTTTCTGTGTCACATTTCCTGTCGTATGTTACTGTTGTCTTCTTCTTCTTCTTCTTCTTCTTCTTCTTCTTCTTCTTCTTCTATGTGCTATGGCCTTCAGGACGTAGGCGATCATGGCCTTCATCATATCCCTATCTTTTATCGCTCATAACATTCCCTCTCTTGTTATACCACTAACTTTCCGCCCAACCATCCATCTGCTCAGGCCCATCAAGTATGTCAGGCCTTTTCTTTCCCTTGTCTCTCTTCCTTTCTAACCGTCTCGTGTCATCAGATTCTCCAGGTTCTCCTTTCACATTACATATACCCCAAAATTCAGCGACTTTAAAATCTTGACCAATAAACTGAACACTTAATCTTCTACCTTGCCGGGACAGTGACTTAACTATCTTGAACCCTTTCAATCAACTAAACAACTGACCATGTGCCTTAACATGTGCCTTACCGTGTCAGCGACTTACTGATCTTCACTCAGTTTAATCAACTAAATACCTGACCATGTCCCTTGCCGTGTCAGCGAATTAACGATCTTGACCAATTTAAATCAACTGAACAACTGACCATGTGCCCTGCCGGGACAGCGGTTTTATATACCATTGTTTCTTAGACATTCTGTGACTAGTCTCTCCTGAGTACCAGCATAACGGTCTTCTAACAGGGACAATGATCAGTAGATTCATTTGAATTATTTCCCATCAGTTCAATAGGCCAACACGTTATTCGAGACATGAACTTATGACTCTAGTTTCTGCATAATATTAGTAAAATGCCGCCAAGTTTTTCTTGTCACGAATTTTAGTACCTGGAAGTTTGCAACTCCACTACAGAGGTTTTGCAAATCTTATTTGGGCACAGGCAAACAATTTTCTGGTGTGGCCAGCAGAATGTTTAATGTAATAAATGTGGTACCTTTTCGGTCCGTTACACCTTAATATCCAAACACGACATAATCTTTTTGTTGGGGCGCTCTCCACCTTTCCACGGAAATGGACTATTCGAATCACTATATAAAATAGTAGTGATTATACTTCGAGGAAGGACGTCGAGTAAGGAAGTCGAGTGTGCGAGTCCGTCGGGTATTTCCGGTATTGCAGCGGAAGTGTTCTACTAGTCAATCTATCACGTCTCTACGACGATACTGTATACTAATTACCTTGTTTGGTATTCTACTAATCCTCACCTCTTGTAAATACTTCTCTTTCCTGTCAATACATCTACTTTTATACTATTACGTTGTTTTGTATTATTTCACATAATTCTGTTACCCGACGTAAATACTTCTCTTTCTTGTCAATACACCTACTTTTATACTGTTACGTTGTTTTGTATTATTTCACATAATTCTGTTACCCGACGTAAATACTTCTCTTTCTTGTCAATACACCTACTTTTATACTGTTACGTTGTTTTGTATTATTTCACATAATTCTGTTACCCGACGTAAATACTTCTCTTGCTTGTCAATACACCTACTTTTATACTGTTACGTTGTTTTGTATTATTTCACATAATTCTGTTACCCGACGTAAATACTTCTCTTTCTTGTCAATACACCTACTTTTATACTGTTACGTTGTTTTGTATTATTTCACATAATTCTGTTACCCGACGTAAATACTTCTTTGCTTGTCAATACACCTACTTTTATACTGTTACGTTGTTTTGTATTAGTTCACATAATTCTGTTACCCGACGTAAATACTTCTCTTTCTTGTCAATACACCTACTTTTATACTGTTACGTTGTTTTGTATTATTTCACATAATTCTGTTACCCGACGTAACACTTTTGCAGACTAAAGGATATTTCTATGAACTACATGTACTGTTATACGTTCTATAGTTGTCAATTTGGGCAGATCTAGTAACCAATTTTTACTCTAGGATGTTTGGCTGTTTGGATTACGTAACAAATTTGGCATGATTTAGTCCAACAATTGTAAGAACTCCATTCCTACTTGTCATCTGTGTAGAGTTTCTTTTTAGCTTCTGGTCATTGTTCGTCTACTACATTTTGGTTGTTCATTTTTCATTATTATGTTTTTATTTTCCTGTTTACTATTGACGTTCATTGCAGCTTTTCATTCCGAATACTGCTTTGGTGGGTGGTATGAAATAAGAGTGATTTGCTGACATTTAAATTGGTTATTCTTCTTAAAAAATGAAGGCAGAGACATACATTAGGGTAATGGCATAAATAAATAAATAAATAAATAAAATAAAAATTAGTTTCAGTTGTGACATTTGGGTAACAGACTTTTTCGATTCTGTGAATTTTTAGCAGACGTAGAAAATTTGTCACAATACAAAATATATGGAATCATATGCGTAAAATGGACAAACACAGGCCGCAGCAAGGGTGAAGGCGTCAGATATTATTTCTCGTATGAATACACTCACGCATGCGCACACGAGTCATACCGCTGACTAGTCAGGGGTGCATGTAGACGGCATAAGAAAACACGAGTTTTCATAACTGTATTTGGAGATTACTTCAAATCTTCTACTCAACAATCCGTAATGCTATACTCTCTCTGCCTAATTCTTATATATATATATATATATATATATATATATATATATAGTTTTTTCTCGTTCTCTTCACACACATAAACGCACGCGCACACACGCACAAACACATACATATATATTTATGTGTGTGTGTGTGTGTGAGCGTTCATATTATGTGTCGACATTCGATCACCTCTTCTAAAGAATGGTGAACATATGTGACTGCATAATTTTTTTTTTGTCTGTTTAGTATCGTTTTTGTTATTTATTTTCCTCTGAACGTATTAATATCTCACCGACGGATTGCATTTGTACTCACGTCTTTGTAATCTTGCTCCAAAACTCACCACACTCTCCAACAGTTTGTTTTGATTAGATTTTTTTTTTTGTTTGACTACGCTGTCTTTACGTATGCAAGTTCGTTGCGGGCTACGGTGAGTTCTATTCTGTCAAAATCGAAATGCCAAGATTAATGAAGGTCTCTTACACGCAACTATCAAAGAAGTCGAGAAGAAAAAGAAATCGGTAAAAAAAAAATATGACAAGGAAAAGAAAAGACATACAGACAAGTTAGTTTGATTAACCAAGTAGAAAGTTGGCAGGAAAAAGAAATGAAAGCAGAGAGTAGATTTGG